>VZRQ01006361.1:87052-452225 GCA_013397975.1 Machaerirhynchus nigripectus | reverse complement strand
TGATTTCCCTTCCTTATGCCGCCAGTTAGCGGAGAAGATACGGGGTAACTCGGGTGCTGTCATTAAGTGCCAGACATCTCGTCGGGCTTTTAGAAAAAGGCTTTAATTATTTTTTTAACCAGCCAGGAGGAGAGGCGTGAAGCCCCCTTCCCAGGTAGGAATTCCCGCTGTACAGAGCGGCAGCGCTCAGAGTTCCTTACGGCGTTAGATGCCGTCTCCCAGCTGAGGTCGAGCTGCCAGAAATGTGATTTACGGACCCTGCCGACATCCGTCACCCAGGCGCTTTGTTCCGACACGCCGTCCGGTGGAGGGACTTCTCCGGGAGCAGCTCTGCCTCTCCTGAAATGTGCATACACTTAGGATATGTGCACCAGCGTGCCAGCCGGGGAGGCATTAAGAGTGTGTGTTTGTGTAATAGGTGTCTTATAAGAAAAAAAAGGCAAACAGGCTTTTGATAAGGTCCCATTAATTGAACTGCAAACATAGTAATTCCTCTGCGCTTGTTTGCTCACTGAAACTCTTCCTCCTTCTCATCGATATCGAGGTTTGGTTTTGTTTGCTTTTTATTTTTGTTTTCAACTAGTACGTTTTAGAGAGCTTTTGATACAGATTTACTTAGATTTTTTGGCTGATTTAGGCTGTTGGAAATTATTTTTAGCCTTTCAACTTGGGATGAGTATGAAGGTCCTGTTCTCAGCCTTTCTGTACCACAGGCCTTTTTGAAATGCCCAGCGAGTCTGCACTAATGTAGAGCCTATGGGATGACAACAATAGCAATTTAGGAAAAAAACCCTTCTGCTGAAAACTCTCTTCTTGGCTATGTAACAGTGTGCGACTGGATTTCAGCTTCTTAGTAGCTGCATGAAAGGTGAAACGTAAAAGTAGTCCTGGCTGCGGAGTGCAAAGCTTGGGACAGCCTTGTGCTGTTGCTGGCCGTGGCACTGGTGGCACTGGTGTGCCCATGGCTGTTGGGACGGGGCTCAGTGGAAAATTCCCGCTGTGCACAAGCTGGCAGTACAGTTAAAAAGCCCAAGCCTCTGGCTCAAAGCTGTGAGGTCTCTCAGAGGGTCTGGACAGCTGGCCAGGTATGTGAAGACAAATGAAAACGGTATCTGTTTTTTGCTGCTTTTCTGGGGGGAAGAAAGTTGGTTGGACCGCATCTGATGGAAGTTTTATATGCATGTTGTGAAGTCTTCTTGGGAGTACTGGACAATGCTGTGAGATATTCATATTAGAAATGCCAGGAAGACAATAAATATTATTTTGGCCTTAATAATAGTGTGTTTAAATTATACATGTAAATGCAAGAACTCAGAATGAGCCTCTCATCCAAAGACTTGCTGTGGCTTAGCAGAGTGCCCAGGGAATGAGCAGGTAGATGCTTCTGGGTGCTGGTCTCCCTTCCCTGAGGGACTCACTTGGTCCTTCAGTTTTGCCAAAATCCGTGGATATGTTTTTGTCATACCTGTTCCAGGCTCCAGTTCAGGGTTCTCTCTTTGACCCCTCGATGAACTAGATCAGAAACTCCATCAGCTGCAGTCCGATGGAGGCTTCAGCACAGTTTTAACTTCAGTCATGTGAGTTGCCCCAGTGAAATTAGAGGGATACTTGGAAGCAAGCTTGCACATAAAAATTTTAAGCTCAGGGCTGCCTCTCATAAGCTTTCCAGAGTGTGAACTGCACATTGTTTTTCCTTGCGTGAGGCTGAGAACAAATGCCGTATCATGTTTGGGTTCCATCCAGAACAGCTGACCATACCTGGGACCAGTACTGGCAGAGTAGGAGCAGTGGTGCTTCTCTGCTGGAGTTCTATGGAGCATTAGTTTGTGCTTGGGGCTTGAAGTCTTGCTGGAAGCTAATGAAGCTTATACTCCTAAATGCTCAAGCCATCCTTTCACGGAGGATTTAGTTTTCTAAGTCACTGAGACATTTTTCAGTCTGTTACCCCGATCAGTTGATGGGGCCTGGAGGATACAGGTCTAGAGGTATGAATGGATCTAGACGATGCCCTGATCAGTTGACATGACTCTACCGAAGACCTGGTAGACAGGTCTAGACAGACCACCGGAACTGGTGATTTGTGGTTCTGACCACATGGCTGTTGACTTCGGGACCTGGCCTAGGGATACAGCCTTTTTAAGAAGAGTGTTCTTACATTGTCTTTTGTATACCTGTGTTTATTTGTCAGCCAGTTCTTCAGCCCCCTTCCGTGCATCCAGTAGAAGATACTCAGGCAAGTAATGTCACTGACTTGAGTGTGGTTATTCAGCTGAGTAAATGGTGTGCAATCAGAGTTCAAAGCAGTAGATTTTGGGTGTGAGTGCTCTTTTTGTGGAGCATGTGGGAAACTAATTTCCAGAGCCTGGGATCTTGGCATGCCTTAAATTTTCTCCTGGTCTTATGCTTTGCCTCTAACCCGTGGGTGGGTGGGCTGGAAGTCAGATGGGAGGCTGGGCTTTCCTCCCCTTTACAGAAAGCAGCTCTTCAGAGAAATTCCACAGCTGTTTCTGAGTCTGTCTGGAGTTGCCTTCTTGCTTTGTCGCTGCTGTTTCCTCCTGCTGTGCTGTGCTCTGCGAAGGGAGCAGAGGAGTCCTTGGAACTGATGTAGCTCTGTAGCATGATCTGTCACATGGAGTGGGGTTATAGGAAACCTTCCCAGCCCTCATCAGTGCAGCCTCTCCCTGGATCCTGGACTGTCCAGGGCTCAGCATTTGCTGGTGTGACTGCAGCAGAGCTGCCCCCTGTCTCGAAGGCACTGATGGTGGCCAAGCACCGACAGCATAGGGATGCTGGGGATGGCAAGGAGAAGGATGCTGAAGTCTCTGGGATGAGTTCATTTCCAGGGTTGTGAGGGAGAGATGAGCCGCAGCTGCTTTCACACTGAGATCGGAGTAATAGTCCTTCAGCCCTGACAAAGCATTTAACCCTTTCAGATGCAAATCCCCTTGCCCTGTCTGTTTTTTTGCTGCAGAAATTACCCCTTCAGAGTAACCCCCAGATAAAAATAAGTTTGAAGTTTGCCCCTTCCCACTCCAGATGTGTAACATCTGGGTGGTTACAGAGCTGAACTGCACTGTGTGCTGTGCAGCTCACAGGCTGGATTAAGCAAGGCGTTGTTTCCTGGGATGTAGCAGAACATGGCAACACCACTAATCACACATCATAGTTTTCATCTGGTTTTATTTTATTTCATTTTAACTTGGTTTCCCCAGGAAATGAGCGCTGTTTGTCTCCTGTTTGGCCAGTTTCAACCAGATTGCACCAATGGTTGGCAGTCTGGAAGATCACTAATTTCCCACTTGAGTTTGTTAAGAGTAGTGGGTGGTTTGGAAATCTTTGAAGCAGTGTTCTCTGATGAAAACTAGACTGCTTACAACTACTCTCTGTTCTGCCTGGTAGCGGCTGCCCAGCCAAGCATTTCGTGTGTGGTGGTCAAACATGCAGTGCCTCTGTAGCCCTGGCCAATTTGCAGGGTGTGCATGGCATCCAGGGCAGGGGTGGGTGTGAGGTAGCATTGAAGGGAGCTGCAGGGGCAGGAGGGCAGAGGACACAGATGTCCCACAGATGAGTCCTGTTTTTTACTCTTCCTTGCAGCATGGCTATCCTCTGGTTTGTCAAGCTAAAGCCACCTGAGGTTTAGGAAGGCTTGTGGGCTGACAGCCATAGCTTGGACAAGCCTGCTTTCTTTGACCTCCAGGACACCTTGGGCTGAACAGAGGTGAGCACTGGAGCAGAGGGGAGTGTGCACCCTGGGCAGGACTGAGGCAGAGGTGTGTGTGCATGGTCAAACTCACACACGTGCAATGGCAGTGTGATAATCTGGGTGTTCACCGGCACCACCCTGTTGAATTCAGTGATAATTTGACATTGATAACATTCAGTGCTGTGTGTTTCTCCCAAAGTAGCTTCTGTGAGTGAATCCAGTCTTGGATTCCCACACAGCCCTCTCCCCAGAGTTACTTTAGGTAGGTTTGGGCTGAGGTGGTGCTGTGAGATGTCAGGGACATGCTTGTGTGTTGCTAAGCATCCCAATATAGCTGCAGCTGGTCTGGCATGGGGTCTGCCTCTGAAATCTGGATATTGTTGTACTGAGAAAAGCAGGCTTCCCCTCACGCAGGCTGTGTCTGTCCTAGACAGTATAGCCGTGCTGATGTGGTGAGCACGTTTCTTCCAGACGTGGACTGAAGGAAAAGACAAGCAGTGACAGCAGAAATAGGAGTGTCAGAGGTGTCGGGCATTTATGGGATGCACATGCAATTCCTCACCCAGTGTGCATCTTGATACCCTCTTTGTTGCTGCTGGGTGTCAGACAATGCATACCTGCTGTCCTGGGGCATGGAGCATGGCCCTGCAGAGATCACCAGTGTCAGGCTCTAATGTCATAATATTATGTGACACCTTAGAGGGCCAAGGTAAATCTCAAAACACCCATATAGATCTAGGTAAAACCAGATGCATCTGTCAAGGTGAGGTAAATGGAGGAACTGTAGAGCTGGCTCCCCATCATGGTTTATGGAGGATGTGGAGCACCAAGTCATGCCAGTGAGGCAAAATGCTATTCCCCTTCTCCACACAAAGTCTCTGCCTGGGCATCTCTGGTATCCAAGTGTAATTCTCTACACTATCAGGGATATGCCACTTAGTGAAGCAGAACATCTCTTGCTTCCCTTCCTTTCCCCTCCGTGAACACCATCTCTGACCACTGGTAGCTCGGCATGGTGAATGACTCTGGTAGGTAAGAATGGACTCAGGCTTGGACAAGGCATTGCAGGTCCCTCTCCTCTGAAGGTGCCAGTCACCCAAGCTTCTGTGTCAGAAATCCTGAACCAGGCAGATGTGGGGTAAAACATTGCCGTGGTATCATCTTTGCCTGTTCTTGTTAACTGTATTGTTCTACCTGTATACATTTTAGGGATGGTACAGTGCTTTCTCTGTTAGCTTTTAAGCTGGACTGAGCAGGTTGCATGCCAAGAGGGAACGGTTGCAATGTTTCCATCACCACAGTGGACTTTTCCATGGTGGAACTTTTCCAAAAGATGTGCACTGAGAAGAGCTGGTGTGACCCAAGTGCCTGGGACACTGCAGGCTCTGACTGACTGCACCTCAGGGACTTGATAGCTCCAGGTTTTGCAAGCTCCGCTCTCTGAGGATGGGGAAAGATAGAAGTGAAACTTGCTTTGTCAGGTACACAAGATCATGTAAAGCTTGTGGTAGTAGCTGCCAGCACCCCATAGACTAGGTGAAAATACTACTTACAGAAAGACAGGATGTGTGTTTGCCATTGAGGACATATAAAGGCAAGTAAGACTTTTTAAAAGAGCATGAAGCATGCATAGGGAGCATGCTGTCAGACAGCACTGCCTCTTGCCAGCTAATACCACCTGCAAATAAAACAAGATTGGTTGTTGCTATTGCAGCTGCTTTCCCTCACAAAGCAGGGTGACCCAGACGCTGAGAAACGTGTTGGCAATTGGCCGGAGGTTGGAGGTGTGCAGGATAATTTACTTGAAAGACCCAGTGTAACAATTATCTTGCAGGATGAACACATACAACTGTAATGTTTGCTTGCCAGTTGTACTTTATATGACACTCTCCCTGAAGTTGCTCATTGACTGCATCTACCAACAAACACAGAAACACAGCCTGGACATGATGGGCTTCTTTCCTGACCTGCAGTTAGGAGCAATAATTACACTTAAGCAAGTTTTAATGTGAAGGTAGGAGGGATTCAGTGGCTTGGACAGAAGGCTCTTAGTGGGGTCATTTGGGATCCAGGCCTTGGGAGCTTTCCTTCTGACCTTGGGCAAAGCACATCAGCTTCCCAGCACCTCTATTCACAAAATCTGATTTGTGACTATCAGTTTCAGAGTAGTTGATTGATATTGGTCTTGGTTTCCTCCCCTGAAACAGCCCCAAAATCCCCAAATGTTTGTGCATGGAATTGAAGTATAAAGCATCTCCCTCTCCTCTCCCTGCTCTTTTCCTCAGATAAAGGTGGAAGAAAGGAAGTTGTTCACAGCCGTCTGCTGGAGGCATCCATCACGTTGGGAGCAGAGGCTGCCGGTTGTTCCACATGTTATTAATGCTGAAAAGATATAAACATATGATCACATAATTGTGTTGCATTTTAAGTGCTTACAAAATAATGACATCAGGAGAGCAATGGCATTACAAAATCAGGTGCACAAAAGCAATGAAGTTCCAGGACTAATGTTGCAGAACTCGCCTTTGCATCTGCATTATGATACAATCTTTAATTCGGTAATTGCGTCATTTTTTCTCTTTCACAGAGTCCCTTTTTCACTGGATAGGTAATTGCTGCATAATTCATTTTTTTCCCCCCACATTTACTTTCTGCATGTGTCTCTACATCTAGTTTTATTTTACACCCTACCCAGACCTTGAACGGAACAGTTGCTAAGTCCTTCCTGGGGGGTTTCTCTCAGGTGCGGAAGGTATGCTTAGAGCATCTCAGGTACAGGTACTGTCTTTGTTTTCATAGCTGAGGAATGAAGTCAAAGAGCAAATCAATCTCAGGTGATTGAAACACCTTCAGTTTTGGCTGCATCAAAGAGATATTTGGGTATGATTTTATTTTCCACTCATCTCAGAGTACCTGGCATGATGTAGCAGTTCATCTGCTAGAATCACAAGGACGGCTGACCTCAGCTGCTGGTAGATTAGCCCTAAATGCCTTGACTTGAGGGTGGAACTGCCCCATTAGGGGTCACCTGAAGAGAAAACTAGTTTCAGAGACTTGCTGAGCATCTTAAAGTGTTGAGTGTGGAGCCAAGAAGGAAGTAATTCCTGCCTGCAGGCGGTATGTCCCACTTCCTCAAGCAAGGTGGTTGTCTCTCTTTCTTCCTGCATTTCTTTGTTCACTAATGTTTCTGACCTTCACTGAGTGAGGCAGGGTTTGAGGGACAGCTGTTGCTTTTATCACACAACCTTACTGCCTTTTTTTGAAAGCAGTTGATTTCCAGGGCTCAGATGGTTTGTGATCATTAATTGGAGACAGAGACAGTGCAGATATATACAGAGCCTGGGTGAAGGTTGTACGGCAGTCTTCATTATGATACCTCCTGATTTCAAAATGATCAAGTTTGCAGTCTTTATATTAAAAAAATAACATAGCTAGGTTTAAATGTAATTTTATAACTGCGCAAAGGGAAAAGCGGGAGATAAATAAAAATTAGGCCTTGTCACATGAATCTGCAGTGGCCTGAGTCATCCAGGGAGCACAGACCCTTGGGATGTAGCATTTATTTCTAACCCATGAGATAAGGGCCTGCTGAGGAAGCACTGTTCGGCTATGGATGCTGGTCAGTGGCTAGAGTGGGATGACATGCTCAGCAGGTCATCTGGTGCTGTACTGGGGGGCTTTGCAGCCCAGAGCCAGGGTACTCTCAGATCCCAGTTAAGGATGGGGTAGGCAGACTTCTGGTGCTTCCCAAGTCCTCTCTGACTTGGCTGTGTCTGTTCTGCTCTTTACTGTTTGGCAACCTAGTCATCCCCTTAAACTCGTCCTTCCCAGTCCTCCCTCCTTTCCCTCTGTTTCTGTGCTTCCCTAACAAATGCTGTCCGCTTCTCTCCGTGTTTTCGGGTAACAACACTTCAGCCTATTGTTTCTGGTGGCACTTACCATTTTTCAGAGGTCCCTGATAGCCTGGTAGGGTTATGTACAATCTTGATTCCAGTGTAGATCTGGAATTTTTGCTTGTTCAAACAGTAGGTGAAGGCCAGCCTAATACCTTTGAAGCATTTTAGAGGATTCATCTTCCTCACTATTAGACCAGAGCCATTACTATGGGATTCTTTGAGATCAGGCAATGGGGAAATAGCTGCTTTAGGCCAACTCTGTTTATAGCTTATATCTAAAGAGTATGCTGTGTTCCACCCTGTTCCTCAGTGTTCTGTTGGATGCAGTCTTGCTTGATCTCACCTGCCTTCTATGGGGTTGAATATTACCCTGAAATTGCATCAGTTCATAGTGAGGAACTGGTTGCTCATGCCTTTTTTCTGGAGATTAATAGCAACATGATAGTGCAAGAAAGAGTGTGCAGGTTCTAGAGGCTAAGCTTCCAGCTGAAATGCAAGTTGGTGAACTTGGCCACTTTCCAGAAGAGTGATGTCTGTAGTTCCAGCAAGTCATTAGATGTCTGCATGTCTTCTGACTAGCTTACAATGAGTCTCTTCCTACATCTTTATTCAGGGGAGGGGGGTGGTTAATACCAACCTCACACAGCAGCAAGAGAGGACGAAGTAGACAATTTCTGATTGTGTTCAAATGAGCATAGCAATAGGCTTCCTTTATGTACTTTCGGATTTTTCTGTTTCATCTAACTAGATGAGGAAAAGTGGATGTACCAGTAAGGAAAATATGCTTGCCAACTAAATCCTGGTCTTGGAACAGACCAGGCTGACCTGCAGTGAAACAGTTGGGATGATAATTTAAAAGTCAGAGTTGTGTTCTTGGGAGTTTGTGATATAAATCATGGCCGTGATCACTATAAACCATGTCAAACTAGATTCATAAAATAATGACACAAAAAATGGAGTGTCTTAAAAAGTTTCAGATGACTCAAAGGATTGTGCACCTTTACAAAATAAGCCAGATGCTAAAGACTGGCATCAACTGGTTTTTCTCCTTGTGTTGCCACGGTGTGCAAGTCCGAGAGCCAGTATTTGATTACTGAACCTTGTGTAATTGAGAAGGAGAGACAATTGAAAGGAACATGGGACTGGTCTTCAGCTCTTATCTGAAAGTTCTTGGGGATCCAGGGACTTTGTCTGGCCTGTGGAGGGTTACTGGGAGAAGTGGCTTGTATCAATGGAGACATCTACACATCTTTAAGAGGTGGGGGAAAGGTTTTGTGGGGGGAAAAAATAAACAACAAAAACCACTGCACACCACTGGCCTAGGCATCTCCAGCCTGGAAGGTGGTGGTAAGCCTGTGTGCCTTGGATTTGGTCTGAGCTTGGATAGGCTTCACTTAATCCCTGATAGAACCTTGTTTTCTCTGTTTTGTGTGTGTGGTTTTCTTTTGAAGTAGGCATGTTTAGGCAGACCTTCAGGCACTGTGAGTTGCCACAGCTGCCCTGGGAAAGAAGCGGCTCCTCTGTGGGGTGGCCCCCATGTTAGGTGTGCCCTGCTGGCCTCTCTCCAGCCCTGGTTTGCCTCCCTCCTCTCCTCTTCCTCACAGCATCTGTGGTCAGATGCTGAGAGGCAGGGGACAGGGCTTGGAAAAAGCTGGCTCAGCAGAGGAGGTGGAGAGCCAGCTGATGCCACTATTAATGTTCTTTCAAAATTGATGGATGAGACGATTACAGAATTGCAGAGGGAAGTGGAAGTTAACAGAATCCATGTTTTAATTGTATTCTGGATTGTTTTCAGCAGCCAGCTTCTGAGGTGCAGGACAGATCAGGCATTTTTGTGAGGATGTTGATGTGGACTGCACACTGTACTGTTTTTAAGGAAAGAGAAAGATTGGGCCAGTCTGTTTTCCACACTCTGCTGCTCTCAGTCTTCTTCACTTGTCCTGTGTGATAGTATGCTGTGTCTAGACAGTAAACCAGATCTGAAATACCGTCCTGATGCAGCTAGAGGAAAAATAGGCTCTTGCAAGCACATGTGGTGTCAAGGTGCTCAAACCTGTAAGGGTTACCTAGGTTCTGGACTTGTAATTTCCTCTGTGTGCCCTTCATCCCCATGGAAAGGAGTGAGGATGATGGAGCTGTCTGGCTTGTGGTGACCAGCAGTGTGGGTCTGTGTTTCCTTCATGCTGCATGTCAGCCTTCGGGCACTGACACCTGCTTTAACCTTTAACCCTGCTTTGACCTTAGGCCTTTAACCTGAGGGAGATCCTTTTTCAGCTGATGAAGCCCTCCTGCTCAGTCTGCAAGTAGCAGTTGTGTGCTGGATGAGGTTTTCTTTTGGACAGGTGTTTTGCTTGAGTATGCTTCATCCAGGATTGGACCAAAACACTCTCTTCTGTCTAAGTTTTGTTTTTCTTTAGGCTTTAAATAAACCAGTTTTCTTTATAGTATTTTTCCTAGCTTTTCTTTCCTCTGTGACTGAGAACTTCTCCCCACAGGCTCCTTAATTCAAACATAACTTGCCGTAATTCTGTATGTTTTGAAAAGGTACTTGTGTAGGTGGTTAAGAGAAGAAAGCATCAGTCTTTACACTTGCCTCCTTCTGCTTTCTCTCAAGTCAAAAGCTGAGAGTGGGACACCTTTCAGGAGTGGGCTCTTTAATTTAAAGTCCCAGTCTCAAAGTTCTGGCATTTTTATCAAACAAACCTTCTTTTCTGTCAGCTGCAGGTGAAGTTGCATAAGAGAAGCTATCCTCGGGGTCTTGGAGGGCTGCTCTGTTTCTGAAAACTAATAATTTGGGATGGAGATGGTCTTCTGCCTCAATGCTTTAGCATGTGTGTTTCCTCCATCTCTCTCATACCTTTGTAAGGATTCCTGGGATCCAGCTGGGCAGTGAGGAACTCTCCCATTTTCCCCCACTTACATTCCTGGGGCAGCAGCTGCAGTCCCAGTGGTGAGGTTTAGAAGTTGGTTCCTCTGGCTCCATTTCCTGCTCTGGAGCTGGTTGGTATTTTAAGGTCTGTAAGCTAACATTAGGAAGGGTATAGCACACTGAGGGGCTGGACTGCTGTAAGAGGAAAAGTTCCTCCCATTCTCGCAGGCAGGAAAACAGGCTAGTGAGATGTGGTTGTGATCCCTGTGAGTTCCAGAAGCGCCTTAGCTGAGCAGGCGGTAAGTGCAGAAGATAAGCAGTGGATCACAGCAGCTTTCTGACATCCTAAAGGACACAAAATCTTGGCAGTGTTTGCTCTGAAAATATTCTCTCTGCCTTTCCAGAAGTGTGCTGTTTACACGCACACAAACATTGAGATTTTGCAGTGTACGTGCTTGCACTTTCTGTGCTGTGGGCACAGCTGGTAATGCTGATAGGAGGGTTTCTCTTGTACAGACGCTTGCTGCTTAGAAAGTATAAATTTGCTGAGAGTGGCACTGGAAGCCCAGCAATTCTCCTTCCAGTGAGGTAGGGAACTGCCGGCGGGGGCTGAGCTGTGCCACAGCAGGACCAGAGGTGCTGAAGTGCTGGCACTGTTATTTGGAATATTTAAATTCTTTAAGCTTTTTTTTCCTCTTAGCAGTACTTTCCAATTCTATTTATTTAAAAGAGAACCTGAAATATGCTATTTTGCAGATGCTTGGGAGCCTGTTTTCTTCCTCCTGCCATGGTAGATCTGTTAATGTCAGTGACTACAGCTACAACTTGCTTGTCCAGGTGAAACTTGTCTTTGCTTTTGTGGTAGCAAGCCCCATTTGGTATATTTTGATCTGATTCTCACAGAATTTCCTTTTGTTTGCTGCACTGTTCTGTATGCCAGTTTCCCGGTAAATGTTATGAGAACTGGCAGCATGGGCCTGATGCCAAGGGTAAGGGACAAATACAAATACATTTATTTTTATTTTGGAAGCTCTTGCAATCCACACTTCGCTGGCAGGGTGGTAATGATGTTTCACAGAAGAATGCCTAGCTTACCATTTTGATTTCAAAGTGCTCTAACAGGGTCCATTCACAGTCTCAGGCATGGAAAATGATGCACCAGCATCAGGGTCCATTCAGCAGCAGGAGATGGGGATGGAGATGGGCCTGGGGGCATAGGATGAACCTGAGGTCTGTCCAGGATAACAGCACTGCTGTGGCATCCCCAGAGCACGGTGTGATGGCCCTGGGGGGACTAAAACAAGGTCATGTCTCCATATTTTAGTTGCCAGGCCAGTGCTGTGGCTGTTCTGCTGTGTTGTTTATTCAGTGTTTTGTTTTAGGGGGACGGAAGAAGTGTCGCTGTAGCTGAACAATGCCTCCTCAGTGAGGTCTGAGATCCCTGCCTTTGCAATACCTGGCTGTTTGGGGTGTGCAGAGCCAGGGACAGAGGTGGCTGTGAGCCCTTACAGTAGCTGAGGGATTGCTTTGGCTCCCGATGCGTGGCTGTGCTCAGCGGGCCGTGTGATGTAGGGAGCATTGTCGTTCTTTCAGTGGGACATGGCAGCTTTGGCACCCAGGGCTGTGCAGTCTGAGGGCACAGTGTTTAAGCTGGAGAGACACTTGATGAGAGGTCAGTGTGGTTATTTGCATTACTGATGAGATGATTAGTACACGGTGTTCATGGCTCTCATTAGAGACCTGTGGAAGATTGGGATCAAACAGAAGGATGTCTGTGTGTGTGTAATTTATGAGGCCTGCTGCTCAAACCTTCATTTGTACTCTTTAATTGTTCCAGTGGCAATGGGGAGAAGCTGGAACATGCTAATTGTGTCCTGTGCTCTCAAATGGGAACAAAGGCAGCCGTGGCATGTGGTCCGCAGAGGCTTAGATGCTCCTCTATGCTGTGGATCAGCAGTGCAGTGCAGGGGGATCTGATTTTCATATCCTCTGAATGTCTGTTTAGAACTGATGATTGGCTTTCTTTGTATAGAAATACCCATTTTTAAAAAATAGCTGAAATCAAAGGGCCAGGCTCTTTGGTCCAAAACTATTTGTTCTTGGTATTTGTCACATGCTTAGTTGACTGAATTAATCAAATGGAAAATGCTTTTTCCCAAACCAGAAAACTTTCATGAAAAGAAATGTATTACACCTCTTTTTTTAATTTAAAAGCAAAATACAAAAAGATCCCTCTTCTCTGCTTCCTTCTCCCACCCTCTTTCTTCTGTGTTTTTCTTGGTGGAAAAATGAGAAAATTAAAAGGTTGAAGAAAAAGTTTTGAATGTGCATTCACACATGTATGTATGGAGGAAAAACCCATAATATATGGATGCTTTTGACTTACCAAAAATAGGCTAGTGATTTATGTAAATTGCCTTCATGACACGTGTCTGAGCAAAAGCCAGCAACTGCTTTGAGAGGGTCTGAAGTCATGGGTGTGATACGCTGCATACTTTTGAGATGTATCAGCTTCCCCCTTTTGTAAATCAAATCCTACTTCGTAAGGTGCAAATCTCGTTATCTCTTCAGCTTGGCTTGCTTATTCAGTGAAAGGGACGCATGCAGTTGTCTAGGTGGATGAAACTGGTTTTGAGTGTTTCAGTAATGCCACACATGACAGAAATTCTGTGTGAAATTTTGTGTGAAATTCCTCTTCCTTTCCAAGAGAGGAAAATCCTTGACAAGACTTTCAAAACCTGTTGTGATACTGTGGATTAAGTAATTACTCTAGGATCACATTAACCTTTTCTTTTCTTGCCACTTTTCCAATTGTGGCAAGAATTGCAGGCAAGAAAAAAGAAAAGTAATGTAAGGGAGCAGTTAGTTTGTTTGGGGGTTTGTTTGTTTTGCTTTAGTGCATCTTGTCTGCATCTGATTGCTGGCAGCATTTTGTGACCTCCAGTGGATCTCATGAGTGTTTTCCATTGGAAGCCCCGAGCAGGCAGAAACCTACAAGCCAGAGCACTGAAAGCACTGAACTGCCCAAAAGGAACAGCTGCTTGCATCAACTTTTCCTCTTTTCTCCTGTGTTGGTGAACATTGAGGCAATTGTTTAAACCAGCTGAGCTTTACTGCAAAAGAAAAAAAGGAAAGAACCACAAAAGTGTCAACATTTAGAGATAAGTACCAAGAGGACTGACCACTCCTATTCCTCCTCAAGGCAATCCCAAATTTATTGCTGGCCTCATTTCAATACATTTGTAAAGCTTTTGAAGATCAACTTCATCTGAAAACAGAACTGTGGTTTGGTTGTAGTGCACCGTGGAAGTGGGGGTTAGTCTTGTGTGTCAGGGTACGTGTGTTTAGACTCTCTGGAGCTTGAGTATTCTTGGAATATTATTTCTTACAGTGAAAACTGGGAGTCATCTAGGCGTTAACTGAAGAAGAAAAGGTCTAAGGCACAAAAATCCTAAACAAGAAATGCTAGTTGCAGTTCTTTAGTGCTGTATAAAAGGAAACTGCTAAACATGTTCATTTGGTAAGCAAACTGGTTCATGAACTATACTGCACTGCGCTTTTTTTTGGGTTTTTGTTTTGTTTTGTTTTGTTTTGTAAATGCCCCCAGTTCATCAGCGGCTGTTTTAAGATAGATTGCTGGCATGTTACCTTCGTAGCCAAAAATCAAGAAGAAAGAGGTCTGTAGGAGTAGCAATTTCAGCAGACTCCCTGGAATCTCAAACTCCGTATTAGGTTTCTGTAAATTATCAGGTGATGTATTTGATATTTGGTGCTTTGTATCAGAAGTACATAATGTAAATAAATTTGATTAGAATAGTGCTCATACACTTTCTGTCAGTCTTTGGACTGGATTTTTCTAGCTTTGTAAAGCACAAAACTCCAGGTATTGTCAAAATATCTTCTTGTGAATGCCTTTCCTGTAAAAAGCTGGTGCAAGGTAGTTCTGTTTTATCAAAGGGAAAGACTAGTAGGTGTGCTGCTCGTCCTGAAACCATACCGGTCTCTGTGCTACTTTGAGGATGCATGTTGATAATTTAGCTCTTCCTTCATCACAGTTCAAGGGTTCCTCTTTCCCTGTGCCTTGGCTGCCACTGCGAGGCCTCCTTACAGATCTTTCACCAGTAAAGGAAGGTGCCCCTGCCCTTACCTGTTGAGAAAAGGTGCTTGGCATCTGCGAGGCACAGGTACCATACTGCAACCCTTGCTCTCCCTGGGAAAGCTGAGGCAAATCAGAAAGAGCTAGAGAAGCAGGATCCTGCAATCCACACACTCTGCTTCCTAGGTCTTAGTACAGTGGCTTTTTGGAAGCAATGAAATTAGATGGCCATGTGCCCAGTGCAAGAAATTATTCACTCCACTGTATTTATTTTTATAGTGAAATTGCATTTTCATATCTCCGTGAGAGAGACTGTAGCAGGATACAAACCCGGTGAAGCATTTCTTTTTGTGGATATAGCGACTTTGGCACAGCTGTGATGAAGCTTGCTGCTCTCTTCATGAAAACACACTGAGCTGGGAATACTGCTGGTTTGCATCCTCTCTGAGGAACTTTGGTGATGCAGTTGTGGTGGATGGAGATTATATTTCGTCACACTCCAGACTGACATTGCTGTGCAGGAAAAGATGTGCCAGACAGGCATAGCTTTAGTAAAGTTATGCGACCATGATTTCACAGTGAAACATGGGATTAAGAACTACCTAGAAAAAAATTTAATTTCACTTCCTAGTGACTCAGGACTGTGAACACTGTAGATTTGAGGCACATTTCTTACAGGTGTTTTAACATGACTTTCAAAGTACATTACAGTGCATTGAAATTAATATGCATGTAAAAGCTTGAGAGTATGAAGTCTGTGCTTGTGAATTGGGCAGTTAGTGGCTTGGCCCACCTGCATTTTGTGTTTATGTGCAAAGTAATTTGCATTAGCAGTAGAGCTATTCCATGTGCATATAGCATGTGTTACAACTAATCTGCACACAAAGTAGTTCTGAGAAATGTAGGAGGCCGTGTAGTTAAGATGGGCTACTTGTTGGAGGTTACTAGATTGTGTCTTGTCTTAAAAAACGGAAAAGGGGGAAAAAATGGAGGTGAGATGGTGGGGGTTACATGGTTGTAGTTAGGATCCAGTCCACTTCCAGTAATGCAGCCTGCTGTTGATGTTAGAGAATTACTCAGGGCTCTGTTTCAACTGGTCTCCAAAATGACTCAGTGTAAGAATGGAGGTCATGTGGATTTTTTTTAAAAGACCTGTTGGACTAATTAGGCTATGTTATGTGGCTTAGTATTCGTTAAGCATGCCCAGAGTTACTGGTAAGAGTTCAACCTTTAATTTTCTGCTGGAAGCAACTTCGCTTCAAAATCCAGAGATGTACAGCAGTTTTGATTAGAGATTGTAATATACAAACCCCAGAGCATTGTAGAAAATATGGGGGAAGGAAAGAAGCTGCAGAAACTGGAAGGGGAGTTAATTACATGACAAGGGATCCACTGAACAAGCAGATGGCTTAACACAGTGTTGCAAGGAGAAGATAGGTTTGTATGAGTGTTTAGTAACTGCTTTGACTGAGTCTGTTCATGTGCATATAGTATATATAAAAAGATTTGTGGCTGCTGTGATTATGTATCATAGCTTATTATGTAGTTGTTAGAACAAGGCTACAGAGAAATGAGACTTCCAGATGTACTTCTTTTGCTCATTACAAACATTCAGTTCCTCTCTTTCCACCTCTGGACACGTCAAATGTTGCTTGCATGTTATCTGTGTTCCCCCTTGCTTCCTGCTTGCTCTCTATCCCTACCCACCTCCTGCCCCTGGCCTGGCCTCCAGCTCCCATAGGGAATCTGGTGTCTTTTCTCCCGCTGCCTTCTCCATCCTAACACACTTCCTAAACTTCAGTAATGCAGATGTAAATCAGGCAGATTTTTAGTTTCCCCTTAATTTCTGTAGCATATATAAGTTCAAAGTATTTTTTAAAATTTAATAAGGGTCTTTGTCCAGTGTTTGCAGGTACTGTAAATGATTGGTGAAGACTTTAGATTATTTCTACAAGGAAACTCTCTTAGTATAAACTTAGCCAAATTCTGCATAGCTGAAAAAATAATCTCTTGACCTGTAACTCCAGAGGGGTGATTTTACTGAGGTTCAGACTCAGGAGTTCTATTGTAGGAAGTCGGTGTCCACTAGGAGCCTTCATCTCTCACATACTGTTTACTGTCCAGACGCAAATGTCAAGTCTGGAAGTGTGAGGCCATGTGCCATTGGGAGGGTTCCCTCAAAATCAGGTCTTTGTATTGCCAGACCAGAGGGCAATATGATCAGATGAGCCAGAATATGCAGTGGGGTGTTTTTAGTGATTGCCATCAATTGCAGGAAGACAGAGGATTACCTGACTGTTCACAAGGCCTGCTGGGCAAATGCACTGAACCAGCAAAAAGAGACTGAAGCAGTGCTGAATGCTGTATTTTGTGCCTTTGGTATTCATGGATGAGTGTTGGGTGCATCAAGACGATCTTTGCTTTTGTGTGACACGTTGGCCTTGTGCTGGCAAAGGTTACAGGGTGGCATTGGGCGCCTGTCTGTCCCAGCATAATGTTCAGCGTGGTGTGCCTCCTCCAGTACAAGATGGGCTGGTCTTTCTGGTTGGATTTTGATCCAGAAGTAGTAACCCTTGCCATCAGTGAACCACGGGGTGGGTACAGCGTGGATGTTGTACACAGCATGTCACCACTAGGCCTGCCCAGTTTAGTGGTGGCCAGCACCGAGTCCAGAGGAGTTCTTTCCATTTCAGCTGTGCCTGGTTGTTTGCACAGCGTAAGCTAAACTTAAGCTGCCTGAATACCAGCTTAGCTAACTTGTTGTTCTTTGCTACTATTTGGTCTTCCCAGCACAGACAAACATCACTTCATTTCTCCTCTTCAAAGGCTGTTGTTACTTGCTGCTTTTTTTCTTTCTTCCCCCCCTCCCAGTGACACCTCCAGTAATGTTTCATTGCCACACAAAAGGAGGAAAGCACTTTGTCAGCAGCCTACTTCAGACAGAGAAATTTATATCTTTGAGAAGCATATGTACAGAACAGCAATTACTCAGATCATCAATATTTATATAGCAGATAATAGACGTCATGGACAAGATGAATATTGTCACAAGAGCAATAGCTGCTGGGGGGGGGGAATGCAAAATATAATTGCCGATTTCTTTAAATGGGATAATTATTTAACTTTCAAGTGATTGGTGAAAATAGCTTAGAGTCTGAATTAACTATTGAGTGGGAGTTCATCTGCTTCTAGAAAGTAGAGGAAATGCCCCCTCCTGTCTTCCCTCAGTTCACACAGTGAAAGCTGCCTGGTGTGTCGTCCCTTACATGTGGCTTTAGCTGAAGGCAATAATGGTGCCACTCTCTGAATGAGGAATCATAATATAACAAAAAAGCGACCAAGCAGCTTGTTTTGCAAATTAATTTTTGTTATGTCTGTTGTGGATGGACACTTGTGGTTGAGATGGAGACACGGTCACACATGCTTTGATTTTAAAAGCTGAACCCCAGTGTTCAGGGAAAGGTGGCCATGGTAGGGCAGGCTTTTTACCAGAGCTTTGCAGCATCCTGCCTGCCAGCTGATGTGCTGCTGGCTGCCTTGGCGCTGCCTGATTGGACAGGCAGCCCAGTGAGTCCCTGTCTGGCCTCCTGGCCGGAGGGACAGCCCAGGTCATGGCTTCCTGTTTGCACAGGAGATGCAGCTCCTGATTTCTGCAAAGAGAATGCCTCCTCCCACCCACCCTTTTTAACCTTTTTATGACAGCGTGATTATTTGTAGGGCTTTCATTCACTGGCAAGAAAATCTGCTAGTTTGTCCTGGTTTTGAGATGTATTAAATCAAAAACTAACTGCATGTGGGCTGTTTGCTACAGATAATTTATTTGCTGACTTTTTTCTCCTGCTTGTGAAATGCCTCTGAATAGCTCAGTTTTTTCTTTATACTGACTAACTCTTCACACGTGACTTCAGATGAGTATCTGAAACCCTGCACCCTCCTGACTTCTTTCAGCTTAGGGGGAACAGTGGATGGGAAGGTACAGTACTTGGTGTTCAGTGTTTAGCTCAGTTGGGTTGGCTGTAATTTGTAACGTTAATCACATGGTTTTCAAAACATTAAAGCAACTCGGGAACATTTGCAACAGAGTTGGTCCACAAAAGATTTAACGTACTGCAGTATCAAACCTCTGGGCACTCTATTCTGTGGGATGCATATAACAAGGTTTCTTGTGCAATGACCAGAGAAAAGTTGGCCCAGGAATGGGATTTGCAGAAACTGGCATCCCAAATCAGGAGATACATGAACTGGCTACAAGGGAGGATCAAGACGAGGACTTCTAAGTCGGTAGCCCTCTTTCTGTTGCATGAAAATCTGCTGAGCTGCTCCTTGGTATTCCTTTCAGGAGTTAGGTGCCTTCTGCTGAGTTGTAAGCAGTGGAGGAGCTAGGGCTTGCTCTCTCTGAGTTAGGTCTGATACTCAGCTCAAAGGAAGCTAAGGCTGAGTTCCCACCTTTGTCTAGCAGCATTTGATCATGGATCTTTTTCTCTTCACAGGTAAGCCCCTTAGACTGCCTGGATTCTAGCCCTTTTTCAAATTAATTTTTAATATAAAATAGTTAAACATTCATTGGAGCAGGGACAGGAACTTCCTTCCCTTCACAGTCACTTTTCCTTTCTGACCTGGATATTGAATTATGCACTTCAAAGTGGAATGGGGTTAAAGGAGGCATTGGTGAAGCTCTTCTGAACTACTGAAATTCCTGGTACTTAAAACTTTATTCTGGGAGAAGGGAAAAGAATACTATAACTTAGTCAGATTCACCCATAGTGAAGAAAAGTTTCCTTCTGTCGTGAGCATACCCTGGTTCTTGTGTGGGTTCACCGAGTCTGCCACTGGCATGTGGCTTGGGGAAGTTCTGACCCTGTTGCATGCAGCTTAATTTGAACTGAAGGCTTGTTTGAAGGTAAATGTAGGCCAGCTTAGATCTTGCTATTGCAGGTAATGCTGAGATCTCCAATAACATCGGTATTAATAGTTTACATGCTCATTCCAGTGGATAACTGTATTAATAAAGGTGCTTTCTAAATTGCAGATCACAGACCCAGTATTGCAACTATGTGTGTTTCAACTTTTTCTTAAGTAGTACCCCCTAAGCTTTTAATGATGGTGGTGTAATCTTTGCTCAGAATTTAAGCTTGCAGTCAACAGGCTTACTTTCTTAGTTACCTTCCCCAGATCCCTTTGAGGCAGCCACTCTTGAGACTCTGTTGAAAGACTGTCTGCAAAAGGGTTAATTTAAACATTATCTTCTGTCTGAGGTTCTGCCTTGAGGAAAGTAAGCACTAGATACCCCTTGGAGAGATTACTGCAATTCTTAAGCCAGCCCCTTACATAGGTGAGCCAGCCCTGTGACAAACGCATGCTTGACACATTCATTGCTCCTCCAGGTGCGCTGCAGCTTGGAATAGCTTTTTTTCAGAGTGGGGAGAACAAGGGGCCATTGAAGGGAGCAGGTTATCAGCACTACTGATACGCTAGATTATTGGATTGTGTTGAAATTTTTTCATCAGGCTAGATTGTTTGTACCTAATTCTCTGAATAGTTTTGGTTTGGTTTTTCTTTTTTTTCTTCATTGCAGTAACTTGCACAGGGATCCTGAAGATGATGAAAAGGATTGCTTTCCCCTCATGTTTAATGAGGTACTTGCTGTGTTTTGGTTGTCTTGTCCCATTGCTAAGCCCTGACATATTCTAGTTTGAGGATAAGGTGTTAGTGGAATGAGGAAATGGTGTGTTTGAAGCATCTAGAAGCCATAAGCCTCTCTTAATTCCATTTCACTTCAGTGACAAGCACTGGGGCACCACCATGAAGACTATACATCAAAGTCTTTCTGTCAGGCTGGTGCAAACTAGCTAAAGCCTTAAGGGGTTTTGGTGAGTTAAGTGTGTAAAGATCCAGTCCTGTGTAGTGGTTTTCTTTAAAGCCAAAAATGGGAAGAGCTGCATGGTGAAGGATGGAGTCAGGGATATATTGCTACAAAGAATCAAGAATGTTCTTAGAAAAATCCCTCCTCCTTAGCTTCTGAGTAGTACAAGGGTGAAGCTGTTTGCCTGTTCTGCGGTTTTAAGCTGGTTTAAAGACTTACCCTGCTTTGCGTTCTTCTGCATCCTAATTTTGTCAAAGTTCATTGGTTTATTTAGGAGGGACACCCCCAACCCCGAACAAATCTCCTTTCACTGAAAAATAGAGCGGAAGGGTTAGGTTTAGGAATGCTAGCACCATATCCCATGGGAACTGTAATTAGCATACTTTATTTTCCCATTCTTCCCTCAGGGTTTGGCTTTATGGCTGACTTCCATCTCCTCTTTAAAAGTTTAGTTGCCATTGTGGTTATGGGAGATGCAGTCTCTAGCTGGGAAGCCCAGTCCCTGCTGGAGGTTGGGAGCAAGGGTCATCCAATATGCAAGTACCTTGAACTGGAGTAAGCAGCATTTCACAGTTCTGAAAATGGATCGCCAAATTTCCAATAATTAGTAGAAAGGCACCACTTCCTTTAGTACAGGTGACATAGCTGTTCATTGCATATAATTCATAAGGTCTTAATTTGAAACCCTATGTTTTCATGAAAATTCACTTTTCTCTATTTTTAATTCATCATCTTGGCTTAATTTGCAAGCACAAAATACCACTTTCAGGGGCTTGTCCCATACTAATGAAGTGTGATACTAGGATACTGGAGTTAGTTGTAAGTTCAAAGTATAGCAAGTATACTGATACGATTTGCCTGAGGAGACCTCTTGTTTGGCATAAATATTTCTGACATGTGGAATGGAGCTAGGCTGGGAACAGGAATAAACTAGTCTTCAGACTTACAGATTTACTTTCTGAAGTAGATAGATTCCCTTCTTAAAATAGACATCATCAGAAATGCTGGAGTTGTGTTAATTGAACAGACTGATATATAGTCAGTCTGTGGAGCAGGAGATGTGTCAGTGTATGAAGTTTAAGGATGTCTAGAAGAGAGAGGCTGGTCAGCAATAGCAAATTAGAATTCAGTGAAGTTGTATTACTCACGAATTTGGTTTCAATAAGCAGCGAGCTATTTTTACAAGGACTGTTTACAACTGCTACTTTTATGGTTGGCTAATTAGCAACCCCCTTCAGAAAGAAAAATGACCCTCCTGAAAGTCTTCAAGCGTACAGAAACTTGGATTTCTAATCCTCTCAATTTCACGGTGTCTCCTGCCTTTCAGTTTACAATCTCTTGCAAGCTGCCACTCTCCGTTTGTGTGCCTTCTACAGAAAACACAAGTAATAGTAGTTGAAAGGGCATTTAAAAATAGATCATGAAATGTAGGGCATGTCAGGATGATTTTGAGGTGGTCTTAAAAAATCCAGTGGTTGTCTTCTCTGAAAGCTTTTGCTGAATGTTTGAGATTTAGCCCTCCTCCTCTTTATCTAAACACTGGGAAGGTCTGTTCCTCTCAGACAGCGCATGTCGCATGTGTTGGCATTTGGGAATTTGACCAGGCCTGCTTCTCCACTGGAAAGATTCCTGGGCAAGTCTGGCTCAAATCTGCTCTTGAGAGCAGTTACTGTGAGAGGAGCTTTACCCAGCTCAGTGGAAGTGCATCATACGGAGTGGTCACTGGCAGAAAGAAATGCTGGCAGAACTGGACCCAGGCTGGTTTTCACAGCTTTAAAAAAATGTATGTCCACTTAAAAAGTGTCTGTGATATGTTTTTTAATGTTCATGTATAAATTTATAATTATTTTCATATGTAAAATAAATTAATTCATGCTGTCATACTGGTGCTCCTGAACATCTTTGCAAAAAGGCAAGGCAAACAAGTGAAAAGCATTTTGGTAAGAAAATGTGCATTTTAGGAGGATATTTTGCTCTTGTTCAAAAGCAGTTTAGGGAAGAAACTCCCTCACACTGACTTAGCTCTTGGAGTCCTGATTTCCCGTGCAGGTCTCTTCTGATGCAGCCGCATCCCGACACAAGAAGGTGTGAGCTACAGGGCTACGTATGACAGTGGGGAGTTATTTGAAGACAGGTTAGGATTGTGTGTCATGCTGGCTTTCCTTCCTTATGTCTTTCTGCCTGGAGTTAGTGTGACCCAAAGATAAGTGGCGGCGTTTGGTGAGGGGCAGTGGAAACATAATCCCACAACTACAGGAACTTTGTGGTTGTAGCTCTTGGAGGAGCTACAGCGAAAAACCCTTCATATTTTGAGGAACCTGGCTCATATTTTTTTCAGTGTTACAGGTTTACATTCCTGTGCTGCTGCTTCCTCTGCTGGCTGAAACTCTTTTGTGTGGTCCATTGGAGAAACTCTTATCTTCTATGTTAATGGGTGGTTATGAAATGAGAACAAAAAAATTAAAGATCATGCACTGGCAATTTTAAGAAGTGGGAAGAATATACAAATTTGTCCTTTAGTAAGATTATAATACTGTTGCTTTCTCAAATGGAGAAGGACACAGAGGTCCACAACTTGTACATTTTTAAATCAGAATATAATGCTGAGTTGGAATTTTTCAGCTCACTCCTTTAGGGGTCTAATTTTCTAGCATTCATGCTGATTTCTTTTGTGTCATTTTAAACAATATACAATAGCATTTTTCCATCAGTAAAGGCCTATGCACTTCAGTGACCTTTACTGCTTTCTTTAGAGGGGTTATGCAATCAACATACGGGAATGAAAATATTTAATGATTTTTTTTTCTTAAAAAGAGGTCTTATGCCTTTATTCTCATGGTTGTACAGCTCACATCTGTGTCTTGCACCTGCATTCTTTATTCTGAGGAGTCTGAAAGTCTGCTTGCAAAATCTGAGCTCATTTGCAAAAATCAAGCTAAAATAAGAATATGGGTGGATAAAACTATTGTCTTTAAAGCAAGAAGTTTTCATTCTAATGTTCCTCCTTTGGTCCCCCACCTCGATTAAATACATGGTATTATCTTCCAAATTTAAATTCAGAACTTACAAAGGGATTGACCCTTTTCATATCTATTGACTAGTCAATGCCAGAGAATTTTGTGTGCCTTTCTGAACCCACTTGCAATGCACTTGCCTACTTTTTGCTGCTTGGCTACATTAAAGCTCCTGAGAGTCCACGCTAAGTGCAGTCTCCTCACTAGAGCGAGGTTGCTCATTAGAGATGGGGGTTTATTGCACCTAACAGCAAGGAAAATATTGAAGCCTCCTCACCCTTAAGTTCTGCTTCCCGAACAGGTGGGTGGAATATCGAGCAGAGCATCCGCGCATCTGTTCAGGGACATCCATGAAAACAGGAGATCCACCTAAGTTCTTAGAGCAACAACTGTGTGGCTTGCAAACTTCTGGTGCTTCATGGTAGTAACCAGACGGTTCCACACTTCCTTGCTCATCAGAGTATGGGTTACAGTTATGCTTTGTGATTTGTTTTTCCACAGGTGAATATTTTATGGTCCAAATCCACAGTAGGATAGCAGCTAGGAAGGCAGAGTAAGCATCAACAGTTGCTTCATTCTTCTTTCCACGCAGTCAGCCCATCTTTGTGTATTAAAAGATACTTAATCTAAAAACATGTTTTAAGCAAGCTTGTGTGCAGCGCATATTGTGCATAAGCCTTGAGCTGAATTGTGCCTCTTTCAGTGGGTGACACTAGTGAACCATCGAGAAAAAAGGTGTTTATAGCTTCTGAGGAAATTAGTTTGGAATTCTAGATAAAAAGGAATTTCCTAAACACAGTGGATGTCATGGCATTGATCATGGCCCCTGTTCTGCAAGAAGGACACGTTACTTTGGTTTTATTTGTTGCTCATATTCACACATATGACCTTAAACTTTTTGAGTTTTGTGTCTCATTATATTTGGGGTCAATTTGGAGGGAGGGGGCAGGGAAATGCCAGCGATCCACTGACATATACAGGAGAGGAAAGGAGATAACTTTATGACAGATCTTTTCTGCTATTTCCACATGAGCAGATGGATCCTATGGTACAGGTTTGCCTTTAAGGAGAGTTTAAGCAGTAAATACTTCGCTTTTTTGAAGAGGGCTGGTTATTTTCCATGTTTATGTAGCTTTTAGGTAATTCATAAAGACTTCTGATATAAATGCATTTTTTTAAAAAAAAAAATTTTTTTTTTTAACCAATTGTATGACCTTCAGTACTTTTAAACTCTAAATTTTTCCAGGGTAAACGATGTGAAAATTACATCTTTGTCAACTGAAGTAATTCATTATCTCTCTAAATGTTGACTGCTGTGCTTGATGCCTAGAGTTGGACAAAATAACTGTCTTTCACGGTTTTTCTTTAAAATTTCTTTTTCTAAGAGAATGGCACAATCCTTCTGGGTTTAAGGATACCTCCTTCTATCTCCCTGAAGTTGCACAGTGTTTTAAGGGGCCTAATTTTGAACATTGAAGGATTTGGGGTGTTTTCAGCAGGCGCAAAACAAGGAATTGCTGTTTATGAGAAATGCAAAGACCAGGTGGGCCACAGCTCTTTGAGGTGAATTTATTTCTTCTGGCTGGTGAGACATCTCGATAGAGGCTTTACTGACAGTTAGTGGTTGAGTGGAAGAAGTGCTGGTGTGACTGACTTTGCTGTGGGAGGAGTGCAAGTGTGGGGCAAAGCAGAAGGCTCAGAGCAGGGTGGGTGTCTTCACGGTGCCTTGAGGAACCATCTGCAGTGACGCTTCCTAACCGTGCAGGTGAGCGCCGTAGCTGTTATGTGTATGTAGGGCATAGCTAAATATATACACAAAGGAACTGGTTTCCTAATTGCTGGGGTCTGTTTTGTGTTGGTGGTGAAAGCAGTAAAAGCCAGCATTATTTCAGCTCTGTCCTGCGTTTGGAGGAGTGTAGGAGAGTGGTGGGAGGCAGCAAGATGCCACCTCTGCATGCACAAGGTGCAAAAGCAACTCTCCCTGCCCTGTGGGAGCTCTGCCCTCAGTCAGGGCGGTGCTTTGGGTGTGCTGGCACCCCGTACTTGCTTCTAGAAAGGACTGCACAAGGTGCATCTCAGCGTGCTGGTGCATCCCATCCGGCACCAAGGTAAAAGCTGGGACTGGCAGCATTTTTCCCTGCCGTTTGGGAGAGGGAAGGTGGAGACGATCATCCTGAACTAAACCTCCTTAAGGGTGCTAAAGGGATAGTGGGACAGCCAAACAGAACTGGCTTCCTTGGTCCTATGAGCTCTCCTGCTTAATGGTTTATATTCTGGAGTGCCACCTGCTGGCACTTCTCTCTTCATTTGCTCTTTTCTAGAGGCAGCTGCTCCAGAAGATGAGAATTCAGAGCAAAGAAGCATGAATGTTAGTAATAAGAATAACAGTATTAATTATTTATATTGATCTTTACATTATTTTTTTAATCATCATGGCACTTAAGGATCCTGTTTATTGGCAAAGAACGTGCTCTGGCAGGTGTTCTGCAAACTTGGCGTGAAAGAAACTGGCAGAGGCTTCACTGCTTAGAAAATAGCACAGTGTGAAGGAGTGGTTTAAAAAATAGAAAATTATTTTTCCAGTCCATGCTGTTATTTGGCAAAATATGAAGCCTTTTTTAAAATTTATGGCTTGCTTTAGTAAAATGTTTGGATCATTTCTGTGGTTGGCAAAAAACCTCCAAAGCAGGAATCATTTCATTGACAGACACCTGACAGTGAAGACACTTAGGCAAAAGTTAAGAAAACACTGACTCAACTCTAAAAAGTAAAAATTATGTCAGTAAAGTATTTCTGAAAACCTTTTGGCTGGAAAGCAAGGGATGTTGTAGTTTGTGTCACAAAGCAGATCTGGATCCAGAGCTGAAATTTTTTTCATCCTAGCCAAAAACTTGTTTTGGCAGTATAAAAGAGGCAGTTCTTGATTCTGGTTTTTTACACTGCTTTGATTCCATCTGTGGGTCAGAGCCTAAAGGGGCGTTAAGTCAGTGTGGTGCCTTTGGCATCAGTTTGGTTGTGCGCATTGGCATTGCCAGTGTTCAGTGTACCACTGTAAGACACAGATACAATACTGTAGCAGAAATAAAATAAAGAACTCAACTGAGTGGAGTATGGTCAGATCTTGCAGAGATGCATAAAGCTGTGTGTATTCACACCGTGTCTTAGATAATCACATCCAGTGCAACACTCTCTAGCCTTCTTGCCTTTTGCCTTCCTTAGTGAGATGTCCTTAAAGCACCTCTTTGGTTCCTAACTGCTGCTCTGTGTGATGTTGCATGGAATAGAATCACAGAATTGTTTAGATTGGAAGAAGCCTTTAAGATCATTAAAGTCCAGCCATTAACTCAGCATTGCCGTGTTCACCACTAAACCACGTCCCCAGGGGCCAGATTTCCACATCTTTTAAATAACTCCAGGCATAGTGACTCCACCACTTCCCTGGGCAGCTGTTTCAATGCTTGACAATCCTTTTTGTGAATAAATTTTTTCTAACATCTAATCTAAGCCTCTCCTAGTGCAACTTGAGGCCATTTCCTCTTGTCACTTGTTACCTGGGAGAAGAGACCAACCTCCACCTCACCACAAAGCTCCTTTCAGGCAGTTTTAGAGAGTGATAAGGTCTCCCCTGAACCTTCTTTTCTCCAGGCTAAACACCCCCAGCTCCCTCAGCTGCTCCTCATCAGACCTGTGCTCCAGACCCTTTACCAGCTCCATTGCGCTTCTCTGGACACACTTCAGCACCTCAGTGTTCCCCTTGTAGTGAGAGGATCAGAACTGAACACAGAATTCAAGATGAAATACGTGTTGGAAATAAGTGGTGAGGCTTGTCTGATGTAAGGCTTCAAAAGTAATTAATGATTTTGGGATGTATGCTGGAGAACACTGGGATGAGTGTGACTTTTTTTTTTAAGAAATCCTTGAACCACCTGTCTTTTCCCTGTAGGATCATTCAGATCCTTTGCAAGAAACACTTGTAAAAACCAGCAGTCCTGTTGACCACATAGTCCTCTTCAGCCTCGGTCACATCGTGAAACGTAACTTTTATGTTGAAAATGCCCCATGTTGTGATTTTATTTTTAAGCCAACAACCAAAAAAAGCTGAATAACAATTAGTGAAAACACACTTCTGTAAAACTACAGCTGATAGTTCGAATGTATCACATTTGCCTTTGTTAGATTAGGAAAGAAAAAAATAAATCATGGTGTTAGCACTAGACTTATGCATTCCACCCGCATTCAGCAATACAGCGGTGTGAGAGACACTTCTGGCTTATGCAGTGGCTGACCATATCAGAAGAAAAATTATTCCAGACTCAGTACAAAAAGCTTTGTTTGCCCTTTACATTACCTTTTTATAAATTTCTTCTGAAAGAAAACAGATTGAAATGGAAGTTGAAATGAGCTGACGTGTTAATGGAAATTTCCATTTTTGCCAAAGGAGAAAGTATTTGCATAATTTGATCTGAAACTGCCAATGAATTTGTTCACCTCAAAACTCCATTTCTTTAGTTAGCTCTTACTCTCATGCAGAAATCACGAGACTGGCCTACAAACCAGAGACTGAAGTTTCGGGGTCCTACCTGAGATCTGAAGTTTATGTTTTCAGGCTTTTCTTTGGATAAATGGGACTAGCAGCCTTCTTTTTACTGAATAGTCACTTGATTGTCCATAATCCTGTGAGCCTAGTCACTGTGGCCATAGACTATCAGGACTGTGATGATGTGTTGAGCATGAGCAGTATTATGCTGGTTTCCTTGTGTTACATTGCATGGACTGCAGATCCAAGCACAGAACTGGGAGGTGTGAAGCCGTTGGCTTCACTTCGATTGTTTTGCTCTAATGTGGCGTAACACAGTCCTTTCTGAGCATTTGCACTCCTTCATACAGCAAAATTGCTGTAAACTGTTAGTTTAAGTGCTGCCAAATGGAGGGTATTTTCACACCAGGATGTTTCAAAAGCAGATTTTGACTGGCAGAAGTATGATGGGCGATGTCTGGCCCAAAGTTTCAGACTCACTGTAAAGAATGAAATTCGACTTAACAAAGCTTGGCAGGTCTGATAAACTTCATGCAGCTACAGGAGTGGCTCTTGGAATTGAGTACCATCTCTGTAAGGAAAGCAACAGTAGGTTTCACATAATGTGGGCAGGAATAGGTCATCTTCCCCTCCCTGCATGAGCATTTGAGCAGCCAGTTGCCAGTCCCCACTGAAGTGTGTCTGCCACAGCAGAAGGGGTAGCAGCTCTGAGCTTAGTGTCCCAGATCTGTAATTTATCTCAGCCCACCAGAGAGGGTTGTGGTAGTGCTAACCTGAGTTATGATCATCGCCCTTGAGAGAGAGCACTGCTTTACTTAGCTGCAAGACTACTTCTGGCTGAAAACAGTGCTGGTTCATGTTATGGAGAGACTTGGTGCAAATCCCTTCACTCACTCTGTTCTAGGCTTTGTTCTAGAAGTCTGTTCTTGGGAGTCTTTTTTCTGTCATGGGTATGCCCATGGGCATGGAGAGAGCCAGGAGCCTTTCCTGGTGTTAGTTTCTTGTCTCACCACTAATCTGGAATTTCACCTGGTGGTGCTGGGGCTTTGTGTGACAAGGTGGAGTTGGTTGGGATAGGTGATGTGCAACCAGTTTGTTTAGTTGCAGCTATTTTGGGAAGGTTGTATTGTGTTTCTTGAGGTCGCACCTTTTCAGGGTGGTGTAGGGGAAACAAAGGTGTCAGCACTTGGAGATTACCTTGATCTGCCTGTGGCTTCTGGCACTGTGTTCTGTATTGGTGGTGTTGATGGATCATGCGTTAAGTATGTAAATACGCTGCAGACCTCAAGAGCATGTGTCATCCCATTAACTTCCCTAGCTAATGTCCTGTCATGTGCTCCATAACTGGTCTGAACTGAAGCTTGTGGAGTGTTTGTAGTCACAGGTAGAAACATGTGGTTT
Organism: Machaerirhynchus nigripectus; assembly: GCA_013397975.1. Taxonomy (NCBI): domain Eukaryota; kingdom Metazoa; phylum Chordata; class Aves; order Passeriformes; family Dicruridae; genus Machaerirhynchus; species Machaerirhynchus nigripectus. The sequence goes on along the minus strand of VZRQ01006361.1, from coordinate 422,846 downwards.
GGAAAAGTGTTGGAAGTAATTATTTATCCTGTATAGCCTGCTGCATCTCTTCGGAGGATTTTGCTGGTGTAAAGACAAGAGAGATAAATCATGAAGTGGGAAATCATCAATATTACGCAGTTCAGGCTTCATCTAACTCTGCTTCTGATCCATATTTGCAGTGAGAGCTGGACTGTTCCCAAAATCCTGGAAGTGAGGGTGGTATTAATATTACTAGCTGACAGAATGTTACAGGGTGAATGATTAGTTTCCAATAAGAAAGGATTGGATCAATTCCAGTTCCTTTTGGTGTAATCTGCAAACCAGAATGACCAGTGCCGTGACCTGGAGTAGCTGTAGCGCTTATCAGAGGCCAAAACTTCATGAAGGTGATGATTTGTCTGCATTACGAAATGACAGAGCCCTTGACCTTGAGGAGGCATATTAGTTGGCTATCTTCCACTCTTTTGTGAAGATAAACTCTTGGAAGTGGTGGTTTGGCATTGGCACCGCTGTTGCACATTCTCTATTGATGAACAGGGGGCTTTACTCCTTTGTGCTGCCCACTTAGCAGATTGCAGGAGAAAGGTAAAAAGATAGAAAAAGCTCGCTGTGCCCTTCTAATCTCTTTCAGACCTTATTCTACTAATTATGATGTATGAAAGAAGAGAATTTCCTTACTTACCCTTGTGGGGCTTTTAATAAAATATTTTCCAGTTTCTTAATTCCATCTATTTCAAAGTAAAAGGATGTATTACTTTGACTCCCCTAGGTCTGTTGTGCTTTTCCCCCCACTTTTTCTGAAGCTAAAAAAGAGAAGCAACCCCTCCCTGCACTTGAAGAAAACAAACCCCAGGCCATCCCAGGCCTTGAGAGCAGCCATGTGAAGGTGGGTCACATAGTCACGTCCTTGGGAAGCTGTGCTGGGTGAGTGCAGAGAGCAGAAACCATGTTAAGCAGGTGGGGGGGGGGGTTGTACGAGGTGGGGGCACAGAGCAGTCACAGGAATTAAAACTGTCATTTGAAGGGCTTTTGTTACCTGAGGTAAGTGTGAAATCGAGTTTTCAGTTTTTGCATTGTATAGGCAGTGTATGAACATGTGAGTATTGATTCCTTTCCTCACTGTTTGGGCCCATAGGCAGGTAGGTTTTGTCCTGGTTTTATCAAAATCCACTCAATGACCTTGGAGAGCTTTAGCACTCTCTCCTGTAATTATAGACTAGTGTCTTAATAGAGTCAATCGCCCACTGACCTGTAACAGTGAGGAAGGTCTACATTTGAGCTTTATTTAAATTTACTTTTTTTTTTGATGGTATATTTTGTCTAATACCAGATCCTCAGGGGAGGGAGGGAGGAATCTTTTAATTAAGTTTCTATTTAGGTATCAGGCAAATTCTATCAATGGCAGATGAAGCATAAAGCTCTAATGGGAGAGTAAAATTTGAAATTTAAGTGATCAGGTGCTTCATGCCTCTCTCAGCAGTTAGAATGCCACAGTATTATGTCATATTGCCATAAGTGAAAATCCCTTAGAAAGAGGATGTTACATTGCATTTGAAAGCTGTTACTGAGTGTGAGTGTAGCACCCGTAGCTCCTCCCATATGGTGTGGGATTTTGGCCTCAGTGACTTAACTTGTGACCTCACTTTAAGTTAGGGAAGCAGCTTCTAAATCTGTCCTTGCCAGCTACCTAACCACTTGCCCCTTTTGTCCTGGTCATAAACAGCTACTGGTGCTGCTTTTATTCAGGGCTGAGAGGTAGATTTCTTTTCACACCACACCTTCCACCACCATTCCTCATGATGGTGGTTTGAATGGCAAATGGATCTCTCACTTGGTAGTGGAAAAAGCTGGCTTTTGATTCTTCTCATCCTGGGGTTTAGAAGTGAGTCAGGCATAATTAAGAGGAAACTACAAAAGTGAGGAAGTGCTAATGGCCTTGCAAGCATTGTGCTCAGAGTGGGCTGCAGAAATGAGCATCATCCCTTGGGATGCTTTGGATGCTGGAGATTCTGTTTGTTTGCAAAATGCCAGGAACCTTTTTATATTCCGTGTTTGGAAATTTTCAGATGTGGTATGTCTTACGACCACAGTCAGGTCTTTCATCCTGCTAGTGCACCCCTCATGGAGAAGGCTAACTTAGAACAGCAGGAATGGTGAGAAGTACCATCACACTCCTTGTAGCAGGGCAGAGCTGCACCTGGGGTGCTCTGCCAGCATGGAGGGAGACTAGGAGATTTAGGGAACCACAGCTCTGCGACAGCTTGACAATTGACCTTGTTAAAAACCTGCAGACATATCAGAGTCGGGCTGGTGAGGAGCAGATCATGCTCCCACCACCCAGCCTCTAGGATGACCTGCACGGAGGGCTGCTGAGAGGCTGTGTGGGCAGGAAAGCTGTCAGCGCTCTGTCTCTGCCTGTCTGAAATGGGCATATTTCTGTGGAATACTTTAATTTCAGATAATGTTTTTCACTTGTAAAGTGCCTCATGTGAAACTGTTTGATGAGCATGTAGCTGTACTGTTCTGCCTCAGCATGATGAAATGTTTGCTGACCTGGCATGTTGCAGGTGATCAGTAGTGCTTGTTGTTGGAACAAAGTGCAGCTTATCCTGGTCATATTTGACCAAAATAAGGTCTTTTGAGGCAGGGAATGTGGACATGTCAAAGTTTGCAGATAAAAGGAGGGAGCAGCACAGCTGGTGATGTGAGATGGAACATGGAGCAGCATGTGAGTCTCTCTCTGTTTTCTCTAAACACCAAAGTCTAGTGTTTTCACCTGATCTGTTTTTGCTCCAAACCCATAAACGTCTACGTCTCATTATATTCCTGTAGGTGACCTTTCTGCCTCTGTCTCCTCTTCCTAGGGCTGGCTGGTGACAATTTCTAAGGCAAATGCTGTGGAATGATACCTTGTAACTAGGCTCCTTTTTTTGTGATCCACCACTGATTTCTCTGCTGCCTGAGAGGCAGGACAGACTGGTGTTCTGTCTGGTGCCTACCGTCGGGATCATCCACAACAGGTTCTCTTGCCATCAGCATGGATCCCCTGGTGCTGGTTCCTAGAATATTATAGACTCATATATCATAGTTTCACTCAGCTTTATTTTTTGTGGCTTTATGCATCCAGGACTGTGTAGACCAAGATGCTCATCTTGGTAAGGGCTGGACTAAAGCGAAAGGAGCAATGACAGCTTGCACTGGCTGAGGCTTTGGCTAAATTAAAACACTTCACTTCTGCAATATTTCTGTGCAATTGTGAATAATTGAGTGGAAAGGATGGGTGTAGGCTGCCTGGCTTACAAGAAGGTTCCTGTAAAACATGTAATTCTGCAGAGAAGAATGGATTTACTTTGTTGTTTTATTGTTAGCTTTATGTCCCTCAAAATGCGTGTAGTCTCTCAGTTGTAATGTGCATGGTGGATGAACTATGCCCGTGGAGATAATTACCTTCTGGAGCACAGGCTCTCGTGTTTTTCATAATCTGTGAAAAAGCTGATATGTTTAATGAAAGCCCCCCCCAAATCCCAGGCATACCATGGGGATGCTGCCAGCTGAAAGCAGTAGGGAAAAATGTGTAGGTTTTTGAGCTTTGTTGCAGAAAAGAATCTGTTACCTCTGCTCTGAGGCTTATGGGGTGAAAAGCAGAGTTGTGATGAAATTGTACAGGAACTTTTGAGGCAATCTGGGTGGTGCTCGCATGACCTTCGACCAACTGCTTTGTCTCTCAGCACTTCTTTTCTTAGATGATGAAAGAATATAATGATGATAATACTTGTCTCTTTACAAGGGTGTTGTGATGAATTAATTAATTGTTCGTTGTGCTGTTCTCAGTTACTATGGTAATTAGTGCTACAGAACAGCCTAAAAATAAATACGAGCATTTAGTGAAGGATATTCAGGGGAAATCAGGTAGTATGTCCTGGGCATTTGCAGTAGCCTGAGTGTGTTTTGTCCAAACATGAATTTATGAAAAACATTCACTGATGCTGAATTTTTGTAGCAGAAATGCTTCCAAAAATTAAATATGTTCATTCCTCCTCATTATCTGTTTGAAGCGATTCTAGCACACATTTCCTTCTGTATCTGTGGCCACATGATTCTTGCAATTAGTTCTCCTATTGAGAACAGCACTCCCTCCTCACCCCATCTCCTTTACAGCCTAAGGGCACCTGAAACGAATGATTCTTTCTTCTTCATAAATCATACATACTCAGTAATACTGCCAAAGAATTGTTAATGTGTTTGGGGAGTTTACATAATGAACCTTCCTCGGGAAAGGTGAAGTATTGTCAAGGCACTGCCTTGCTGCAATTCTGTCATAACCTTGCTGTGCAGCAAGTAGACCACCTAAATCCATGTGTAAGTCCACGCAAAGTTTTTGAGGCTTTCTCTCAGTGATCGGTTAACTACATCAGTGTGCTCCAGAGCCAGTCTTTTAAAGTGTTATATGATGTTTAATCATCTGTGAATTGTATTGGATTCCACAGGCATCTATGAAGTGTATTTTTAGAGTTTTCAAGTTAATATAATTTTGGGCCCTAGTAAGTTAGGAAGTATGTGTTAAGGTAGTTCTGAGTCCTTCAGTGAAGGTGGCACCCCTTCAAGGCTGTGGTTTCCATTGCTTAGTATCACAGGGGCTAGCCTTACATGGGAAAAATACCATGTTGCTAGGCAAGAATTTGCCATTAATTACTGTGTTCTCTGACTTTATGTACAGCTCTGGGCATGAATGTTCACTGTCTTCCTTTGCACTGGGTTCCAAAAATAGCTGTCTTTTCTGACCTGGCCAGTTGGGGACCAGTTTGTAGTTAGCATTTGTGCAGAGCAAACCTGTGCTTTCTTCCTCTCCCTGTCACAGCTACAGCAACCTTCATCTGTTCACCTCCCGCAGCATCCCCCCACATTGTGCTGGGAAGCTGTCAATAGTAAGAGCAACAAATGCCCCTTCTGCTTCTTGGGGATTAGGAAGCTGATGCCTTGGCATTCCTGGCCTCCTGCTCACTCAGACAAAGAGAACTTGGGTCGTTGTTGTGGTCTCCAACAAGGTACTGGCAGAGCAGATAGCATGACTGACTGACAGCTGAAATACTTGTTTTATTCTTCAGAGCTTTACTGCTCTAGAGTCATACGATTTGAAAAACTTATGGCTTGTGCAGAGGGCAGCCCAGATCTGCAAGGAGGACCTTTGTGCCATGCTCTCAGCCACATCTGCTGCTGCAGAGGTCATCAGCTTTGCAGGTTTCTCCCTGGGTCTCTGTAACTGCTTGTGAATTCCTCTCTTTGCCTGCCAGTGGCAACCTTGTGGATATTGGGCAGATGTACAGAAAGGGAAGGAGAGTGCAGGGCAGGCAGAGAGTTTTTCCTAATACTTCTTTTCGCGGCCTGTCTCTTCTTGCTTCTTTTGCTCCTGTTGCACCTTTCTGACACTTGAGTTTTGGAGCTTGTGGATTTTCATTTCCAGTTGGTTATTATTTGTGTTACAAGTTAGATCTCAGCCCTGAAGAGCTTCCAGTTGCTGTCAGATTTGTGCCAGGCAGTCACTACTTGTAGCTGTGGTTGCTTCTGTGTGTGTGGTTTCACTGTCAAAAGTCCCCAGCTGCCTGTTCCACTTGTGTGCCCCATCCATCCGTACATACATGCTACCACTTTTGCAGAGACCTGTGGGTATCCCTGACAGTGTTTTCCGCTTTCCCCCTGCTCTGTTTTCCTGCCATCAGTCCCCTTGCCCACCTTGGGTGTCACTGTGTGACGAGAGCAAATGACACAACAATGGTTTTGGCTGATACTTGACGTCAGCTGTGCCCTCACGTGCAGTCCTGGCTGCCTCTCTGTCTTTGTGCTTGAACCACAGAGAAGAGTCCAGTCTGAGTAAGCTTTGAATGAGCTGTTCACCTGTGACAGACAGCTCAGTACCTTCAGCTGGTGGGAGGGCAAACTAGAGCTCAGTCCCCTGTCCAAGAGGACATCTGCTCCTCTTGGCACAATTATTAAAATGAAGTGGTAGAAAAGTACTGAGAGCTCCCATGGATTTTTCCTTCTTAGGTACGTAGTGCAAATTTTTTTTCAAATAGATTCTTACTGTAGATGATGGCTTGACTTTCTTTATCCTGAAATGGAGCTGTGGCAAAGTGCAAGAGGGTTGTATGGTTGGAAATAGAATTGCATTGCACCTGTCCAACCTTTGAACGAGGCAGTGTCAGCAAAGGCCAAGGGGTTAGATGGCTGTGGCTACTCTTTAACTTGTCTTTAGTGCTGAAGGAGTTGTACTAACCTCTCTGCTTACTGGTCATTACTGATGATCCACACCTGATTATTATTTGAGCTGTTTTGGGAAGGTACGAACAGTTTGTGTCATGTCGATGGTAAGCGCTATCTTAACCTTGCAGAGATACTGATTTACACCTGCAGAAGGAGTACCTCCACTCTGTCCTTGGGCAGAGTAGTCATGGGACTAGGGGAAATGCTTTTAAACTGAGAGTAGGTTTAGGTTAGATATTATGAAGAAATTCTTTACAGTGGTGGTGGTGAGGCACTGGAACAGGTTGCCCAGAGTAGTTGTGGATGCCCCATCCCTGGAAGGGTTCAAGACCAGGCTGGATGGAGCTCTGACAGCCTGGTCTAGTGGAAGGTGTCCTTGCCCTTCAGCAGGAGGGTTGGAACGAGATGATCTTTGAGGGCCTTTTATGATTCTATGATAAGCCTTAATTTCTGAATTTCTAGGCATTGGGAATTTTTCTTGTAATAATACTGCAGTATTATTGAGGTATTTTTGATAGATTTGCAGATAAAGCAGGTACGAGTTGTGTCTTGTAATGTCTGAGCTCAACTTTTACTTGGACAGTGCATAACTGCAGATTTTGTATGGATCTTCTGTTAAAAATGCAAATCTGCTGGATTGCTGGTGGCTGGAAACTGGATCTGGCGGCTTCAGTGATTCCTTCCTGAGTTTCTGTAACTAATTTCTATGCTGGTCTTTGTCTCCTAATATATTTTTTCCAGCCAGAAATTGCCCAGCATGATGGATATCTCTCGTTGATTTTTGGCTCTCACCTGCATGCTAGTCTATTATTGTGTATATAGCTCCTTTCTTTGTGTGTGCCTGTACCATAGGGATATGGAGATAGTAATGGATAAGGAAATAAAGAAGATAAAACCTCTCCTCATTTTCTTCCACTTTCCCTCGGTGTGGCCTGTACACAGGCCACAGATGTGTAGCAGCAGTGTTCAGCTCCCCAGCACACGGAGCATCTCTTGATGCCTTTGTGTAGCATGGCACTGGTGTGGAGCAAGTGTCCCGTGGGCTTCATGGTGGTGGGGATCTCTCTCAGCAGTGGCCTCTGTGCCACACTGAGATACAGCATCCCAAAAGTGCTGGTGGACAGTGTGTGCCAGTTCCTCCTGCAGCCACTGTATGTGTTTCAGAAGCTCCTGCCTTCTTAACTGCAAGCCCCGCTCCCTCCTCAGTCAGGATTATCACTGCATGTTTGTTGAAGCATCTTGTGAGCCAAAATCCACTGCTGTTACAAAATCAGCAGCAGGGCCAGTTCTGCCAATGTTGGTGATACCAGTAATCAGCATCTGAAGAGATGACGTGAATTTTGTTTTCCCTATTCAAATACTGCTAACTGCCAGAAGCAGGATACAGGACAGTGAGGTCCAGAGCGCTGTCCTGCATTTCAAACCCCACGTCTATGCCTGCCTTCTCTTCTTAAACTGCAATATTTGTTTTACTGACATGACCCATTGGTTTGTACGTTGCAACCTAGTTGCTATAAGCTGGAGAAAAGAGCAAGGAATTATTGTATAGAAAGGAAGAAGTCCTCTGAAAGCTGTGGTCCTTGGGTGCTAACTGTAGTTTGGCAATAACATTGCAATAAGAGAAGATCAAAGGTCACCCTGCAAATATTTTGGATTTTCTTTATTCTCTGGATGCAAATTCAGGCTGATACTTCTTCAAGCACAGGAAGGAAGTAAGTGTAAAATGTAAAGCTGTCACCCCCTCATATTAATTGTGTTGGAGTGACCAGAATCAACAAAGCTGCACTGTGCAAGTAAACACAGATGCCGTTTTTTTGGGAAAGATATAAGTAATAAGTGGGAAAATGGGAATTGTAAAGGGAATCCCATTGAAAGGAATTATTTAGAACAAGATTAGTAACAATTTGCTTTTAATTCAATGCATTATCTTTCTTTCTGTTATTATTCTGTTTTATTTCTGTTCTTCGTGGTGTTCAGTGGTCCTTGGTCTAAACAGAGCCTTTTGTCCCAGGTGGGGTTTTCATTAGGTTTATGTTTCAGAGGGCCATGTTCAACAAGCTGCTTGTGTAACTGGGCAAACAGTTAATTTGACTGAAAATGATACCATTCTTTTTCATTATGTGCAAATGTAGGTGTTGCAGTATAGTTGCTTGGCTGCTCATTCGTGCACAAGCACAAGTTCAGGAGCCTGTGGAAATGCTTCCATTTAAACGTACTTTTTCTTTCCCCCACCTTTCATACAGCCTTAGCGGTTGAGCCAAATAGCTAAAAATCCTCAGGGATTTAAGGGATTAAATGAGAACAATTGTTTTGGCACAGGAAGGGCTGAAAAGTCCTGAAAATATGACAGGAGGTAGTTGCTGTGGGACCTGGCTAGTGAACTATACAGCCACCTCTGTTATGGGCAGAAATACAACTGTGAGTGGTGGACTGATGGGGTGATGGGGGTTTGATTGCTGGGAAAATTGGGAAAAAAAACGAATGGAAACCTAGTGAGAGTACTGATGACTGACCTGAAGCTTTGCCACTGGGCTGTTACGTGACGCTGGTGGCAAGATGCTTTCTAGTGAAGGATCACAGATTTGTTTCTCCCACCAGAAAACAAAGTCAGTGTTAGTTTTCATTCCTCCTTGGCTGGACTCTTTTGTTCCCACTGGTTCATGTGAGTAACCTGTTCCTTTATGTTTTTCTGTTTGACTCAGGTACTGAAAGTTTCAGGCTGGAGGTTTTCCCGTGCTCTCTGTAGCTGCTGCCTGGTGCTGCCCTGAGGAGAAGCAGTGTTGGGAAGGCGGGTGCTGCCCTAGGAGAAGTGGTGGGAAGGCTGCTACCAACTTAAGGCCTGCTGTGCTTCCCTGCGCCGGCCACCATGGAGACCTTATCCCAGGACTCTCTGCTGGAGTGCCAGATTTGCTTCAACTACTACAGCCCCCGCCGACGGCCCAAGCTGCTGGACTGCAAGCACACCTGCTGCTCCGTGTGTCTGCAGCAGATGAGGACCAGCCAGAAGGACCTGCGCTGCCCCTGGTGCCGCGGGATCACCAAGCTGCCTCCGGGCTACTCTGTGTCACAGCTGCCCGATGACCCCGAGGTGATCGCCGTCATCGCGATCCCCCACACCTCGGAGCACACCCCCGTCTTCATCAAACTCCCCAGCAATGGGTGCTACATGCTGCCCCTGCCTCTCTCCAAGGAGAGGGCGATGCTGCCGGGAGACATTGGCTGCCGCCTCCTGCCTGGCAGCCAGCAGAAGTCCCTGACGGTGGTGACGATCCCCGCAGAGCAGCAGCCGCTGCAGGGCGGCCTTCCCGCCGAGGCGGGAGCGGAGGAGCCGGACCGGAGAGGCGCTGTGAAAAGCTCCACCTGGTCGGGGGTGTGCACTGTGATCCTGGTGGCCTGCGTCCTGGTCTTCCTCCTGGGCATCGTCCTCCACAACATGTCATGCATTTCCAAGCGCTTCACGGTGATCTCCTGCGGCTGAGGCAGCGGGGGCTGTGCCCCCCCGGGGATCGGGTTGGGTCGGGTCGGTGGTGGTGGTATTGAGCGAGACAGTTCTGTGCAGCTTTCCCCAGTGACTGCAGGACGCTGTGCACCGGGGCAGTGGTGCCTGCCTGGCTGCGGCCCCTGGAGGGGTGGCATCAGGCCTCTCGGCAGCCTGTGGAGAGAATCACGTCTCATGTCTGGCGGCAGTGGCACTGAGGAGGACTGCATGTGTCACCGTAACCATTTATCAAAGGGACTGCAACTTCACAGTGATCTTTTTTTATTGTGTTACGAGATTAAAGACCTCTATGTAGCTGGTTATCCTGTGAAGTATACAGTACGGGCTCTTCTTTAAACACAGTATATTAAAATCAAAACTGCTCCACGTCGAATGAAATGCGAACTGGCGCACAACTGTACGAGGTGTTCAATACCAGTCCACACATGCATTATTTTTTAGTGAGGGGAGGGAGGGAGACTCGTAAAACAGAAATCATTTAGCTGTTAAAGCGTTTTATATGTTTTAAACGGCGCATTAATTAAACCAAGTTAGGGAGTTGTACAACAGTTTTTAAAAGGAAGCGTTTTACAAGCAATCATTTCTTTCCTTGGTGTCTGTTTTTCCCCATTTCTTTCAATTACAGGGAAGTGGTATTTCCAGCATCTTTTATTTGAAGGAGCTTCCAAGAAGGGAAGCAAAAGTGGGCGAGAAGGAATACCTAAAAATACAGTCAAAACAGTTCTGCCTAACTGGCTTTGTGGAAAGGATGGCTCTGCATGGTAAACATAGAATATGCAGTTTTACCTCCAGTCTGGCTGCAGACTTCCTGATGACCTGGTCTTCATAGCCATTAGTGAAAAAATGGGTCATGAGAAGTCCTAGAACTCCTGTGAGGATGTGATAACACATTGCTCTTAATTTTCTTTTTCTGCAGGTTAGGTTTACTTAATTGTTTTTGAAGAATTTAGACCTATTTTGCCTCCCTCTTTCCTAGGAGTTGCAACTGTGCACCCATGGGTGGTGTGACAGAGGTGTTGCTCTCAGAAAGCTTCACCATCGAAACTGAGACCAAGGACTCCTGGATGCAGTCATCTAGTAAGAGGCGGTGACATATCTCAGAAAATAATCCAGGCCAGACTAACCTTTTACTGGGTGGGCCACTCCTCCTAAACTGCTGTGGCTGTCCTGGTGTCAGAATGTCTGGGTGAGCGTAACAGAGCGTAACTCTTCCCATGTTTCAGTCTTACTAATGTTGATGTTCATAAGGACAGATTTGAAAAATAAATGCAGGAAATGTCTCCCTCCACCTGTGACTGTCATGAAACCCCAGTCATTTGCAGTTCACTTCTTGGGAAGAGCCAAATTCCTGAATGTTCGCTGCAGTGGCACCTTGCTCTAAGCAGTCCCACTAGCTTAAGTAGTACTGCTCATGAGTAAACTAGAGCCCAGTGTGAATTTGGGTGTTTGTCAAGTCTGAAAGCTGAAACTTGGGTGAGATTTAGGGATTGGATCAAGGGGCACATGACAGACCTTTAATAAGACAGAAAAATCTGTTAATTTGCACTGCTTCTTCTTGTGGGTACAAGGCATAACCTCCCTGAAGCGTGTCCTCTTGTTGTCTACCTACTGCTCTTTCTAATTCTTGGAGATTGCCAAATGCCATATTATAACATAGTTTTGACTATGCAGTGCCCAAGTTGGCCCCGTAGTTGTCCTGGGTTTCCTGGTTGTGTCACAAAATCCAGTTGCTGGTTCACAATAAATATTCTCAGCTCCAACTTCTGTCAGGAACATACCTCTGACTTCGTGCTGGATTTCTTTCCTTCCCTGTTCCCAAACCACCATTTTCTTCCTTGATTCCCATTTACTGAAGAATAGAATATAGGGTGCTTAGTTGTGATGACGTGTGTTCGGTCACGTATGGAGAGGAACCACTGTGCTGATTTTTATCTACTGTCATATGTACGCATAGCAGAGAAAAAAAAATTCTTCAGATAACACACTCAATGCCTTTTTTGTGCAAGGCCCATGTGCAGTATGCCTTGATCCTGGCTTGCAAATGTTGTAATTACATGGACACCTCTCCGCAGCATGTTTCATTTGGTTGCAGTAGGGAACATCAGGTATTCCCAAATGTGTCTTGTGAACGTGCTCGTCTCTTGTTGCCGGTAGGTAGCCGGATTTCTACTGACATCCATGCTACGCTGCTTATTGTGTAAAGGAAAGCCAGTTCACAAAAAATCCTGCCTTTTATGAGACTCTTGAGGAACTGACCAGACACAGGACTTGACCCTCTACTGCCTTATCCTGTAGCAATTGCTGGGTGTACCAGAAGCTTATGGCATAGGTGAGAGATGCTGTGAGATCAGCGCTGGTGTTTTTTGCACCAGCTTCTGCATTTGTTTATCTGAGTTGTCAGTGAATGCACAAAACCACGAGGCAGTCAAGGAGCAGGTCCTGGTGACACAGGTAATCTTACCTCCTTCCAGCCATACCTGCCCGACTGAAGCTCTTGAGGCCGAGGATTCTCTGGCATTGCAAAGAAAGGCCCTCTTCATCTCCATATGGAGAGTGCAGAATAAAAGAGGAATCAGAAATTAGGTTAAAATACCACACTGCATAACACATTATACAACAGGCAGACCTGGAGTTTATCTGGAATCGATGATGTGTTATATTAGCAGAATACCATCCTGTACTACGTAACACAGTACATTGTTTTGTTAATACGAATTTCCTGTACTTTTGTGCCTGCTGAAATGCATGTTTGACCTAATTTCTGATCCAGACATTTGCCTGCTCACAGCCTTGTGTAAGAGCAATAAGTAAAACCTCAAGATTTTTGCCTGCGTGTATGCGCATGGTGTGTATGTTCATTCCTTTTTATAAATAGGAGTTCTGGAAAAGTTTTTGTTCTGGCTTTAGACTGTGACTAGAATTTTAAATTTGCAGCTGTCATATATGTTAGATCACCTAGCTTTTTTGCTGACTTGTGTAGAAATGAACTAAATAGTTTGTTGTAATGTACAGTGTTAAAATGTTTCTCAAGTATGTCAATAGTCATACTACTTTAAAAATGCAGTGCAGTCTGTCCCATTCCTTGATTCAGTACCTGGCATTAAAAAGTAATACTGCTAATTTTTTTAGTTATTATTTTAAAAAAACAGCCTTGTCTTTGTAATTTTTCCTCTGTAGAGAAACATGTTTGGGCTTGTGCCAAAATCATCAGGTTCCAAGTTAGCTTTTGTTCTCTGGTGTCCAGTAAGAAGTCACTGCCCAGTTCCACCAAAAAGAAAGACTGAAACTTACTGTGACACAGTACTGTTTGAGAAACCAAAACTTATGCTAAAATGTGTGGGTAATTATTCAAGCACCTGCATTTTTAGAGCACATTACTCTGTATGAATGTGTATTTATTTGCTTGTTTAATAGGAAGGATGTGTGTGTTGGGGTCCTGCTTCAGTTTTTCTCCTGGATGGTCCCAACTCCCATTGTTGGCTTGTGCTTTGCTGGCAAACAGACTTTAGGGTTCACTCTGTGAAATTTCGTTTAGTGAATTTTAAAAATTCAAAATATGCAATTTTGGTATGCAGGATTTTTTTAGGAAATTGTGTGTTCAGTGATTGTTCATGCTTAATGAAGATGTAAAGGAGCCTGTATGTTTTGTAAACATGGAGCAGTCATGAGTCCAAAGTTTCATCTTTATTAATGAAGCTCATTCTGAATAAAACGTTAGCAGGAAAAGAATGATAGCAAGTGAATTATGGTTCCTCTGTTATTTTGCCATCAAATGAAGAGCATGGAAGGGAATTTGGCAGAATTGCTCCATATTTTATGAGAGGGTGGCTGAAATTCATCACTCAGCGTTTTAAGGCAATGTGTAAAGTACGGGTTGTGGTAAATAGTAAAAGGGCATTCGTATTTTAGTTGGTGTGGAATACAGAATTATAGCTGATGACGACTAAGTCACCAAACTTTTTTTCTGTTTTAATCAAATGAAAAATTTTAAGTAAGAGTTGTGCTTATGGAAGTGAGGCATTGTTGGCCTTCACTTAAGCTTGCATTGTACAGACTGGGATGCTGGTTCCCTGTTCCCCTGAGCCCCCCTTCCCAGTCACATGACTGCTGCGGCCGTGAGCAGCCAGCTTTTTTGATAGTACAAATGCTTTTCTGGAGTAGAGATGGTCGATATTGCACACTGGTTTTGTTACATTCACAGCAGGGCTGAACCAAACCCAAACAATTAATACATGGTTTGAACTCTTCTGTAGGTGTCCCAGAATCAAAAGCTCCATGCACCGGTCTATTGCATAAATTGAGCCAAGCCTGTGTTCTCTGGATCTTTTCACAACAATGCTAGGGAGCAGAGGATGTTGCTTCCTCACCGTCATGAGAATGGATCTGTACTCACCATCCACAGCTAAACTAGTCCCAGGGAATGGGGCCTACTGGCATGAGACACTTGCATGAGTACTGCAGGAGATGATACATGTTAAGTGAACACCTCTCTAGTAAATGTTGGGGTTGAAATGCTTCCTTATCCCAATTGCGTAGAAAGCATGGCTGGAGGTTTGTTTTTTCCAGACTTTTCCTGTGGGTGGATGGAGGAGGGAGGGAGGGAAGAAGGTACATGGGAGCAAATTAATCCCAGCAGCATCTGGAAGGCTGTTGAAAGATCTGCTGGCCCTGAAGGCAAAGTTTTTGTGCAAGAGCTTCAGTAGGACAAGATTGCCTGGAAATGCAGTGGATTTAGAAGACTGAGATGTTAGTGACCTTTCTGGTGCTGTACAGTGTTCGTAGGCCTGACAGCTGGGCTTGTTGTGTTCTCTCTCTTTGTCACTTTACCTCTTGCATGCTCGTGTCAACAAGCAAAGCTTTTCTTCAGCCTCAAGTTGAACAATTTTCCAGACATTTCTTAAGTTGCCCTGAGCGTCTCTAATAAAAAAAAATTAACTTTACAAGCTCAGTGAAATTTAATGCTTAATGAATGTTCAGAAAATGCATTTTTCAAGCATTTCCTTGTGCTTCAATATATTTTTATTGTAGTTCTAAATCCTGTAATTTTTTGTGCTAAGCATGTTCCTGAATATCAATTCAAGGGATTAGTTAAGATCCACGGGCAGAAGAAAACATTTCCCATCCATCCCACAGTTCCCCTTCAGATATACATGAGTCTCTTTTCACTCTCCTCATCCATTTCACACTGGAGCACGTAAGCATGGGGATGAAATGGGAGTTCATGGGCATGCATGGAGCACCTCCACATAGGAGCACAGGGATGTATTCCCGTGCCCGGGGAGGGCATGCACACAGCATTCATTTATAGTCAACAGGGGTCAAGAGGGCTGGTAAAAGAGCCTCAGGCTTTTCTGTTTCAGGAAGGTCATGTACTTTATGGTGTTGGGATAGCTTGGTAACATGAAGCTTTGTTACGGCTACCTGGATTTCCTGTGGGATGAGTTGCCACCCTCTCTGAGCTGTCTCCTGCAAACCAGCTCCTACTGCTGTTGGATGGAACTCTCTGCTCCACAGGTGATGCCTCTTCTGGAGTTCAGGTGAGGATCCACACATTCCTCTGTGCCTCCAGGCTGGAATAGCCACCCCAAAGGGAACAACCAGAAGCTTTTAGTTTATAAGGAGTTTGTGAGACCAACTGGAGATCTTTTGAAACAGAACTGCATAGAGCACTCCTGAAAGCTGGAAGGCAACATGCAGACTTGGCCTAACTGGTTTGGAGTGAAGAGTGGTCAGAGAAAGAAAGGGCACCTGAAAATGTGCACACGGTTAGACACTAGCATGGAAATTGAGATCTGTATGTGCAAAAACATCCACTGGGCATGTTTTGCAGTGGCCTGCTTATGTAATTCCTGTCAAATAGTATCTAAAGTATGTCACTGAAACTCCAGATCCTGCTTTTCCTTCAACACCTTTGATCTGGCAAGCTGCTTATTTCAAAAGTGCAGTTTTCTACCTCACTGAAACACCTGATGGATGTACAGAAATTTTTTAGGGTGCTGAATCATCACTGAAGCTCAGGACTTGGACTAAAGTTGAACAGGAATTCAGTGGGGGAAAACTGGGATAAAAAAGCAAAGTCTTTAATTCTCAGTGTGTGCTGTTGAGTCACATTGTTTAAACTAAAAACTCAGGCATGTCTCCCAGGACAAATAATGAAGTTCATAGTGTTGGTAATGCCAAACAGCTGAAGACAGGACTTAATGAACCTATTAGATCTGAGAGGCTGAAAACAAAAGAAGTGGCTATTTGGTACAGTTATTGCACTCAAAAGAGATAAGTGTTATTAGGTTAAGGGTCTGTAGCTTTCTGGCTTGGTTTTCAAGATTAAGTGAAAAAAAGCCCCTGAACTGAGAAACCTGAGTGGTTTCAGACTGAAGGTTATTTACATTCCTATCTTGAGAGGTACGAAAAGATGAGTGTGTGTTGCCACTGCACTCATCAGTTTGGGAAGCATTGCCCTATGGGTGCCTGCATGCCCTGACTGGGTCTGAATCACTGGGATTTGCATCTGCTTGAGAGAAATCTGGATGTGCCTCAAGATGTGAAAAAAAAACCAGAAAAATCATCTTCTGCAAGATGGTTTGAATTCAGGTGTCATTGTAAAGGGTATGATCTCACTGAAGAATTTAAAAACAGTGGTGAATACAAGGCTGTCAAAGCCATCTGTGATGTGGTAGACACATGGGGCTGGCTATGAGCATGACAGGGAGATCAGTTCCCAAGTATGGCCAATTTGCTGACTGAACTGCAAATTAATAATTTCTCACCTAAATTTTTTTGAATAATGGTTGCAGATGTTTCTCGAAGATTTGCTTAAGGAATGTATTTAAATACTTGGGACACGATTCAGGAAATATGCTAACTGAGAAAGCACTATGTATTAAATCTGAGGAAGCCAAAGGGATTCAGTCACAGGTGATTAAATGCTTTCTTGAACAGAGGTGGACTTTACATTCAAGTGTTTGTTTCTTGATGCTTGGCTAGTCTGCACAGTTCTTAAGGAACATTTGAAGTAAAAAGCTGTGCTTTGGGGAAGGCTTTATTTTGAAATTTGAAAGTATATTGCCTAGGAGAGGCTCTTTAATACCCCAAGGCAGCTGTTTTCAAGCATTTGAGTCTAAAAACTTGTATTTCTGTAGCTCCTGTTTTTAATTGCTTATTGCAACATAGCTCAGAATTCTTAATTTATGGTGGAAAACCCCGCAACCTTGCAGTTCAAACCCACACCAAAACCCACCTTAGGAATCCAGAATAATCATGGTTTAAAAAACTTGGGAGAAATTGAATTCTAATAATTTCTTTGCTGCTATGCTGAAATGCTGAGGGATTTGCTAAACCTACAGGTTGATAAAACTGAATCTCTGCTTAATGGTTGTATTTGCTAAACCAGCTAACAGCAATGGATATATAGCGTGTTTTTTCTTTTTGACCTCCCCTGGTTTAGAGAAGACAAGATTTGGACAGTTGTAGCTGGATTGAACAGCGTGATAAGAGTTGTAAAATGTTACCAGCAAGGAGTGTGGTTTTGTGATAAACAAAGGATTGCAACACTGGATGTCTTTCGGCAGCCATCCAGGCAGAACAAGCATGCAGCAACTCCAGCAAACCCCTGGGATCAAGAGAAATGTCAGGAGTAGTGCATAAACGAGGATATTTTTTCATATCATAGATACTGTCTGTTATTGTTGATGCTTGACATATTTGGGTTGGGGTTTTTTTGTCCATTGTAACAAGCAGCCTAAAAATCACTTTGTGCTGCTTCCTTAGGAGTGTGCTGTCTCCTGTTTCCTCTTCAGCCCTTTGTTTGGGCCGTGCTGTTTCCCTACAGATTTGCAAGGAATAACTTACCTTTGTATGTGTGAGTGACTGCAAATTTCTGCTGCATTTTCAGTGATGAAAATGGTAACAAAGTCTTCACAAAAACAGGAACTTCTCCAGGGCTCGAGAGTCCTATTTGCAATACCCTGTTATCTGCTATTATTATCATAGGTCCTCTCTAAATCAGTATTTTGGATTATGGTTTGTTTATTATAGCCAGATATTTTTGAAAAAAACAATAGCAGAACAAGATAAAGCAACTTGGAGACTAGAAATTATTTGCACAATCTGATTTTTAAGATAGGATCATTAACATGAATGGATTTTTTTTTCTTGTTTGTTTTTTCAGTAGTTTTTTTGTTGTTGTTGTTTTGTTCGGTGTAACATTAATTTTGCAATTCCACTTCCTTTGGTGAGGGAGGGAGATAAGGAAGAAAATCCATATTCATGGCTCAGATTAGATCTGCTGAGTTCCAAAATGTATGTGCTTCTGTTTTGTAAAACCTCAGGAACCTCCTAACAGCTGAAAACTGCAGTAGCACCAAAATCTTAATGAAATGTCACGTGCTGCCTATTTAGTTTAAAATGCCTGCTGAAATGTGCAGAGCCTGGACTTTCTGGCTGTCGAGTACAGAGAGCACTGTATGTGGAATTAGTTGTGACTGTCAGTTCTCTGAGACCAAACTTGAGTCTTATGCCTCATTTAGAGCTGTTAGCGGACTTGGGCTCTGAGGCTCTGTCACATGTCCCAGATGCACTGGCAGCCCTAACTTTAGAGATCTAAAGCAAGCAGCCTTTGGTAAGGAGGCATTTACAGATTTTGAGGGCAAATTATTCACCTCCTTAAGAGATTATTAAATCCTTGATTTGGTCAGTGACTCAGCTTTTGCCAAAGGAAATGGAGATTTGGTTAAATCGTCCAGGCTCTGTCCTACCCTGCTGTTCTTGCTTGGCGGCCCAGAGGAAGGAGGTATCCTGGAAGGGGTGTTGAACCAGGTGATGGGATGTGACCCACCACAAATCTCTGTTGAAACGATGGCCCCATATGTACATACCTCAGATAATGCTCCTTGCTGGAATGGTCCAACATGACATCTACGGTAAGAGCATAGGGTTCCTCTGCTGTAGATAGGACTTTTAAGCTTTAAAGGAAACCGTAAAATTCTGCAAGATTCCTTCAGCTTTCTAAGTTGACAGAAGTGTAAAGCTCTTCTGGCCATCATGTGCTCTGCAAACTGGAGGACCTGCTCTTCTAGTCAGCTTCAGGTGAGGAAAGTCCCAAAGTAACCTGCTTCGTGGCAGGGCACTGTGTCTGATGCCGCACTGAGGGTTAACGTCCTGCTCAGATGCTGTTTAGCGTAGCCTCTAAAAAGTATTTCTCATCCTTCCCCTCCTCCCCCACTCTCTTTTTGCTTATAATTGTTTTGGAAAAAACAAAAACAGACACTAAGAAGAACAAAAAGAAGAGTAAAGCTGTTCTTCATTCAGGCCACGTTTATACCATCTGTTCTGTATCTATTTAAACTCTGTTGGGAAAAAGCAGAGGTGCCCCTGAATTTCAGCTATGCTCCAAATGAATCCCAATGGGCTTCCTGTTTTGGACACTAAACCTTGCTAAGCAGAGGACCTCTGAGAAGAAAAATTTCTTTAAAGTCCCAGGAGTGAGCAGATGCGGTCGATGGTTGCTGGAAAGAGCAGAGGGAGCAGTGTCAGTGCTTGCAGCGAGGCATTCTCCCTGTGCTTTGAGACCAGCAGGCTGGTGCAGCACAGGGCAGCAGCGGGAGGGCAGGATTGGCTGCACACACACACATATTCTTTCGGGGTGCTGCTTGACAGCTTCCCAATGTGTATTTTGAGCTGCTTGCAGTTGGTATCCGTTTAAATTACTTCAGCTACTGTATCCCTGATTGCTCCAAGTACAATGCAAGTGAGCTGTAATCTAAAGCAGACATGAAAAGCCCGTCCCACAGGACCTGTCATTGCGCTATCCCCATTAGCAAAGGTTTCTGTATTACTAGGGGAGATAGGGAGAAATGAGGATGGTTGGATGGTTGGGGTTTGTTTTCTTTTTTTGGTGAAGGCAAATAAACTTTGACAGGTGTTAAAACAAAAAGGCAAAGGAAAAATACTGAACAGTCTTCATGTCAGCTGAAGTGTCCTCAGCACAGCTTTGAAGTGAGAGCTAGTTCTCTGTCTCAGTGCCAACTTTGAAGATGTATCTATTCACATACTTAGTGTGTTAATTAAAGCAAGAGCTGAATGAAGGCTTGTCTCTTATTTTAAGAGTAGTTGCACCAGAAGCTGGAAGGTTGAGTCTAGCCTCAGGCACGCAGGTATTACATGGCTCTGCTAGAGCTCTACCACTGTCTCTGCTCCTTGTTTTACACTCTGTTTTACATGGTCCTTTGCCTTCCCCAGGCTCCCTCCCTCATTAATTATATTCTAGCTAAATAAGCATGCTGGCAGTGTTCAGTGGCTGTGAGCTGAAGTCCTTGATGTGTTTCAGAAGCAAGAACACGTATCACTTGGTTTTAGATAACGTCTCCCTTTTTTCTTGTGAAGGGCCAACCAGCCTCTGTAGATACGGGACCTGCCAGGCCACTGTGTCATAACCTTGCCAAGTATTTGCTTTATAAGTGTGAAATCAAAGTGCTGGGTAAATCTGAATGTCTGGAGAAGCATTCTTTGCTTGCTATGTCTGCTCTAGAAGGTGTCTCAAGTACTGCTCAGTTTCTAACCACCCCCTTCTCCCTGCCCCTGTTTTAGTACGTGGTACCTCTAGGTCAGTCTCTGCAGTCTTGTCTTTTGTATGTGGAAATGCTGCTTTAATGAGAGCAGTTCAGACACATTTGCTATGATTAAAATTCTTAAAAATTATTTTCAACAGACTAGTGTGTGCTTTTTTAAAAATACAAGAAGTAAAATTGGCTGGGACATTCACTCATCGGTTCCACTGAGAGCTTTAGTAGAGTTGCGCAGTAATTAAGAAAGACTGAGATCCTCAGCCAAGTTTCAGATGGGTGGAGGTGACATTCAAGTGGTCCATCAGAAAGCCACTATTGCAAGCTTGTGAGAGAGAGGGAGAAAAAGGAATGGTTTGCACTCCCCTTCTTTCCCTGGCCAGCTCTAGCTTTACAACTTTGGTCTTGGATTAGGTACAAATCTCTGTCCTTTGGGACGGGACCTGTTGTGGTATTTCCCTGTAAATGCTCTGTGACGCCTGAGTGCACATGTGCTCATTCACAGTCAAGTCTGTGCTCATGTATGTAGATGCTCTCTTACCTCCTTAACTTACACACATGCTTACAAATACGGAAGTAATGGGCTACTAGTATTAATGAATGTAAATCCAGTGACTTCAGAGGACCTCTGAGAAATTGCAACACCCAGAGAGAAGACCAGTAGAGATAGATAACTTTTTATATTCACCAATCTCTGAAGTTTAAAGTCAGTGTATTATTCTGGGCAGAAATGCAGCTTATTTTCCATGTAAACCTTCCATTTTTTTAAGCCTGATTTCCTATGGAAATGAGACATGCACACACATACTCTGCATCTGTATGTCCCTTTCCGCTGACCTTTCAAACCAGATTTAATGCAGTGATAGCTATCCAAAATATAATTAAATTTCTGTTTTGATAATTTGTAGGTAGAAGAGTAGAGGGAAGAGAGAGATCCTGTTAGTCCCAGATACTTGTAAAAGCTGCAGTGTGTACTTGAATCTCATTATAAAGACCATGTGGGAGATGACCCCCAATAAAAGAATCAAGAAGGAAAAAACCCTCAAATTGAAACTTGCAGTGAACACTACGAAAGTACAGGAAATAAGATTTTATTTTTGCTTCTTTTAATGTAATTCATTTTCTTTTGAAATGCAGCCTCTTCTAGAATTTTATACATATATTTTAGTCTTGAGTGATGAATTTAAGTGGCACCGCTTGCCAGTATACAGGCCAAGGCAAATGGAGTTTTGCTGTCACCAGAAGCTGAATCTCTTCATTAGTAGAGTTGTAACACAGCTTTCATGACATCTCATGACTTTAAACAACTAAGCAATTTCACTGAGATGGGGACAGATACCAATTGGCAGAACTGTAGAGGTGCATCGTCAAAGGGAAATGCCTGGTAATGATGTGTCTGACTGGGTTTTATTAACAAAAGCAAGGAAAAACCACAGTGCTCTGTCGTTTATGATAGCATAGTAAGTATGGTTGGTTTAGCTGGGATGAACTAGGAGTGTAAATTAGGTTAGATGAGGTAACATGTTTTATTACTTGAAGCAATAAACAGGAAATCAATGAATTATCATGCCCACAAGCTCCCCTTCTTCAAGGCTGCTGTAAGAGTAGCCAACATCAAAACTAGGTACAGGTGACTTAGTTATGCCACTTACTTGGAGTACGGAGAGAGTAAGAGCGATACAATCTGTGGAGGAGAGGGAATTTTGTTGAAGGCCAGGAGAGCTTTTAGCCAAACAGAGCAGGTAGAGAGTGCAAGAGACAATTGCACTAGTGAAAAATGAAAGTGGTTAAGGGAGAAAAGGCCTGAGGGAGACTTGTAATTTGGCATGAAATACAGATATTCAGTAGATTGCAGATGAAGAAATTTCAGGATCCAGTACAGCTGTTAATTCCAAAGCCAGATGGAAATACTCTCATATAGCAATGTATTTTCTCCCCTGTGCCATCAACAGGCAGGCATAGTGGACATTTCCAGTGTCTTTAAACCAAGTAACACCAAATAGGGCTCCTGAGTAAAGCTTGATATAAGGGCATTTGGTATTTTCAGTTGTGTAAATCTCATATAAGGCAGATTTGTTCAAAGGCTTGATGCATTGCTTCAGTGAGTAAAAGCCTTTCATATGTCATCGAGCTATCTAGAATAGCTTAAAGAGTGCAAAGCAGTGAAAACACATCTGGGGAGCAGAAACTGTGTGTCAGCAGTTACCGCTTCAGACAGATGGAGCATGAGAAAGAGAAAGAAAGAAACAGACTGAACCAGGCTTACCTAGGGGTTGAATACCCATTAGGAGATGCAGACTCCCCTGAGCCCTGCACTTGTGTCTGTCCCAGACTGCAATGCTGGAATCAAGGGCTGCATCTCCAGTGTGAGAGTTACACATGTCACCGTGCAATGTGTGTGAGCATCTGGCAGCCGTAACCTTCTCTGTGTTGGTGTAACAGGCAGCTTTTCTCTGCTGATCTCATCTTTTTGTGGGATGTTTCTCTACTTATCCAAGTACAAAAGGAAAGCAAAATAGGGCCAGTTGTAGTGATTCTGCTGCTGGGCTTCCTCTCCATTGCCAGTGCAGGAAGCTGGGAGGAGGCTCCCCACAAGAAAGGGAGTGAGGCAACAGCTGCACACAAAGGTATGAAAAATGTTTCATCAAACCACCCCATTCCTACCAGCTGAAGGCATTATAAAAGATTGCTGGTAGCTGAAGTCTTACGCAGGAAGACAGGTTAAATTATCACAGTGTTCTTCATGGCCTCCCAGGCAATGAATCAGTGAAGCAGTGAAGTGGGTTGTTGCTTTCACCATGGAGAAATTCATCACGGTAGCCAAATTAATGACCGCTTTTCAGAAGTTTCTCCTGGTATCTGAAGGACTGATTTGCTGTCTGCTGTTTGTTATCTGTGGCAGTTTTAAGTTTCACTGAGGTGAGTATATTGCTTTGTGTGTTTAATGCCTGAATACAGCCTTCCTAACCTTGATGATGTCCATCGCTTTGCTTTCTTCCTTCGCTGGGCTTGATGGCGATATCACAACAATTTACCCAGCTAAGAGCCAGTTCCTAATTTTGCCTTGTGGCTACATTAGAGTGATTGCCTCTGCCCCTTCAAATGGGCATGCTTGCAAGTTGACCTTGGGGTAGGAGCAGCAAGGCTGTAGTGTTTCACTGGTATTTTAGGTGCTGTCTGTGTTTGAAGATGTAGCACAGGGCTCTTGGTGGCACTACGGAAGGGGAATGAAGGGAACAGGCTGGAGGAGTGGATGCAGATGAGCTTGTGAAGCCCTGACTGGAAGGCATAGCACTGACTGGCTGATTTGTGCACACCCTGAACTGGGCTTAGATTATTGCCAGCACCATCCTGGCCTGGGGCTCTCACTTGCATTTTATTTCTCTGTATGCTTCTATCACCTGCCACAAGCTGAGGCCTGTGGAGCAACGGTCGGAGGGCTGCCAGGACAGGGGCTGCCTGCAAAATGCAGCAGGTCAAATTAATCCTTCAGGAAACCTTACTGAGAAGAAGGGTGTTAGTTGTGTTCCCTAGCATGGCTGAAAAATATATTGGTAGAATAAATACAGTGGCATGGCTGACAAAGTATTTTCAGCGATTTTCACTCTGACATTACCTTTTACCCAAATATCAAGTCTCCTAACTCATACAAATTAATTTGGGTCTTTTGTCAGCTTTATATACAGCTTTTGCTGCTGAGACATCTGGATACCTGGTCTTGTGTCTGAGACTTCTGTGTCCAGGACAAACCAGAATCCCTAGACTTCAGCAAATGAGGTGTCTCCTTCACTCAGTGACCCCCAGCTCTCCATCCTACCTGTATTTGAGAAGAACTAGGAAACAAAACCAACCCAAAAAACCCAAATGAAAATGCAGAGGCTGTAATTTAGGACATATTCAGGGGAATCAAAACACACAAATAAGTAAACAAACCAATGTTTTCATCCACTTCTGCCCTGGTTAGAAAGCCAGTACAATTGTCTGTGGCATGCAAGCAGCTCCCAAGATGCTGTTCAGCTCAACAGCCTAATTAATGTGTCTCCAGCCTAATTAGTTGGTCAGAGGTGCAGATGAGCACTTTAATTGCACCAATGTATCATCACTTTTGACCAATCCTAGTCATGCCTATACAAGGAGAACAATGCAACTTGTGCAGGTTTTTGTGGCAGCTCTACAGGGAAGGTGGATAAATCCTGGAGGCCTCATTCTGCCACCCCTGTGCTCACAGAGCGAGATGCCGTGTCAGGAGAGGGGTTTGAAGCGCCGGGGCTAACAGGGAATGAAATACTCTCAGCATGACTGAGCGTTCCTGAACAGCAGATTAGCACACTGAGCCAAGCGCTTACCTAAAGTTAGGCGTTTTCCTCTACTTACACCCTGACATTCTTGTCTCCAATTATGTTTGCTTTGTTTGCTTTTCCTTTTTTATCTGTGTATGCAAATGCTGATGAGAAAAGTCTACACAGAGATCAAGGAATGGGTAAGGTCTGAGTAGCACACTAAAATAAAAGCTTGGGTGGAGTTCAGTTGTTAAATCTATATACTTTAACTGTTATTGTCTTCAGCTGGGTTTGAAGTACTAATGTATCCAGGCAAGAAAACAAATTTACAATGGCTTAGTTAGAAGTTCCTTCTCCAGGAAGAGCTAGAATAAGCAAAACATAGCCTGAAACAAGGCCAGATTCCCTTGGAACTTACTGAAAGGGATCTTGTTGAAATCAAAACAGTTGTGTTCTAATAAATTAATGCAGATCCCATTTGGCATGGGGCTGCTGAAGGCAGCCCACAGGCAGACACCCAGTCCCAAAACTGCATCACAGAGGTGCACAGTGGAGTGCTGGCACCCCAGCAGGACGAAATTAACTTGTGTGATCACTGGTTTTGCAGGGGCAGCAGCTGCTGACATGGCACCTCCGTGTTAGTCTCCTGCCACATCATCCAAGCAGGGCTCTTCTTTATCTGACTTCCCAGAACTGGGTAATCCTGTGTCTGCTGGCATTGTGGTTGGACAAAAGGAGCAGGGCTGGAGTGCTGGGGTGCTACAACTGAAGCAAAGGGAGGGTGCAGACAACTGCTGGTGCAGTAGCCCTTATGTCAGGGTCCCTCTTCACCCTCCAGCTCCACAGCAGCTGGATTGGTTTACCAGGAGCCCAGTAGAAACAAAGTAGGAAATCAGGCTGTAGGTGTTTTCCTGTGGCTGACAGTCCGTTGCACTAAAAAAATTATTATTTGCCTATGTTAAGAGCCAGTTTTGAGGGGAGTGTTAAGATTTCAGCTTCCTCTGCTGGCCTGTTTAGGGGTGGGGAGGTGACTTTGTTAGTGTGTGTGGGCACCTGAACGCTGCAGGGGAGCTAAGGGTAGCACTGCTTCTTGACCTTGCTGATAAGCATGCGGCATTTTTTGTAGGCATAAAACTGAATGGAGCAGCTCGCTGCTGGCACTGAGCTTTCTCTGAGATGCCTGATGACCGTGCCCTGCTCGCGTGCTTCTGGCAATGGTAATCAATAATGCTGAGGGCAGCAAAAATATTTCCCTCACCGGCTGGACGGGTGTTGGCGTTCTGTCTCTTTATAGGCAGAGATGCAGCTGCTGGGGTCACATGTCTGCCTAACAGGGTCAGACACTGGAGAGCTGCCAGGTGGAGATGATGCATTCCTCCATCCTGTTTCCCATGAGTGCCCCATACTTTGCCTTTTGAAGGAGTGAGGCATACCTGTGGCATCAGGATATTTGGATAAAACTGAGAATCAGGCTAGATGGTCTAATGAGGAAAGCTACCTTCTATAAGGTATATATACCTTCTATAATGCTGCATTTTTAAGATGTAGCATAGGCTACTTGTGCAAACCTGAAAGAAAAACCCACAACTACCAACCCTCCATATTCCACCTCCTGAAGACTTCGTGCAGCAGCTGTCTTAAAACACCTTTTTAAAAATATATTCAGGTGTTGTTTTTAAAGAAGTCTCTGACCTTGATACCTTGAGAATATGGCTGAAATAAAAATGAACTGATAAAAACTTGTTTTAAATATTACCCTGCATTTCAGAATATGGCTTATATGAAAACTGCATATATATTCAAAACTGAATTGTGTATTAATATATCAACATCAAACTCGTATATTAATGTAATTAAAACAACCCTCCCATTGCTTTGGAAATTATTTAACAGTTGACAAGTTCAAAGGAGAAAGAAGGCAAAAATTTCAGACAAACATGATTTTGTCCTTTACTTTGGTAATGTAGTTATCCATGTTAGTAAATTGTTCCTCTTGTATGCCTGTATACAAACAGGACGTATGACAGAGATGTCATGGCAGAATTGGGTAAATTTGCTAATAGCATGTATTCCTTGAAAGTGCGTGAAATAATAATAATAATAATAGTAGTAGTAATAATGCCACAATTAGATGTTCTTTCATGTTTATCCAAAATCAGTGTATAAACTCAGACACAGTGCAAGCTGAAACATATTTTATAAACGTCCATGTGTATAAATAGACATTGATATATGTGCATGTGCATATATACATGTGTGTTTATCTTTAATGCTACATATATTGAAAAATATCACATGGCATTGCTTGAGAAGCCTCGGAAATGCAGAATAGTTCCTGTAAGGTTATGAAAGACTCATAGGGAAAAGCCTGCAAAATCCTGTCATCTATAATAATCACAGAATCATCATAGATTAACAGAATGGTTTGGGTTGGGAGGGACCTTAAAGATCATCTTGTTCCTACCCCCTGCTGTGGGCAGGGACACCTCCCTCTAGACCCAGTTGCTTAGAGCCCATCTAAGGTTGGAAATTTTGCTCTTCAGTGCATCTCATCTCAACATGGAGCTTTTCAGTTTTGCAAGGAGCATTCCCTCTCTGCTCTTTCATTCCTTCATGCATGCACACATATGGATGGATATACCTTCTGATAGGAGGTGACTCCAAATTACTGTATAGCTGTACTCCAGTGTTAAAAGAGCATCTCCTTGTTCCTTTCATCTTGGAAGTAATTTCATGTGAATGTCCTGTGCAAACTGATCTATATAATACACTGATATAATATATGCATGTGAAAATCTGGAGGAATGCATCGTAACAAAGCTCGATGAACATTACTATAGACCACATATTGCCTGTGAGTACCCCACTGTATTTTCAACCATCCTTTTTTTGCTCAGCAGGAAATTATTCAGAGGTGTCTCAAAGCCAAAAGTGTGGTGAACTGTGGATCAATAGAGATTCATATGG
The DNA here is from genome assembly GCA_013397975.1 of Machaerirhynchus nigripectus. NCBI lineage: Eukaryota > Metazoa > Chordata > Aves > Passeriformes > Dicruridae > Machaerirhynchus > Machaerirhynchus nigripectus. The sequence continues at coordinate 395,301 of VZRQ01006361.1, read as the reverse complement.
ATCATATGAATCTCCATTGAGAGATCGTATGGATATGGTTTCTTTTTCCCGATTAATTATTATTTTTTAAATTAAGAAATGCATTTGTTGGTACTACACTCTTAAGAGAATTGGTTTTGTTTCTATGCCTTTGACTAAATATTTGAGGGAAGCAAGCACAAGTAGATACTCCTGAACTCGTTATGCTTTTAACAGAGTGTCATGGTTTGGGAGAACAGGGTTTATTTTTGGAGTGGCCAGGAGGGGCCATGGCTAGGGCCTGGAGGTTGTTCTGTACCACCTCAGGTCATTTTCCAGGGATGGAGAAAGCGATCCCTTCTGGGTTGGTGTAGCATGGTGGAGGGAGGAGTTGGGTATTGTCAAGGGTGAGGACTCCTGTGCAAATCCTTTGTTTCTTGCACACCTTTGTTACTAGTATTCTTGTTTTCATATCTCTTTGCTGTTTCCACTAAATTGTTCTTTTCTCAACCCATGATCTTCAGCTTTTGTGGCTCCAGTTCTCCCCTCCATCCTGCTACAGGGAAAGGGAAAGGGGGAGGAAGAGCAAGTGAGTGAATGGCATGTAGTTTGGAGAGTCTCAGTGGGACCACTAAATTGGGGAGTACCATTTCTAAACCACGACACAGAGCAACCGGGGTAGTTTCCACTGCCAGCTGAATGCAAGTGAGACTCTTTCACGTTTGTGCTGCTCTGTTGGTTAATGGAACCTTCCTCTTTAGCCAACACTTGGATCCAACATTTGGATTTTTTTCCCTCAAGCTTCTTTAAAGTACAGGTGCTACTAGAGCACTGCATTTCCCACTTACAGCCCCTAACCCCTCAAGAACACTGGAAATGCTGTAGAGGAATAATTGATATGGTCAGGTTAGTTGCATTACTTGTAGCTGGAACCTGAAAATATGCAAAATTTTCTGTGGGAGACTTTATACTGGGGTCTTAACAGGTAAAAGAAATTAGGCTGTGGAGTTTGGAGACAGTGAGGTTGCTGCAGGTTACTGCAGTAAATGCATTATACACACAAATTGTTACCTGCACTTGCAACCTAAACTGAATTGCTGGGATTTCTTACACTATAGCAAGTTGCGTATCATATCTTTCTCTATCCTCTCTGTGGGTCTTTCATTTTTTTCCCTTCACCTGCAGCATGAGAGTTCATTTATCTATGCTTATGGTTGCCACCTCATGCAAGAAGAAAATACATTGTTTCCGGGGTAATCTTGTGTGAAGGACCCAGTATAAGCAGATGAGCGTGTTTTATTGTCAAACATTCTGACTGTTGTGAGAGCAAAGTTGCTAATGGAAGAGAGGGTCCTGTGGTGATGGGGCAGCACTGTTCTCAGCCAGCTTCCTCTTCTGCCTTGAGGCTTGTGCTCAGCGTGCCTTCATTGCCTTCCCCTCATCCCAACCCACTTCCTGGAGGGCTCTAAAGAGCTATCCGTCCATGCACAAGCAACGTAACACGAAGGGTGCAAAAAACCTATTTTACATTAGAGGTGTGCACCAGTTAAACTAGAAAAGGATCGATCCCTTTCTCTCTCTCTGTTGGCCCCAGATTTGGACCACCCATGGTGGCAGGACCAACGTGGGATCTAAGGACTGGTGATCTTTTTTCGTCTCTTTCTCCCTTTTCTTTCTTTATTTCTGTCCTCCCTTGCTTTGTCTTGGCAAAGTGCAGCTATCATATTCTTACCCTGTACTCCATCACTGGAGTGATGATTGGGCACACGTTAAAGGTAATTNTACTCCATACTGAAGTTTGTTGTGATGATTGGGCGCACGTTAAAGGTAATGGTAAAAGCTGAGAGCTTGTTAGCCAACACTTCTCTGATTATATAGTGGGCTAGTTTCTGGAGTTATGGCAACTATTTAAAAAAAGATAAGTGATCCCTGACGTGGACTGGTGTCTTTGTTCAGCCTGATGAGAATATATAACGAACAGTATATGCCCTCCTGAGTGGGCTGTGGCATCCTGCCCGTGCAGTTTTGGCCACCATGCAGAACAGTCCAGGTCCAGATGGAAAACCATCTGTAAACTAAGTGATTGACATCCATCCGGTGACATTTCCCACAACAGAGATTGTCACTTGGAGAAGAGCTATGCAGCTGTATTTTATCCTTGGAAATGTTTGGGTAGAGTCCTGAGAGCATCCACAGCTGTGTGGTGGAACTGAATGAATATCAGTCTTCTCCTAAGCACTGCTGTGCTACAGGGCTTATTCAGGCTGTGTTTGCAGCCTGTGTGGTTTCACCTGGCCAGCTGGAGCTGCGTGGCCTGTTTTAGCCATAGGTACCCAAGCTCTGCTCCTTTTGTAGCCTGCACAAAGGAGTCCTGCTTAACATCCATCCAGAAAGCCCAAGGATCAGATAGCACCTCTCTCATTCTTTGCTTGTAAATCATCCAGGAGAAATAGTGTTTACCTCTGGGTTTAAGAACTGATCTTATTATGGTGTTTGCAGATGGGACTGATTGCAAAAGCAAGCTGGATGAATAATACCAAAGATTTTGGTTTTACCTCTGGCCTTTCAAAGCAACAGAGAAGCTGCCACCTAGAAACCATCAGGGATGTGTACCTTTCTCTCTTGTTCTGAAACAAAGGACAGGTACTCTCTCCTATTGGCTTTTCTGTGAGATGACTTTCTGTGTATTGATTTTATGACTTTTCAACTGCTGTCACTCAAGTGTTCTTTACTGACAGCGTTATTAGGATCAGCTGTATGGTCAGAGCTTGGAAAATGTTTGTATTTTTGGTTCTTTCTCAGTCAGATGAGTTCACAAAATCCTTGGGGCTGAATGATGATATCATTTCTCACCTCTGTATTTCACAGGTCAAATTATTGCAGCTGCTCAGAGAATTGGAAGAATTCAGGCCAGAGAATTAGCCTTTAGTGTCCATTTCTGCTGTTAGTGAAGTTAAGGGGAAATTCCTTCAGGATCAGAGTGGCTACCTGTTTGTGCACATTTGCTCATGCACTCATCTGCTGAAATCTGGCTGTATGCCACTCTGTTGAATTCTGCACCTAAAAATAGATTTCTTTGCAGAAACAAGAGGCTTGCTTTGTTTACATTTATTCCTTTATCCGTGACTGATTGTTTCTGTCTGCCAGCAGCAACAAAGCCTCATTGTTTTGGTGCTCCAACTGGGACGCGTTAAATGCATCCTGTTTTCAGAAACTGCTGAGACTCCAAGCCCTTGAGATATCTTCCTGTTAGAGTGTTTCACCCTGGATAGCCCCAAATGGTGGCAGTTGCACCTTCCATTCTTAGTAATATTTGCTTTCGATGCAGTTTTCTGCAGCTTAATGATTTAAGCCCACCTGGTTTGTGATTGTTGGGGAGAAGAGGCAGTAGATTGCTCTTCAGATACTCATCTTGGCATTTTGTAGAAAACACTGCCGCTTTTTAGCCAAGTGATTTCTCACTTTTGTTCATTCTCATCCTGCTGACCATTCATTCTCCATTCACCAGGCTCACAAACAACCTCATTTTTCACACCTACTTCTCCATTTGTTGACACTTTGGGCTCCTGCCCATTGCTCTCCCTCAGCAGCAAGCTCATTCACATTCCATATTCAAAACCCACAACATGATTCATTGAACAGCAAAGTGCTTTTGCTTTGCACTGTTTGTCTGAGACTGACCTGAAGGATGACATTATAAATGAGCTCTTACATCTGAATTGCTTTGTCCTGATTAGCAAAGTCAGTAGAAAATGGCAAGGATCTTCTGGTCTTGAGTGGGATCAGCTGCTTTTCCAAAGTTTCTCTACTCATTGACCTTATGTCTTTGCTTCCCTCTGTTGCATGGGGCATGCAACAGAGTTTCAGTTTTTAGGCTCCTGAGGGAGATATTTGAAAAGGAAGTTTGCTACAGATGACTTTCACAGAAAACACTCAGACGAAAAACCCCAACCAAATCCTAAACCAACAGAACTGAAGTGGCATTCAGTATGAAGAGAGGGGGATGAGCTGGACACCTGAAATGTTGTAAACCATGAGAATGCTGCAACTTTTATTTTACTGATTTGAGAGGTTCTAGACTGTGCATTTATGAGATCATTAAAATTAACAGGAATATTCACTCCTCAGTAGTAGAATTCAAATTAGAAACATCACAGTATTTTCCAAATTCTTCGTTGGTCATTCAAACCAACATTCCAAATCTAGATATGTGACTAATTTTGATGCATTGTCACCAGGAGGGAAGAACCAAAGATCAGCCTGATTTTTGTCATCCACAGACTAATGTGAAAATATTGCCCCCGTGAGCTGTCTGTTTTCCCATATTTACTCAGCTTTCTTCTAATTTCAGTTATATTCTGTATCCATGCCATTGAAATCTCAGTCATGACCATTGACTACTGCTGATGTTGACATCAAGATGTATAGAGCTGCAAAATACTACTGTGAGGGCTAAGACTTTGTTTTGAGACATAATGAGTCTCAGTAGACATTATAATAGAGATTATTAAGTTCTTTATTGCATGCAGTAATTATTGTTGTGCAGAACACCTCAGCTTGTGACATAAAAGTGGTGCTTTTTAAGATTAATATTAAGGGAAATGATTTTAAATTTGAGATCTAGAAGAAAACTATTCTTAAAAAGGATCAGAATAGCTTGTAAGCCTTCCTACCATGTGTTATTGTTCACTGGTATGAATGAAACTCTGGAGTAATACAATGGGCTGATGAAGAACAAAGGTTTTTTCTGTTATAGAAAATAGTGAAAGATAAAAGTGGAAGCCATAAACGAACATAAACACAAGTGAAATAAGTGTCAAACTTGTAGTGTCCTAATACTGTTGGAAGTTGGGACTCTTAGGTTTCAGTAAGTTATAGTTAAAGGTATAAACAGGCTTTAGTGGAGTGGAGTAATGGTCTCAAGGAACCACTGGAATTCAGGAATTAGAACCCCTCTCAAAGGAGGTGAGGAAGGAGAGAGAAGGATGAAATATAGGAAACAGGCCTTAGTTTTAGTTCAGGAGTGGTGAAATATAGGTAATACTTTTGACTGATTTACTGATTAGTTAATAGTTTGTGACCTATGTATTAATATTATTAACTCAGCTATAATTAAGCTATTAGTTAATGTGACCCACAGTGAGATTCTTACAGTGTCTTCCAGAGACTGCTGTTTCAAAAGGATTTTTTGAAACATAAATGAAGTGAGAGTGAATGTTTTTTGAGGGCTTAGGGATCTGGTGTTGAAACAAGACTTAAGTATCTCAGTTTATTTTATCAGCAATGAGAATCAAGAGGTGACAGGTTTACAGTGGAGAAGTTCTTTCAAGGAGAGAGAGTAATGAGGTCTAGACAAGCGTGTGACATGATCTTATAGCTGGAAGCTAAAATTACACCAGTGGAGACAGCAAATAAAGCACAGATTTTGAACTAGGAGCTCTGGTAGCAACACAACAAAACCCCCCAAAATTTCTCCCTCATCCTTCTGATGTTCCTATCACCTCTTTGGAATATGTACTTCAAGTACAAGATACTGGTTCCAGCACAAGGCTAGGTAGATAAGCATTAATCACTTTTAAAACACAGAGAGGCATACTGGGTCAATTAATTACTGCTTTTTGTGGCCTACAGCTCTGTGGATCTATTATGCCTACTCCTTTCAATCACAAAATATTCAGAGACCAAGATCATTCTGTATTATTTGTTCAGATGTAGTATCCTCCCTCTGTGTCACGAATATAGGATATAAAAGTGATAGATACTCTCCTTGTTCCTTTAGCATTCAGGTCCATCTCCCATCAGCTCAGAGTTTAGGACTGAGATTGCAGATGCTGCTTTGTCATGCAGTCTATGGCTTTCATCACCGTCTTATCATTTAAATGTAGGATTTCAGTTTCAGATGTGGATGTTATCAGAGGATTTGGACATAATGCCCTCATTGTTGTCATGCAGACATAGGCAGCATGTTAAACAGTGCGTAACTGAGTGTGGTCTTTCTCATGGCTCACACAATTGCTGTCACCTAAATTCTAAACTCCCATACCTTGTGCACTAACCTTGAGGCACCATTGTCCTGTGGTTAATGAATATAATGTGATAATTTCTGGAAGGAAATGACTGGTCACATTCTGTACAATACAAACTCGTTTCAATATTACAATTTCTCTTAGAGGGGAAAAAAGAAGTCTCTTTTCAGAACAATACTTCCCCATTTCTATTATTTACTTCTCTATGAAGAATGATACAGTGAAGACTGGGAAAAAGCATTTGAAATTCTAGATATGAGGTGAAAAGATTCAAACAGTGGCTAAAAGTGTAAGGGGAACAGAAAGTGGGTACTACACTCAGCTGTTCTTTGATTCTGGAAGTTTGAATGGAGTTTGTGAAGATTTCCTCCTAGATGGGTGTGGGATGGAGCTGCTCTTTGCCTGGTACACAGGAAACCAATTGTAGGGACAAAGGTGTCCTGGTCTCAGGCTTGGCCATTTATCAAGTGTTCTACACCAAAGTGAAATCCAATAACTTAGTCCTCACAGAGGAAGCTGTGAAGGAATTAGCATACCAGGGTTTTCTCATCAGGATGCTGTAGGAAAAGTGTTGGCCAGAGGGGTGTAGAGCACACAGGTATTTTGTCAGCAGGAGGTTAAGTGGGAAGAGGATACAAGTGTAAGGACAAAGGTGTGAGGAATGAAGTCAGAACAAAGGACAGCTGATTTGAGTGGTCAGGCCACTTCATCTAACTGCTTTTTCATGCCTGCTGGGCTGAACCTTGTGCTGGTCATGCACCAAAGTGAAAGAGCTGCCAAGTCAGTTCAAGGTGAGCCTGTGTAAAGAAGGCAGGTAGCCTTGGCTGTGCAGTGCTGCTTTTGCAGTAAGTCTGCACACCAGGAGGTGCAGGCAGACATGAGCTGCCTGGGTCACAGCCTTGAGCTGGGAGTGCTGAGAGGAGCGGGCAGAGACCTCTGAGCTGTGTGGGTGGCTGCAGAGCAGTGGTGGCACTGAGCTGATGAAGCCCGCTGTGAGGATGTGCGAGCACTCCCGGTTTGGTCCTGGGCTATTTTGTCTGCTTGGTTTTACAGCCTGATAGCAGCTGATACAAAACAGTTTGTGTATGTGGGATATAGTGTTTTGTCAACTTATGTGTGCTCTTTTCCCAGAGAACAAGCATCTGTGAGTTTATGGCACTGTGCTGCTTGAGCTGTGCCACTTCCATCTCCCTCCTCTAAACCTGGAAGCTACAGCAGCTGGTGTAATAGGGCTTATGCATTTAACCTGAGGGATTTCTGAGGTACTGGGGAGGGGAGGGGAGAATCTCTTTGTGTCTTGATATGGAGCCAATTTAAGCCCCAAGGAAAGATTTCCACTGATTATAACACAGTTGAAATCTGGTCTGTAATACCTACTAAACAACAAATGATGTGATCCTTTTAAGTCATGATTTTTATATAAAATCAGGAGAATTATTCTTATTTATTATCCCTTTCACATAAACCTTTTGGGGATAGAAATGCATTGAGTTTCAGTGATAAAGGAAACACTGCAATCAATGGCTTTGAAAAATCACTAAAAAGAAAGGATTTGTGTATGAGATTGACTCAGTTTTTATCCTGGTAAGTACCTATTGTGGAACAGGAGTGATTTACTGAAAAGTTGTGGAGAAAACCAGAGCACTGTATTCTTGATACTTTATAGCTAAGTGATGGAGGAAAAATTTTAAAAATAATACAATGATGTCATAAGGTTTTCATAGCTTGTAGGGTTTTCCCTACTAGAATTTAATTTCAGTGTGAACACAGTTACCTGGAGTAAGCCACTCTGGGGAGTAGAGGGGGGAAATTCTTTCGTGTTTTCAAAATTGGTGAAGGAAAGAAAGTAGCTGCATTTTAGCTAAGATAAGCTTTTTTTTTCTTCATGCCCAGATTTTGCCTTCTCCACTAAGACTGCAACATACTTGAGGCTGGTACTCTGCAGTCTCATTCCTCATTGTCATCTTAACTGCCTAAAACTGCCTCTAACATTTGAATGAGGAAACAGAGGAACAAATCACATAGAGTTTCTTGTATTTCTCAATATATTCTATTTTCAGTATATGCTATTATCTGAAATACCATTAATCATAGAAATGTTTGTTGTGTTACAGTTATTCCTCAGGACAATTAGAGAAGTAAACTATCCTCTGTATTTCAGATAATCTTACAACATGAAGGGCTTGGCTGTGCCTCCTCAGCTTTGCAGGACAGTTTGGCAGTAAATGACTGTGTGATTAATTTATTTTTCAACCAGTGTGATTTAAAAAGCACAGACATCAGAAATACTGATATTACTGCAAATAACCTCCTTGTATGGGCCTTGTGCCACAATACCTAAGCACCTCATATTTTTTTTCATCCAAGTGATCTGTTTTGTCCTCCAGTCCCAGACTTGGAAGTTCTATGCTCTTGCCCACAGAGGCTGGGATACTGCGTGGAAGGCAGGAAGTCCTGGGTCAGCACACTGCCCTTTAGCTCCCTGTTGGCTTAATGTGGATTTGTATCTTGATTATTTGCTGCTCAGCTTCCCTCAATACAGAGTTTAACACAAGCTTTGGATACATATCTGTCTCTGAGGGCATCAGAAATTTATTTTTCTATGGAATGATCCCTCTCACTGAATTGTTTTCTGAATTGAACATGCAGAAGCTACCTCTCAGTTCGGTAGCAGCCTGCATTGGCTCTGTATCAGTCAAGTGGTGCAGGCAGTGGAGCAAGAAGCACTTTTGGTGATGTGAAACCTCTCTCTGGGGTAAGGAAGACCTAGCTTTTTCTAGAAAGCTAGCTGTTGTGGGTAATTTTTTTGTAGGTTCCTTAAAGACGGTTTCCCAATTATACACATCCAAACATAGCCTGTAAACTCTTCTTGTGCAAGCTTATATGATTGGAGAGGGGTCAGGTAGATCAATACCTTTGGTTTGCTTTGAGTGATGATCAACAAAGCTGTTAAGGGAGTCTACATGGTTCAAACAGGAAGGGGAGATGTTGGTGCCTCCTAACTTCTTTGTGGATGAAGGCAGAAGCATTTGTGCTCACATGCTCTGTCTAGATTTGGTAGGTATGTCCTTTGGCCACTCAGTAGTTTTCCAAGAGGGCACATCACAGCTACTTGCGAAGGGATAAAGCTCATGCTGGTTTGGGGTGTTGACAGGCGGCCCTGGTGTGCAAATCATCTCCCCTCAGGCAAATCCATTCTTTTCAGCAGAAGCTGTTTTATAGTTTTGAGTGATTGTATTTCAAGGGTCGATGAAAGCAGCAACCCCATGCTGTTAGTCATGTGTGAACACTCCTTATGAATTACCTTTCAAAACAAGGTTTGAAAGGGGTACTTAGGCAAAGCAGAGTTTTGCAGTTAAAAAAAGCAGGTTTTTTTAAAGCGTACTGTGACTCAAAAGACTCTTCTCAGACTCCTGTCAGTGTGCAGATGTGTCTCCAAAATGGCTTTGCTTGCTCCTTGCTCAGAAATCCTGTCATGTTCATACTTCAGAAGCATACTGGCTCACTAAATACCAGGCTTCTACTGCCTGAGGACAGGGCAATATTTCTCCCTTGCAATACAGTCTTGAAGCCTTACAGCAAAGCTTTTCTTTGACATGGGCAAAATATTTTATTTTGCCTGACTAAGGGACCAGGACCTTAATATATGCAATCTTCTAAACTGGCTCAGTTTTTAATGCTCACAGAACTGGAGTGCCTTATGAATTACAGACTGACATCTCCTTTATCAAATGAAATTACTATGTTGGACTCATTCATGGAATATTTCCAAGCACAGAACTCAGTCTGCTTTTTATTTCTGTTAAGAACTGATCCACAGTATACTAGTTTATGCTCGCTGGTAGCCATTTAACTCTTTTATTATAAAAACTTTGCATGATGCCACGTGTGGTTGAGAAGAAACGTTCTCTCCTGGAACTACAGTGACAGCTTTAAGCTAAATAATGTTATTTTCAAAATCATTTGAATTTTGTTTATAGCTTCATCTACCACTTTAGTAGTAATGCACAGTGCTTTAAGACACATGAAATCATCTTTAGGTTCCTGGAGTGGTGAATTTAGAGAGTGCCTTGAAAACTCATTTGACAGATTTACTAGTAGCAAGAAAGTAAAGCAGATATAAACTATCATAAGTAAATCCACCCTTTTATTAAGAAGGTTCATATTTCAAACCCTTTTGAAAAATTACTCTGCAGACTGTCAGTCTGAAATTCAGCTGATGTAAATGAACACCCTCCTACTGACGCACAAGAAGATATGGGGTTTTATACCAAGTCTATTCCCACATATCACCTGCTCAATCTTTATTCAGAACATGCATATGTAATTGCATTCATTTTTGATAATTAATGTATAATCCTTGCAGTCCCACATCAGAAATGACAATGGTTCAAAGTACTGCTCATCACAAGCAGTTGGAGTTTAATGTGTTAACCCCATTCCAGTTTACTTTGGTTACTGAACCCTGAATCCTTTTCCAATTACAAAATAAATATGTGAGCTTGCAACACACTTAAAATTTCGTTCTTAGATGCACACAGTTCTCACCTGACACTGACCTGGCTTGGCACCAGTATGTCCATTGGATTTCACTGCATTTTAATTTCCAGGATTTTATCCACGATGTAGCTAATCTCAACACTGAGTTGAAGAATTAATTTCCTTGCTTTTTGTGGTTTGGAAAGTGCAACCATTTTGGCACTGATGGTGAGAATTTGTCATTGTGATTCTTCTTTAAGGTCATTTTCTGTAACTCCTATGGCTCACTAGCAAAGGCTCCCAAGGTTTCAAACAGTCAATGGCATAAGAGATTTACTGCACAGGTACCAGAAAGGAAGAGCCCTGCTCATTTTAAGCTGTGCTCCAGTCTTATCTCATGGTTTTTTTTCCCAGACCAGGGAAAAAAAGTTTTTTCAGGTCTAGTATTTTCCACATTTGGGTTCAGACCACTTACTATTTTGAGAAGAGTTCTGTTTGTTTGAATTCCAGGAACTCCAACCTAAACTAGGAAAATAACTACTTTTAATATCTTTCCATACCTTCACGTCAGATTTTTGCCGTTTTGGTTGCAGACAGACATATAATTCAAGGTTATGAGACCAATTTTTTTTTCTTCATGGTTGAGGTGTTTTATGGCAGTAAGAGTCAGAAACAGAAGGAACTCACGGACTCAGCTCAGTCTCCTGCCATTCCAGCACCTGCAGCCAATAATTGCAATCAGAAAATTGTCAATTTCCATAGTATTCCATTGTGAGGTAGGTCCTGAAGTAAATTGGTTCTGCAGGTAGGCACTGATGATGGAAGATTGTCTTAATCCAGCAGTTCCAGTTCAATTACAGTGTGAATTACTGAAATATTTCCATATGGTTATGAAAATTGTCTCACACAAGAAAACAAAGCATAAGATTACTCACAAATGCCACATGGCTATACTTTGCCTTATGAATGCTGGACTACACTGTAATGAGAAGTATTTTTAAAGCAAATAGGAATGTTGCTTCTGCAAACACAGGTGCTTAAATATTAATCAGAGCTCTACCCCAATCCTGCTGAAATACTTAACAATTTTCTGGCTGTCACTCACTGTAATTCTGACAGTGGTAATGAAATGCTGGTGTCAGGCCTGCTTGTCAGTGCCCTGCAGGACTGCAGCAGGTGTCATTCCTGTGTTAAAAAGTTCCAATTTATTCCTGCCTTGGTGGCGAGTCCTGTGGAAATGCAAGGAGCAAAGTACAGAGAGCCAGGGTGAGCCACCCCTTGCAGGCAAGGTGCGTGACCCCCTCTCTCCCTCTGCTCAAGGCAGCCTCTAGAAACGGTGATATGTGGTCTAAAGCTGCCTTCCAAGCCCACTCCAGCCTAAGAATATCTAATGCCTGAAGTCTGGAATTTTCCCTTTAAAGGCAAAAGATGGGACACAGGATTTTGGTATGGGGTCTGGATAGGAAGCGTGTATTTTCTGTAATTAGATGACATTTTGATGTAACTACTTTTGCAGCCCATCTAGACTTTCTGCAAAGTGTGTGAATTTATTTTAGCCGTGAAACTTTATCTAGAGATCACTTTACAGGCTTGCCAGGGATGAAAAACAAACAGAAAAATGATATTTATCTCTAATTCTATTTGTATTTTTAAACCTTGAGCACAGAGAGAGGAAGTAAGAGCGCCATTTAGGTGTACCGCCCTAGCCAAAGGAATACATGTGTGTATAAACAATAAAAATTCCTCAAATGACATGCCTTTAACCTTTCACTGGGTGGGTGCTTACTTTGTGTATGGTTTTTTTTTCCCCACTGAAAACGTCTTCCTTTTACAATGCCATACTCCCTTTAATATTTGAGACTAAAAAAAAAAATATTTAAAAAAAGTATGTATAATTCAATTTTGTGTCATTTAAAAATGAAATTAAACCCCACATACTAAAGGATAGATGACTGCTTTTTCTCCAGGTCTTAATCTCCTGGGTAAATTTTCTGGGAAAAGCACTTCACTTTTTTAACCAAGATTTACAGTATAAGAAAGTACAACAGTATTCAGATATTTTTCTGTACTCCCTGCAGTATTACTTCTGCCTTAGAGGGCTCAAATACTTGTATGCAATAATATATGAGCAATTCTTTTCTGCAGCAACCTCTCTTTTGAAAGCCTATTCCATTTATTATTATGAACTGGGAGGTGTATTTTAAAAGTAATGATGAAACATTGACTAGAAAATTGGGTGTGCCAGCTGTGGGATCTTGTCTCTCAGGAGAAGGAGCTAGTTTGTCAGGTGGCTTAAGCGTGGCTGACATGAAGCACCTGCGTTTGTCGGCTCTTTCAGTGCTGGTGTAGCATCCAGAAACCCTAAGTGAAGTGGGATCACCAGCCGTGACGACACTAGTCAGTGAATTTTACCTTCTCTTCTACTGACCCTGGCTGGAGTTTAGACAAGCACTTTGCAATTCCTCTGGGCCTTCTTCCAGGAGAAATGCAGGCACAGGGAAGTTCCTCTGTGCCCAGCTCTCTCTTGCATATGAATGTGAAGTGCTACTGGAGCAAGGTCCTATGTGCCCCAGCTGAGGCATGGCCCTGGTATAATGTGGATGGCAATGTGGATGCAGCCTGTTATCTCTGTTACAGACTGGCAAGAGCAGTGCCACAGGGTGGTTGAGGCTGGAAGGCACCTTGAATTGGAGGTCAACTTGAACAACCTTCTCTGCTCTAGCAGAGCTGCCTACAGCCAGTAACTCACGGCCGTGTCCAGATGACTTCTGAATATCTCCAAGGACTAAGACTCTACAACCTCTCTGGATAACTTGTCGCAGTACTTGGTCACCGTCAGAGTGAAAAAGTGTTTCCTGATGTTCAGAGAGAACTTCCTGTAGTTCAGTGGATGTAGTTCAGTTTGTGCCCATGGATTCTGATCTGTCACAGGTCACCACTGAGAAGAGCCTGGCTGCATCCTCTTTGAACCCTCCCCTCAGGTATTTATACCTGTCATGAGACTCTCCCTAAGCCTGCTCTTCTCCAGGCTGAACAGCCACATTTCTCTGACTTTCCTTGCAGGGGAGGTACTCCAGTCCCTTCAACACCTCAGTGGCCCCTCACTGGACTCTTATCTTGGACTGGGAAGCCCAAAACTCATTACAGTCAGTCCTATCTTAATGCTATCACTCTTAGAGCACCCTTGGGCCAAAACTCAGAGTGATTCAGACAACCAGCCCTCTGGGTCTCCTTAACCCTGGTGCTGGTGAGTTACCAGAGGGGAGCCCTGGGGGCTGAGTCTCTCCTGTAGCTATGGGGAGATGAGGCTGGAGAGCAGATTGTGGTGCTCATTCTGATGGTTGTGTGGGGCAGGATGGCCCAGGAAGAATGCTCTGCCTGTCCTGTCCAGACGATGTGAAGGCTTGCTCTTGGGCAATCCATGACTGTCCACCACTGGACAGACCAGCACAGTGCTGGGATGGCTGCTGCCATCCTTTTTGAGCAAGGGGATGTGCCATGGTGCTATCATTGGGAAGCAGTTGTGTTTACTCTTTCCCTCTCTTCTTCCAGCCTCTGAAAATATCAGCAGCAGTATGACCTTCCATGCAGCCCCATTTCTTCATTCTTCCTCCTCATCTTCTGCCCAGCCTCCTGAGATGTTTTGCACCTCCATTTTCCCAGGAAAGCTGTTGCCACTACTTTGCCCTCCCATGTCCTTTCCTTCCCTCTCCTCTCTCCTGGGGACTCTAGATTTTTTTTTTCAGGATGGGAAAAATGTTATGTGTCTTTAAGTTAGGACATGGATTCTTCTACATTTATATATATTTATGAAATAACAAATAATGTTTGAAACAACAAATAAAATTAATGCATACAAATAAAGTTAGTCCATTGGGCTGTGGATAAAGCTGAACTGCATACTAAGAGACGTTTGCCCATTTTTTTCTTTCTCTTAATATAACTCTATAAAGATAAAAGAAATACACACTTCTAGGAGAAAATACCCTTTCAATAACAAATAAACCAGCATATTTTATCTTAATGCACTAACCCAACAGTATGATGCTGAGGAACAGAAGTAACCCTGGATACATGGTCAAGTTTAATAATTAACAGCTAGCTTTGAAATTACAATTTGCTGATATCAAAATGTCTTTTACAAGTTAAGTTTACTTTAAAACCTTGTAAGTTATATATTCCCTTAAAAGGTATATAAAGATACAGAACTTATTAGTTGTAGAAAATATGCCTTCCCCAGTCAATGACAGAGAGAGTGCTTAGAATAAAAACTTTCTATTTTCAACTGAAACTCAGTGGTGATTTCATTTTCCATGCTACAGTCTGGAAAACAAAGGACAGATTTTCTGGCAACCTGATTCCTCTTCCCTCTCCTCACCCTGCTTGTCAGACCTCCTTCAGGTGAAAGATGATGCTGCTGAGGTTTCCTCTATGAGTTGCACCAAGCAGCTGATGGTCATAGTGAGTAAATGAGGAGCAGAAGTAGAGAAAGACGTGAAGAGCCTTAGGAGAGCACATCTTGCTTTCCTGAAGTTGACTGGTAGGGATCATTATTCTCTTTGAGATGTTGTGAATATGGATTTCTGTATGGAAAAAATGGGAGTAACAATGGTGTGCTACCTAAACCTGGGAACAGGAAAGTCAGAGGCAATGTGTCTGGCTAAACACAGCTTTGTTTCTGGACCTCCTGGCTTCTTATGAACTGTATCACCTGGCTTTTCAGAACTGTAGGGGTGTGAAAACTTTCAGCTTTGAAAGTGATTCAGTGTTCACTGTCCAGTATGGTCAGTGCTTCCTCTGAGCTTGATTAAAAGTGCAGCCCTGGCTGCCCAGCCTTGAACTCAGAGAAAGCAGAGAAATTTCAGGGCTTTCTGACTGAGAGCAACATGGAGGCACGGCCTTGGGACGGCATAAGCGAGCTGCTGAAATGGGGAAAGAGTCTCAAAATCCAGGTTTTCACCCTCAGATCTGGAGGCATTCTGGCCTTGCAGCATCATTGGCATGAAGAGTAAATAAGGATTAGCATGGACTGATGTTGCATACCTTTCTCCAAGCAGAGAGGAGTAATGTGGCAAGTCCTGGGACATTTTGTAGGAGAATTATAAACTTCGGATGACTTCAGGCTGAGGTGGAGCCTGGTCAGAAATCTTCCATACTGCAGAGCTGATTGTTTCACACAGGAGAAACCTGGAGTCAAAAATGAGCAAAGAGAAGGGATGTGAAGAGGCAGGCAACCATCCCCCCTCCCTACCCCTCCCACCTTTCCCCCAAGATAGATCTTAGGAGAGGTGGTTGCCTGGGATGGGACAGTTCCTACTCTGCCCCATGTGCTGGGTAACCTCTTCTGCAGAGACCCTTGCTTTATCTAGGGTGAGTGGTAGGGCAGCCATGGGGAGGGGAAGGGACTTGCTCTTCTTTGTGAGATTAGTGAGAGAAAGCAACAACAAAAGCACTGAAAATTGCAAGGAGTGAGGAGGTGGTTTGTGTGCACTGTGTGCTCTGTCCTTCCAGGGGCTGCTCTGCTGCCTTTCAGAAGTGAAGCAGAGCTCATGCTTTTAAACAGGAGGAACACAAGACTGAGGCTGATAGCTTCACTTCTCAGACACTATCATACCTTTGGATGCTGACAGGTTTTAACATGAATTATTGTCATCCAAGTTCACTGCTTGGTTGAATTGCTTTGCCTGTCCCAAATGTCCCTCAGATGTACTTGTTCCACAAGGCTTGTCACCTAAGCACCACTGCAATCTCTTGTCATATCCTCTTTGTTCGTAGTCAAGACTTGGCACTGCTGTTACTCATCAATTTGGTGGCTTCAGAACAGCTGCTAAGTACACTGGGGAAGGACTTTTCTCAAAGTGCACCTGAGCCAAGAAATGTAACAATGAGAAAAGTTGATATATCAGTCTCAGTCACTCACCTTTAGTGGGGATGTGGTTGCAATGCTCTTGCATTACATTAGGCAATATTTATTTACAAAAAGAATCAAAACAAAACAGAAAAGTCTTACTTTTTGCCCAATTATGTTGTTTTGCCTTTGGCCATTTCTATTTATGTGTGGATTGTGTGTTATCATACATCTGTTTAGAATTCTGCTAAGACATCTGTGTTATATTTTAAAAATAGTATTCCCTTTTAACGAGAGCTACATCCTGTGGTGATGACAGGCCTGCCGCTCCAAGTCTCAAGTGTCCTCCTTGATGACAGTAGAAGGCAAATAACACCAGATCTTCCCAACTTGCTCTTTTCCCCAGGATGAACTATTCTTTTTGTGTTTGTTTAGTATGTAATATTAAAGTGGTATTTAGTCTGTAATCTCCTATTAAATCAAAAGAGATAGGACTGCTGATTTTGTTTAAGTCTGGTGGTGAGAGCCGCTTGCATGAAGATACTTCTTTGCAAAAGGGACCTGACTAAATAATTAATTAAACAATGATTAATATTTTTTTTCAGGCAGCAAGAGAAAGAGCTCAATAGGATAAACACCCAGGGTATTTCTCTTTAATTTAGAAGTCACTTTCATGAGAACAATAAAGAAATCACTTGTGGGAAGATAATCCAAAGTTAACTAAGCCTTGATTCAGTGGTGATGGATTTGCTGTCTCCAGTGGTTCATATTATGCCTTTAGGTCAGCAGCATTGTTCTTTAAAGTTTGGTCTTGGAGTTTGGTTGCATAAGAATTTAACTTCCATTTAAAAATAAAAAGAAGGAGCTTTCTGCAGTCTAGAGAAGGAATTTAAAATGCCATCAGAGCCAACTGTGATTAGGATGAAGTTACTTTGTGTGAAGGGGGATGAAGGGAACTCAGCAGTATTTATGATGTGGATAAGCCATTGGCTGCTGCTGTGGGGATACACGTAGGCGCACAGATGTGCATCAGAGCTGGCAGCAGAGCACATGCTGTTTGTGCCCAAAAGCACAATATTAAACCATGAGTGGGCTTGTGTGTGGGCATGGGTCATACCATATTAAATTAGACCTTTATTTAACCTGGTAACATTATGACGTTTTTCAGTGTGATTGACCACAAATTATTGCCTCTGCTCTGTTTGTTACCATGTTTTGTTTGAGATCACAATGCAAGTAGACTGTCTGGATACTGGGGGTGCAAACTTCTGTGTTAGTTTTGTAGCCAAAAAGGTGGGACTTTTCCCAGTGGATAGCCAACATGGGATACCTAAGCTGTAAAACCCTAGTTGAAACAAGACCTCTGTATCTCTTACCCTGTGGTAGGAAGATGAGCTCAGCATTTTGTGCCTTACCTGTGGGGTAAATTTCTAACTTGCCTAGACGTGAAAACTCCAGGAGCTTTGTCTTCCCTATCATTTTATTGACAATGGCAGATATCAGCTTTTCATGTCTATCTTCTTTAGTAGTGAAGACAAAACCAGTCTTGGAATACCACCTGAATACTCTCAGTATCCTTTTCCACTGTGGTGACCACATCCTTCCCTGAGCAGTTTTGTGGCAAGTCATGACTCCTCCATCAATAACACCACTGCTTATCCTGAGATCATACCACAGTGTGTGAGAGGGAGAAACTCATACCTCTAAGGAAACCAGGATAGTTAATGTCTGTACAGAAAATTCCTGAAGACTTTGTATCACTGCTAGCATGTGAAAGTAGGGAAGGGGAATAAGCAATGGGAGAGAGTTCACTGCAAAAGTGGTGATTCGAAGTATTTCCTTAATGAGACTAAAAAAAGAATAACGAGGCAGCATTACCTGACAGGGAGTATCTTCCCTTCCATGTGAGGTGGTTTTAAAATATAAACAAAATTCAGGTGTGTCCATGAACTGTCAATTACCATTACTTCAGTAATGATTATGCAGTTCTTGGGAGCAGGAATGGAAGGTGAGGCTTTGCAACCCTCTGGAGTCCCATTTATGCACCAGGGGGTTTCTACCCAAATGCCCTGTTGCTCTCTGCTATTTATATATGCTTGACTTTACACCTTAAAAATACCTTGGCCTCTATGATAAGAAATTTCACACATGCACTGTCTTTCCAAGCAAAGCTTGTATTCAAACATGCAAATTAAATCTCACATTCTTTCCCGTAATGAGTTAGAGTTGTGCTTATCTA
This sequence comes from Machaerirhynchus nigripectus, assembly GCA_013397975.1. Taxonomy (NCBI): domain Eukaryota; kingdom Metazoa; phylum Chordata; class Aves; order Passeriformes; family Dicruridae; genus Machaerirhynchus; species Machaerirhynchus nigripectus. The sequence continues at coordinate 376,751 of VZRQ01006361.1, read as the reverse complement.
CTTCTCATGGTTTTTATCACATGGCTGTGATAAAATAATGAGCAATGAAAAATATTTAGGTATAGTTAAAAAAGGTTAAAAAGATAAGTCAACAGATATTTTGAAAACGACTATTTATAGTTATATTAATCTCTAGTCTGTGTAGATTGCATGCCATAGAATTCAGTGCAAAGAGCAAAAAGAAAAGAAACAAAAACATTTCTGGTGTGTTTGAATCAAGTTTATTTTGGTGATGACTTCTTGCTCAGCTGTGCACATCAAAACAAAGCGATTGTTATGCTCTCGGTGAGAATTTTATTTATGTGCCATGACACTACCAGTACTGAATCATGATGTTCTTCTAGCTCTCTCCAAAACAATGGTCTGCCTAAAAGTATTTAAGAAAATACAGCTATTATTGTTTTCTTACATGGTTTCATATGCTGAATATGGGAAGTCCAAAAACACAGCCAGAGTCTTGCTGACACTGTTGTTTTCATACAAGTGAAATGTGCTGTAATTTGTTTTGAAAGGAGAATCTCTCTCCCATCAGGGAAATTCAGAGGTGTCTAAGGCATATCATTAAAAAAAAAAAAGATGTCCATTCTTGTGGTCAGTTGGTGGGTTGAGAGTGCTTTGGGCTTGCTTGGAAAGATAATCAAAGCCGTGATCTGCTCTCTGTTCTCACAGTAACACAGTTAGCAACACGCTGTGTTTCCTGCAGGGCTTTCATTGAGTTCTGCCTCCACCAGAGCCAGCTCTGGATGCTTTCATTGTGGCTTTCATGTGACCTTATAGCTTTCCTGACTCCTGACTCATCTGAATTTTTTTCATGTCAGGAGACCACTTTCATTGGCATCTTGCCTGCAGCCAAGTAACTCCTCTCAAGGCTTTGTCAGAGTACTTTGGGAATATGACACTTTTCTTCATGACTTTCTCTCTATATATGTGTATTTAACCAGCTAAAGGCTGTTCATACTCTTTATATCTAGGTAAGCACCTGTTTCTTACCAAGTGGGCCTTTGAATACTTTTCTTTCTGTTGGGCAGCTGTTCCTTCCTGACATCCCCAGCCTCACAGAAGGAACTACAACTGCAGTGGCATATATAATTTTGTAAGGAAGCTGAGAAAAGGGAAGAAAAGCCTGTTTCATTTCTTCCTGTTGTGACTATCTAATAGGAAGAGACCCAGCAACAACTGAAGTGTGATAGAAGTTTGCTGAGCAGAAATTGCTTCTGTTTAAAACAGTCTGTTGTAATGTTAAAATACGAGTAGCTTGACTAAACCTTTCCCCCTGAAGCATATGAAGAACTGAAGGAGAGATGGAGGAAGTCTGCCCCAATTCCCATCCTTTGTGGAAAGTGCTAATCTACATCCCAGCCTCCTTCATAAGAGAGAGCAGTGCCCTTGCAGGGCAAGCCCAAAGAACAAGTAACTGGTGAAAAGAGGTGGAGAATGTCTTCCTTGCTTCTCTCCCGCTTCATATGCTGAGAACCCATACTTGCAGCTGCAGATGTGCTAAGCATCCTGCCCCAGTGGAGGGTGCTGTTGTCTATGTATTGTCCTTCCTCCTTCAGACACAAGCCAAGATGCGTGCCCTTCATCATTGCTGCATAGCTTTGTGCAGAGAGGAAGTGCAAGTAGACCTTTGTTTCATTTATTTCTAGTTTTTCTGATCCAACAAATACTGATTCCTGAATTTTCTTCACAATTCAGCCCAGTACCTCATCCTAACTACACTTTGACCCCATCTCTTTGAAGAATTATGAATCTTCCACTGAATTGGGCCCTGTCCTGCCACCTGTGTGTGTTTCCTCTGTGTGTTTCCTCCAGGTTCCACAAGCCCCAAGGGTCCTGTGTTCCTTTGTGTTACCTCAAAAGTGCTGGTGCAACCATCCCCTAGCAAAGTAGCTGAATAGTAGTCTCCCTCTGCACTGCTCTGGGTCTGGTCTCTGTTGTGGTGGAGCAGGTACTACACTACACCAAAGAGCCTGATCTTTTTCACTCTAAAATTTCATTCTAGCCTCCTGTTTCCCATCAGTTTTAATGGCTGGGGGTGCTGACTGGGAGCCTACATTGATGTCCCATTCTCAGCAGGGCTGCCCACTAACATCTTGGAAAAAGTTTCCCATGTGTGTCTGCAGCTGACCATCACTGTACATGGTAGAGCTTTATGGCTGATTAATGGGCCAGAGCAGATTGTTTTGGAGGAAACCTGAGCAGGTGTGCAGTGGTGAATAAGCGTGAAATAACACTACAGGTTAAGATCCAGTGGCTCAGTGTAAAAAATCTCTGGTCAAGGGTTGTGAGGCAAGCCTGCTTTGTCTCTGGTCAAGGGTTGTGAGGCAAGCCTGCTTTGAGAAAGTCACTCATGACATCTCAAGTACTCTGATTGCTCTAACAAAGACAAGGGTGCCACAGCAATATCTGAGTGGGATACCTGTTGGGACAATGTCAGATCCAGTTAATGAGATGGTAATCTCTGTTAATATGTGATCTACATCCCAAAGAGCAAGACAAAGTGGCAACAGCCTCTGTGGAGGATTCTGTGAAGTCAAATATATAGACAGCTGTTGTTCTGGGTTTGAGATGCAATATACAACAGGTAAGGGTTACAACACGTATAACCCACAGGTTTTACCTTTGAACAGTGATAGTGATTGTGGAAGTGTAACAGATCACTCTCTAAGTGTGAAAGCTTTTGCATTTTTTCAGCCTTCTGTGATGAAAAGGGATTGGCCTCACCCCAGTAAACTCAGCAGTTTAGTCTTGCTTCGCCCTGGGTAAAACAAGCCCGATACATCGAACATTTATAAATAGAGACGTATTTTTCCATCTCTTGTGGAACCTCTTTGGCCCTTACTTGAACACTGTGGCAAGCTGCTTATCTTGGGGGCATTTAAAAAGCAACAGCACAAATCTAGGCTTTTATCTTTCTGTGTGTATAGAGGAGCAACTTCTCTAAGGTTACTGTTCACAGTTGTTTGAGTTGCAGGGAATGGGCCCATGTTGTTCAACATCTTTCCTGTAGATGTGGACATGTTGTTGACACTTATCTATACAGCCCTCTGCTCTCTCTGGTAAGTTTTAACTGAAGAGAGAAATTGCTGAGCTTCAGCTCCTGAGAAGAACCCTGAGTTCCTGAATTAATTCACGATGGCATGAGAAGGAGTGATTTAGTAAAAATCATAGAGCCTGTCAGCAAGGTGTTTAGCTCAACTATTTCTGACAAGAAATAGAAATTACAGTAGAAAATCCCTTGGCATAAGGGTCAGCCCAGTCCCATGAGCCTGCTTCTGGAGCTTGACCTTCCCAGAAGGAGTCTTCTACCTCTTGACCATCCACTAGCTCTTCTGAACAGGATACAAGCAGAAGGGAGAGCAGAGCTGGATTTAAGCCCTTGTTCACAGCCAAGCACATACTGGATCACAAGCCAATGTTGCTGTGTCATATGTTTTTTTTGTTGACAGCTCTGTGCCTAACATAGTGCTCAAATCCCATCCCAGTCCCTGTGGCTTAAACTGTGCAAGAAACTCCCTCCTGCCCCAGATCATCAAATCCTCCTTTTGGGGTGCAAACGGATCACCCAGTCTCTTCCACAGATTAATCAATCTCCATTAAAAAGTAGTTAGGACTTCCTGCTCTCTTCTTCTGTCTTCCATTAGAAGGCTGTTCATGAATAAAATTGCTTTGCCAGGCATAATTTGCTGGCTAAGTGTATTCATTACTTGTCTTTATCCTTTAGTTCTTTGTTTTGAATGGTTCTTTTGCCTGTCTCATGCTCGCAATGTTTCATGTGTTCATAAAAAACAGCTCTGGCAACCTTTTTCCCCCTTTCTTCTTTTCTAGGTGGAACAAGGCAATCTTGGTGTCCTCTCGTAATGCAGTGCTTCCACTTCGTCTGAGATTTTTGGTAGATGTCCTCTGGATCACTGGTGCCTGGTTTCTTAGCTTGTGCTATACTTCCCTTAGAATTGCCCAGCCTCAGATCCTGTTCCTGATCACATTAAGCCAGTGGCATTCAGAGACTGATTAAGAACACCTAAAGGCCGTACAGAAATCTGGGGGTGAGTTGAGTGCCACAGAATTCAGAGGTTGAGTGCCTCGTGAATTCAGAGTTTTTCTATCTTTTGATGCCAAAGTCAATGAACATAATTTAGAAAACATAACCCTGGCATCATTATTGGTACTGATGGCCAACTATGAAAACAGGTAATACAACAGGCCAACACAAATAGCTTAATTTTTTTAACTGAAAAATTTAAACTAGAAGCTATTAAAGATTTTGTAAATGTGTCAAGCATGTAGACATTGTTTACAAAGAACATCCAATATTTATGTGTGTTATCAGGTGCAATTAGTTGATTGATATCTGAAAATATTCTTGTGGGAATGGTAGTTTTAAAATATTAGGCCTGTATGACAGCCAGTAAAATAGCCCCTGGACTCTTCTCACACATATACCACAAGTCTGTACACATGATGCTGCTGCCCATGTGACACTGGAACCACTGGTAGTGTCTCCTTAAGATTAAAAATCTCAAAGGCAGGGATTTTTTTTTTTAAATTTGTGTGTAAAGCTTTTGTGCATCTTTTTGACACCGTGTAAATAATATAACAGGGCTCTGCTCATTTTCTTCCTCATAGATGAGCAGTTTCTGTCACAGCAACAGACAAGAATAAACTCAATAATATATCAAGATTAAGGTTAGATATTAGTGTTGACTGATGCAGACCTTTTATTCTGCATAAGCTCTTGCTGAGAATTGCAAGTGAAGCAGCTATTTAGACTCTGAAAATGCTTACCTGTTTACATTTGCTCTTCTCACCTGCTAGAAATCATTTAAAATGAGCTGGGAGATGGAATTAACAAGAAGAATATGACTATAACCATAGAATGAACACAGCTACTTGAGAAAATACAGATGGCTCCTGCTCAGGATGGAGGAAAAAATACTAAATGATAACTGGAATGTTTTCTTTGAAGGTCAGTTGTTTTCACATTGTTGAGCCAGCTGTCCAAGCAGTTTTCTTACAGTTGCCTCTTGGCTGGGGACATAAATCTATCTATGTAGCTCATCCTGTTCTTAGGTTTTTTTCTCATTGACAAGAATGGGGTAGCCTACCAACCTTTATTGTTCTTGTCAGCCCAGGAATACTTACTATAGCATTACAGATATCCTCAAGAAACAGAATTTCAGGGTCCCTGGGATGTGTTTTCTGCTCCAGCAGTTTTCACCCTTGGGCAAGTTATGATGTATGATGCTGATGTATTGGGCATAACTGTTACCTCAGCATGTTGCTAGCAATTCTGTGTGGAATTTAAGATCTTCTCTCATCTTCACTATCAGACGAAGTCTTTTTTTCTGACATCTTGACATTTAATGTTTTTTACCAACCATGAGCCAGTGGTGGAAGAAACTGATTGCAGAGGTATGAGCGTGATTCTCTGCCTCTTTGTACTGGTGATCCTCAGCTGGTGCTGTGAGGTGAGCTGCTGTACTCTGACATGTTTATTGAGCATCTGACTATATGGGAAAGCTTGACTTTTGACTGGTTTTCTTTTGTGCCATCTAGATTGGCTTTTAACCTGTTTTTCTCCTAATGGCATACTGTAGCAGCAGTAAAACTGGGATGAAAAGAAATATATTAAAAAGACCCAGTCTGTCAGGCAGGGTATGTCGTGTTGTCAGAGTTCCTGTCCCAGCTTCATGAAGCTTACTGCAAACTGGGTGAAATGCAAAGTCTCTCTTCTCAGAAGGAGCATTGCTCCGCAGACAGTGCTGCCGAGAGGGCAGGGCATCCACTGCTTTCCTGGAATGTCAGGAGGATCTGAAGGAAAGTCCATGTGGTCAGTATCCCCAGTTCTGGCAGCAGCCAGTTGCAGGCTCCCAGGAAAAGACTGTAAAGAGCAGGGCAAGCTGAGAGGATTACCTCCTTGCAAAATCTTCCCTGCTGCCAGTTGTAGGAACTTCTTGCATTGGAGCTTGTATTAGTCTAAGTTTTTTAAGTGATTGAGAGAGCCCAGCTTTAAATACAGCAAGATCTGCCACAGATTCCACTACCAAATTACAGAGGAGGCTTAAATCAGTCTTCTGCATTCTCTGTGTCCCGTCTCTTGCTTCTGCTCTGCAGCACTTACACCCACTGTCTCTAGGGGTTCCCCCAGTCTCAAGATCTGACTGCTGTCTAGCAGGCAAAAGTACTGACTGTATCTAACACACAAGCTATGCTGACACTTTTCAACACTAACCACATGTCCAGATGCATTCCTTAAGGAGCTGTGGGAAGTTGAATTCACTGAGGAGAAGGAAACCCCATAGCAAAGTTTAGTGGACACCCTTTTCTGCAGCTGTGAGGTTCCTTTAGGTGTCTCTTTTCCTTATGACTTCAGTTGCTATGTTCCTTGTGGTGCTGGGTGCTGATGGAACTGGTGCAGTAGGAGATGAAAGAAGTAAACAGAGATTGCTTGGCCCTGTTTAGTCTTCACTGGTATTGGGATTTCTCCCCCTCAGTGAATGGAGATGCTTTAAAAGGATCATCTGGTTGGAGTGTGTCCTCTGTGATTAAAGGAGCTCTGGTATTGACCACGGAGGTTCTGCTGCCTTTCCATTCCCTGCAGCTGCTAATTTGTTAATACCATCAGCATCTGCATTAAGCCATGCTCTTCACATGATGGATGTAAATCTGAGTAGCACCTGCACTGAGGCATTTAATCAGCAGCAGTCATTTAGCACAGCAACTTAATTGTTGTTACATAAGTGAGTCATATCATCACAGAGTAACACCTAATAGCTAGCTGACTGCTACACAAAGCTATGTGCTCTGACTGGGATTTTTATGGCCAACTGTTGCTAAAATGAAATCAAAGAGAGTGATCCTGGCTAATGCTGTGTTGTGTTTCTCCACTGTATTCAATACACCCCTTTCCATGCACTGTTTTTTCCTGTCAGGGTCTGTCACATGATAAACTTACTGAAAGTCTTGCATTAATTGTGCCCTTGTGAATTATCCAGCAATATAAATTTTCTGTCAGTCAGCCTCCAATTTGAAATGATGAAGACTGCTTTTTTGTCACTACTGCATTATCACTGGTTCTGTTCTTACTGGTGTTACTAATAGAAACAATGGGTTTAGATTTGTTCCTTTGTAATTCCATATATCTGCTTCTCACCAATTCTTGAAAACTGGAAGTCTAGATGAAGCATAAGCAATGTTTTCCAGGGACTAATTTAGAAAAGCCTGCTTTCGGCTGTAGCAGTGTCCTGCCCTCAGAATCATACAGGTGAAGTTCTCCCTTACAGTATGATGCCACTACCATAATATTCTTATTAGAGAATCCCAGACCAGATTTTTTTTAAAGAAACTGTCCTGAATCGACTGAATTAAATCAGAGAAATAACACACCATCTGTCTTGCATGTGCAGGGATTTCACTTGTTAGTTCAGTATTTTTGTCTATAAAGAACAAGGGGAAATCCTAGCCTTTAAGTAAAGAAGAAATATGATAAGGTAAAGAGAAAAAGAAAACAGTGTTTTGTATGTGGATTAAGGAGATAATTTAGGCTCTCTGCCTGATGCACGGTGCCATATTAAAAAAAACCAAAAAACACACTCATGTCTGCATGACTATGCTTATTAATGTTACTGATTATCCAAAAATTTGCAATTCTTTTATTACATTCCTTTGGTGTATTTCAACTCACTTTTACATGGAATAATTTCACTTTTCCCCCATGTACTGTCAAAGGATTCCCTTGTTGCCTATGTGGATTTTTTCCACAACACTGAAGGAGGAAAAAGGTTTTTAAAGGCAAATATAATTATAAAACCATTGTTTTTAAAAATAATTATAAAAACATTGCGAGGGGAATCTGGGACGGGGCAGTGCTGTTATCATCTTGTTGATAGACTAAAGGTAGTCTTTTTACTCTCTCCCTCTATGGATCCCTCTTCTTTTCTCTCCCTTTCCTTTAACAGTATTTTCCTGTATATGAAACTGAGCCATACTCTGTGGCTGTGAAAGTTCCCATTTCCTTTAAGGTAAAATGCAATTCACTTGCTAGTCACAGGACAGCTTCTGTACACTGTTAACTTTAGGGTGTGGGGGAATACCTCGAACCTCTTTTGGGGAGTTGTACTGAAATTCTGGATATTGTAAAACTTTTTGAAGGCAATGATCTTGGACACATAAATGCTTTTTAGACACCTGGTGTCTAAAAGGACCAAAGCTCAAAACCTCCTACGAGTTAGCCAGCAGTGCAACTGTGGGTAAAGAAATCCAAGTTTTGTGTGTTGGCTTAGAGCTCGATCATTTAGTGGGAGACTACAAACTGTTAATAAGTTTTGCTCCTGTTTAGATGAGCAGCAGAGGAGTACTAAGCCAAAGTCTATCTGGTAGCACTGACTTTCACCTTGAAAACACAGATGTAAGAAATGAGCAGTGACACTGGATGAGGGCTCCCTTTCTCCTAGTCCTGCCTAATTCTCTAAGACAGAAATTTAAAGTGTAGTAATACTGACCCAGGACTGTTAGTCTCGTTTTTCTCAGTGGGGTTTTGTGCAGAGCATTTGTGGGTAGCAGTAGTATTCCTCTTGTCCATGCTGGACACATCACTACTTCCCCCAGTACGTTTATGATCTGTTGTAATTATTTCCATCCCCACCCTGCCTCTGCAAAGTTCTGGTCCTTGTCTGAAGTCATGCATTTTGTTACCTCTGAAGGTAGAGCTTCTTGTTTTCTTGAATTTTGCATGTTTTCCCTGAGTGTCAGGGCCCTGAGTGGGCTAGAAGGCCTTGATCTGTCTGATGTCTAAACCCAACACAGGGCCTCACCTGTCCCTCACTGATCCCTCACCTGCAGGTCCATGTCCCAGCCCAGCCTTGGTACCTCCCTGGAAAGGTGCACAAGGCTGTCCGGGTCTCCTCTCAGCTGTCTTGCTCCTGGCTGGGGCTGTGGGACAGACCCTGACCCCGGAGAGCCACTGGCCCCCACAAGTGTCCTGACATTGAGCTTTGTGTAGCCTTTGTTTCCCGGTTTTATTTGGGGTAGTATCTTGTTATTTCACTGTGTGAAGCAATTGTTCACATTTCCTAAGGTCAGCTTTACTCTGGTTTGAGTTCTCGTGCTTTTCCAACTGCTCCAGAAATTTGTTTCCCTGTGCTCAGGTCTGAGGCACAAGCATGACCCAAAAAGTGCTCCTGTTCTTTGCATTAAAATATGCACAAAGCTTTTGATTTTCCTGACTTTTTCTTTAAAGCATCTCTGCCAAGCCTTCATCTGGTGTGCAGTCCTCTTCCAGCTCCTATAATTACATTTCGCAACCTCCTGTACCTGAAATAACTAAAAGCTCTTTAAAATGTCAAATGACCAGAGTCAAAGCCTGTCAGGAATGGAGCTTGTCAGAAACAAAGCTATCTTCTGATTGCCCTCCACTTTGCTGGCACCCATTCCTTGCTGATACTTAACAAAGCTCTGTTTAAATCCTTGGCAGTGGCCTCCTGTTTTTCTTTCCATTTCCCATGAGTTTTGTCTCTGGCTGGGGCTTGAATAATTCTGTTCTCCAAAGGTGTTTCCTGGGCTTGCTTTACCCACAGGATGATGTATAATTTGGGAATCACTCAGAGCCAAGGGGGCCAACAACTGCCTGGGCCATCCAGGGTGGAAACCCCTCATCCCAGCCTGTGGTCAAACACCTCCTGCCTCTGTCTGTCTCTTCCTAAAGCACACACAGATCCTCACCATCCCATTGCTTTCGCCTAAGGAGGAGAGGTGGTTATCAGGACAGTCAGAGGATCCTCTAAGAGCAGCAGGCTGACCTTGTCTGGTATTGACCCTTGTATGGGGGTTACTTCTGTACAATTCACACAAGTGATTTTTGTTTCCGTTGCTTGAAAGTGAACAATCCTCTTATAGATTTTAGTAACAGGCCCTCAGTTCTCTAAATAATGTCCGTTTTATGTGTGTGAAGTTTCTTTCCTGGTTTTACATATGAGTTAGCCAAGTAAGAGGAGGATCTGAACCTAGACTTCCTTCCCACAGGTTTCTCTGTGCCTCTGGGATAGTAGTACTTACGTCGCTCTGAGCATGAAGCCCTTCCTTCTGCCACTGATAAAAGAAACAGTCAGATTGAGCTCTACAAGATCAAACGAGAGATAAACCCCACTATCAATCACTTTCCTTTTCCTAGAAATAGCAATTCATCTAACCTGTCTAAGGCTTTCTAAAGACAGAAAATTTGTGAGAAAGGAACCCAGCTTCTGCCCAAATCACAGCACAAAATATGAATGCTGTTAAGATACGTTTCAAAACTTGTCTTCTCCCTCAGGACTGCTCTACTGGCTGCTTCTCAGTGGTGAGGTGGTTTTTACACATCTTTGCAAGGTTCTGACAGGGGGTTTTTAAGAAATGTACTGCCCTCTGCAAACCAAGACTGTTAAGAGGGTCTGTGCCCTGCTAGTTTAAGCCAGCACTGCCCTCTTCTGGAGATGACATTAGGCCTTTTTGTAAAAATGATGGTTTTTCTGAAGCATCAGCTTCATCCAGGACCCGGCACTGAGTCAGCAACATACTAATTCAACTTGTATATATGATGCAAACCATGTGTGTAGTTCTGCTTAGGTGCTTAAGGACATCGACATATCAAACTGAAACCATTAATAGTCTGACATCATAGCTTCAGTGGAAACACTGGTGTATAAAATCACACGTGTTTATACCAGACTGAGCTGCGTCTCTGAATTTCAAATTTCGGGAGCAGCTCCTTATTTGACCCCTCACTAGACTGTGATAATGTCCCCATACTGAGCATCTGCTCTTCAGCTGCCTTACAACCACACAACCTCTAAACTAGTGTCTGCAAAGGTTTCATAACCCTTTCTGCTTTCTGGCAATGTCACTTTCATAAAAAGGAATAGGCCCTCATAGTTGCTGAAGAAGGGGCTGTGAATCTCAGCTGCCTTTTCAGGAGGAAGCCTGGGTGGTGACATTGTCTATGCCTGTTTCATGTGGGCTGGGTACATGCTGTAAGCACCTGTGGTGTCCTGGGCTCTCAGTGATGGCCGTGAGGGACTGGATGTGCCTGGGATGCACACATGGATCTGAGAGCTGGCAGAAATTGCCGTGAGTTGCACCACTGAAGCCACAGATGATACTTTGTGTAGGTGGCTCTTGTAAAGGCCTTGAATTTTAAGTTACCTATCGAAGTGCATGTCAATTTTGAGAGCAGTTTGTCTTATGGGTTGTGATGTGCTCAACTTGTAGCAAAGGCTGAGAAGCAGAGCTAGGTTAATGTTATAACTGTCACCAAGCCCAGATTTCACTTTAAATATTTTATATTGTGCATTTGCAGCCTGGAGGAATTTGTACCTCCCTGTCTGTATTAAGTTTTCTGAAAAATGTCATATGAGGTATTAAAAAGGAAACCCCAAACCTCATTCAAGTACAACAAAAGGTACAGTGCTATACCACTCTAGCAATTTCAGCCAAGAATTAGTGCTTTTCAAGAATCAATGACAAATGATTTACAGCATCCTTGCAACACCTAATGTATCTAATAATGAGAGCCAAGCTAAGTGGCTTCCACTAAGTCATTCAGTACCTCATTTATAAATGAGAATACCCAATATCTAATCGGATCAGACACTGTGGTTGTTGTGATGTGACAGTGTACCAGGACTGCAAAACAAATAAGAACTGAAGTTTGTTGATGTTCAACAGAGTTTGAAACAGACATTTTGCACTCTTTCTTCTTGTGAACTTCCTAAATTTAGATATTCCAAGAAGGGTAACTAAAAGTAAAAGAAAACAAAAAAAATGGGCTAACTGATTATTGAAATATTACTATGCCACTGGCACAGAAAAACATTGTATACCTGTATGAAACATATATGTTTTCTTGCAATGTAAGAAACCTACATTCTTTTATAGTTTTACTTTCTGAGTGGTAACACTTGGGTATTCTGAGGAAGTATGCAAAAGGTTGAAAGTGGATATTTTTCCAGACTAGGGCTCCAAGTTCTCAATATTTCAGTCACTTTCACTAATTGTCTCTCTGTCCAGGAAGACCTTGGTATACTCTGATCTTTTCCTTTCAAGCTGTCTACATTTTTAAGGGAGAAGAGTCTTTCACAGTATCTTTTGGAAATATTCAGCCTTTCTTATTTTCCTACAGACAATAAATGTTTGTCTTTTCATTATCTGTTGTGCGAAAAGACACGTACAAGGGTTCTCACATTCACTGACAGAAATCTCTACTGCCAGAGTAAATTAGGAGTAACTCAGTCAAAAGCTGTGAAGCTCAACTGGTGTGAAACTGCTCTGAAGAACTGATTCAAGGGCAATTGGAGTTAATGGGAATGTTCCCATTGACTTCCATGTGCTTTGAAGTATGTCATGTGTAATGCAGAATAAGTAATGGACTTGTGGGCTGATGGTGGTGGTGACAAGAAATGTTCAGAGATTAATTTTAGCATGGGAAAGCAGTTATCCTTAGTCTTCTTATGGAGTCAAAAGGGAGAAGGTTTCTCTTCTGGACTGCTCCTCCTTGTCACAGCTCTTTGAGTCAATAATTAGCCTTCATTTCTGCACCAGTCCTGCCTGTCTGATGCCTTCAAAACTTCACTGAATCAGTAATTCTCCCCTCACTTATAATTAGTGTTGATTAATTGAATTGTGCTTTAATGGTTTTGCTGGCAATGATTTTGAAGCTGCTGAAAATCCCATGTAAATAGTACCCAAGTAGGCTTTACATAGGATTAGTCATACTGGATGACTACCAGGCACCCACTTCTTATATTAGGATCAACAATATTTCACATTGAATTTTTGGTATTTGTGAATTTGTTAAAGCTATAAACATGTACAAGAAGTCAAGGACAGTACTCCTGAACACATAGAGTCTTCACATAGTGTCCTGTTGCTGTGGCACCTGCAGGAGAAATAGATTTTCAAAGAAAATAAATGTCTTTATGTCTTTCAGGATTGGAAGTATCTTTTTTTTTTTTTTTTTTTTTTTTAAATTTTTAAAGCTTTCCTTAACAGTAGGCAGTCTAGAAACTTTCTACAAGAAGTTTCATCAACAAAATGGCCGTACAATTCTGAGCTAAGGAAGACTTATACAAAAAAAAGAGTAAGGCAACACTTCAGAGAGCCTGAGCTCTGCACACTAGCTCTGCTCTGTCTGGCAGAATTTCGTTGTGATTTGTTGTGATGTAAGTGAATTTCTCTTTTCATCTGACAGAATAGCATTAATTTTTCTTGGAAGAAATTAATTTCATGTTGGAAAATGAAAAGTTTCCTGGCTACTCTGTGGTACATTATAATGCAGGCAAAACCTGTGCAGATTTTAAAAATTATGTTTGGCCTTCATGATGTCAAGATTTCATACTGTTTCATAGAGATTTTATAATATTTCTGTGGTTATTACAAGCACTCAATTACTATGGAAATTATAGACTACTCGAATGTTTGAAGTGAGGCATTTTAGATAATTTCTGGTATGTTGGTCGAGTTTCTATGGTAATCTGAATAAGTGTGAATTAATTGCCTGTTGTTGCCACGGCTCTTTGTGGTAATTCCAGACTTCTAATGTTTGAAATGTACCAGGTTACATGTTATAGGTTTCTCTAGTACTTGTTAACATACCTCTTAGGATGTTCCAGAGATTACTGCCATCTCATTTCTCCTGTTTCTTACTATCTGAGAGTGTTAACATGAAGAGCTGGAAGATAATCTTCTTTAAGAAAATCCCTCTAGCCACACTGGCTTTACTTTGCAGCCCAAGAAGAAGTCTATTAAGGAAAATTTCCCATTACTACTTTAGATTCTGGTTGGAACCCATGATTGGCAGGCCATTATTTTTTACTTACCTTTCTCTCCTGCTGTTGTTATCAGATGGAACTGCTGCCAGTTTAAAAAATTTCTTGGGAAGTGTAATGACCAAGTCAGCACAAGAACAACACTGAGATCCTTCTAAACAGGGATTTTGGGGAAAAGAAAAGAAGAAGAAGAAGTAAATAAAAAAGAGAATAAGGAAATGCTGAAAAAATGAGAACACTGAAAAATAAGTGTTCACTCAAAATTATTCTTTCACTGGTGTTAACAGCATTCTGGTGGATGATGAAAAGGAATCACTGCACCCTGAGTGGGGTGGTACAGCAGTGAAAAATTGTAATGGTCTTCCTTAGGGGGCCGTTACTGTGTTTGGCATAAGAATTCATGAGCAGTGTAAGGTATCATTTATGGGTGAAGCCATTTGGTGTTGGCCAATGTGGTGGGGCGGTATCTGCTATTGTGTACATTACAGGAACATTCAGACTCCTATCCAACATGTTTTTATCTCCAAGCCCTGTGAGCCTTAAAACAGGCGCAGGCTCTTCTTTATTTGTTATTCAGTGGAAATGATATGAAAAACTTGGCTATCCAAGCATCTGTCTTTACTACCATGATGGGTAGATAATTATGGGTCTGTCACATTAGTCATCATTAGCTACACACAACCCCTAAATTAATTAATGCTATTTAAATTGCGAAGTCTAAGTGTTCAGGAAATGCCAGTTGAGTTTATAAATAACAGAATTAAGGTATTTGCCTGTGCAGGCTTAACTCAATCCCCTTGTGCAGGCGCTTTGAGATCCAGCCTTTGATTACATGATCACGTAGTGTTTTTCCCACATTTGGTGCCGGGGTGGCCAGTACCGTCTTTATAAGACAGCTACTTGATATTTTGTGCTTATACATAAGAATGTAGCACCACAATGGGAGGTGCCAGGATTATTTATGATACTCCAGTCAGACACTGTAGATGTGTTAAATTCCCTGTTAGCTACAGAGGAAGTGGGGACACTGGTCACCCGACCATTTTCAGAGAAATGACATTTAAGAAAGAAAGGAAATTCACGAAAGTTGACAATTCCCTGTAGAGCTCCTACTACATCTATAATATTTTGAGAAATGAAAAGCAAGCAGAAATTTAAAAACCTAAAACAAAATAAAAACATTTTAACTTTTTGGAAGTACTGAAATGAATTGGTTCAACATTTCAATATAAGCCTGTGAATGTCTTTTGTTTGAGAGCAGTGCATCTTTAAACACCATCTGAAAAACAAACAAGAAACACAGAAAAACACTAAAATGGTTAAATAACACAAGTAATTGCACCAGGAAGTTGTCTTAGATTGAATAAAAGGTGTAGATGATTGTGATTGTCTGGAAAATACCTGTTTTGACTAGCTCCAGAACAGTTTTTTGTTGCATTCCTTGTTTGAGCTGGTGTGTTAAAAACCCAATTATTTTTGCAGTAAAATGTTAGAGTAACTGATAGCAGTAGTAGCTTCTCTATTAATCAAAATGAAATTGTGGAGGGATCTTGTCACTGGGTGTGGATATTTATTGATGGGAAGCAGCTAATCTAAGGGTAGGAGAGCTATACAATTTGGCTAACCAAAGTGTAAAAAGATCCCGAGATTAAATTAAGTAAGCTTTATTTTCAAGTAAAAGGCAATTGATTGTCAGTGAGCCTTAGAAACTATTAAATCTGTGGGGCTGTTTGTTTGCTTGTTTGTGTTGCTGATAGCAGGGCTCAATAAACTTGCTGTTGGATGGAGGCATGAATGTGTCAGTGAACACAATTCTTTCATTTCTAGTCTTTCTGTCTTCTTGCTTTCTCCTCACACCTGCCTCAAAGCCCCAAGGAGTACTTGATACAATATGGCAAAGCAAGTAAATGAGCCCTGGGAGTGAGTTGTGATTTGAAGCTGAGAGACACTCTCCAGACATCCTGTGAGACAACTTTGGGGTCTGGAGAAGGGCTTTCTGGATCCTCAGATCATAGACATGGAGAACACTGCAGCCTGATTTATGTCCTTGTGTGACCAGTGTTACAAGGCCTCCCTCGTGTCACTGTACTTCATTGTCTCTTTCTGATGCTTAGTTCAAAGAGATAACAAGTATTTAAAATTATTGTATTTTGACATTCTTTAAGCAAAGTAAGAAGAGGAGGGGAGGGTTCCAGAAGATACTCAGAGGAAGAGGCCAGAAGGAGATGGCTCACCCAGTTTCATGTGGTGTTTTAACTCCCAAAGACCAGCAGGTAGAAGATGAATGCAATCAACAGTTTCCAAACCATCACTGAAGGTCTTCTATGTGGTGGAAGTCCAGTTGCTAACCTGTAAATAGAGAGATTCCTGGGAGACATCTTTGCTGGGTGAATTCAGACGGACTATAGAACTGCTAAGGAAAGATGATGAAAGGAAGGTGTGTAAAAGGCCACAGCCACCCCTGGAATTCCCTTCTGCTGTGTGCTCCTGACTTCCACATATCCCCTGGGAGTCTCTAGAAGGCCATTAAGTACCACCCACACCTCCCAGATGGGGTGAAAATTTGTAGAAAGTCATTATATGCCCATCTCTCCTCTGCAGAAGAATTGTCCTTACCTTGGCTGCTCCTTTTGTTATTCTTTGAAGAAAACTATCATGCATTGCTCTAGCAGGCCTCCAGCCCTCCTAACCTTGCAAGAAAAATAATTACCATCACTATAAAAAGAAAACCAACAACAAATCTTATACCTAATCTCTTGATAAAATTTTCTTTGAACTACTTGTCAGTATTTTACCTTTTTCTTCTCTTTTAATGGATTGCTGACATGCTCTGCTTAGGATGCCTCTTCCTCACCATTCCAATTACTTCTGTGTTTGTTGTTAAAGGCATTGCACTCACTGCCTGTGTCCCATAAAGCTCTCACATTTTTAAACAGGTTTTTCACACTGATTTTACATTATCCTTCAGGAAAAACAGCCAAAAGGACTCCATGTTTTGTCTGGCATTAGTATAAAGTACATGAAATGCAGAGGCAGTGTCACCTCCTTTTCTTCCTAATGACTCTATTCTTTATGGATCAAAGCTTCTCATCAATTGCTTTTATTACAGCATGGGAGCCTGCGTGGAATTGTTTGTTCACTGTGGCAGTGAGATTTTTTCTCTCCCCGGTCCTTCAGCTGTGTAAGGCATAGGTTGTTCCGACAGGAGGACATGGCACTGTACTTTATTGTACCACTTACCATGTGACTATTTAATATTTATTTCTGAATAATTGATAGGAATATTTGTAAGAAGAGATTGTTGTTAAGAAGGTATTCAGACCACAAATACATGCACTCTAAATGTGATTTTCTCTACAGAGTGGGAAAGCCTGTGACTCAAAAGGTGTGCATGCTTGGGAGTTCTCTAGTGTGGGGCTGCAAACTACCTACAAAACACTGCAAATTTGTTACGAATTTGCACTGTACACAACTGCTGTAGTGCTATACTTTATTGCCCTTTCTTTTAAGAAAAGGAACAAATATATGTAGCTTGATGGTTTATTTTTATACTTCGTATTTAATATGTAGGGGAAACTGAGTCAACTTATTATAGTGTGACTTGGAAATATTCTTAAGGTGACACAGTGATAAAGCCATGAGAACTGCAAGCCCTTTGATTCCTAATCTTAGGATCCATTGCCTTATCTTTCTTGTCTCTATTTTCTACTTCAGGCATAATTCAGCTAGAAATTCATGCCTGTCCTTTCATCATCTGCCATCAAAGAGGGGATTTTCTGTGATCTGCTGCCTGTGAATTTTGTCATGGTTTGGCTGAGCCTCCCTAGTGGATGGTGGCCAGATTGTGTTATTTGGACCTAATGTTAAAATTCTGTAGTAGAGCCCTCTTCTTCGAGCTGAATTCACTTCTCTCTTCTTGATGTGGCGATTGTCAAATGCTCTTTCAGGAACACATCTTTTCTTCTAGTCCCTTTCCTGCATCTCAAAGGCAGTGTTCATACATCCTAAAGCATATACATCCTGGCTTACAATTTAACCCCTTTGGGAGCTTCGTAGCAGTTGAAATAAGTTTCACAGGATTTGCAAAGTTACTTCCCAAGCACAAATACGTGACTTTAAGCAGTTCAGGCGAACTGCAGGTCCATGGAAATCAATACCTATCTGGATGCAGCGCTCTCTTCATCCTCCTGAAACAATTTCTTCTGACATTCAATGGATTAAGTCAGTGTCCTTCAGTTCTTTGTTGGAGAGTTCACTTTCTTTAATGTTTACTTAACAGTTAGTGATACCTTTCCTCTTTCTTAGCATTTTCTGGATATTTTTATGCCTCGAATCACTGTGGGATTATTATTGCAAAAAGTCTCTAAAAGTCAATGATTTTGTTACAACAGCTGTCTGTCTGGTAGGATAATACTGTTTCAAATAGACAGCCCTGAGAGGACCCCATTCAGCTTTTTGGACAGGGTTTATTCTTGTTTTTAAGCTGAGAGTCTGAGTGAAACTCAAGGTGAAAATGAAAAAATTACTCTGTTTGCTTGAGTAAGAATTGTATGCCAAGAACATACACACCCATGGACTATTAGCAAGTTGTGCACTTATCACGGTTATAAATTGCCATTTTTAAAGCAAATCTTGAAAAAAACCATCTGGTTATTATTTATGTACTTTATTCAATGCATTAAAGTAATAAAAAAAACCTGATCTATATTCTGCAATCAGTCACAGGTGTTTTTCCTAGATAGATGCTATAGCTCGATGTTATTTACTCCACTGAGAAATGTCATCTTCCTCCTTTTCCACAGCCTGGTAGTCACAATGGCTTTGTGGTGTCTTCTGACTCTTGTGATCTTTCAGCATCACTTAGAAAACGTCTCTCATGGTGTCTTAGCTCAGACTTATCAGAGAGTTATGCTTTTGACTGTAAAACCATCCTATTATTGTAAGACAACTGTGTGAAATAAACCTGCATTCCCAACAAACTAAAGAAAATTGCAGTGTTAAACCACCAGAACATCCCCAGGCTGGTGGAAAGTTTGTGAGCCGTGCACCTGCAGTTTCTTTGCAGTAGAGCTTGCACTGTTGCTGATGGAATCACATGCCTGGCAGGGAGGCAGACATGTGGTCCTGAAAAACAGCCTCTTGGAGAAACACATTCTAGCAGTGTCATTTTGTTGCTGTGCAATGCTGTGTCAGGGTTTGAAGGTGATGGAAAAGAGCATCAAAGAGGTTGTATAGAGGTGGAAGATTAGAAAAAAGGAAAAAGGTCATGATGAAGGCAAAAACGAGATGATGTTTTAATAGCTTTTGTTAGGAGAGAAAATAAATGCTCTGTAATGTTTGGCTCACCACGTGTATACCCCTGAAAAATACTGGTAGTGTTTTGGAATGAGAAATGAGGGTGCCTATGGGTAAAAACTCCCCAATTCTCATTTGAAAGTAAGCAAAAGCTGAAAGAATTTTTGGATGAAGTGGACAGACTCTTAAAATGCCTGGAGGCAGGACCTGATTGAAGACATGAATGACCCTCTGCCATGCACTGATGGGTGCTTTCACTGCACCTGGACATAGCTTCCCATTGCCCATTCTCAGGATTCCCTCTATAACTGGATTTTCGTGGTGTAGGTTCATGGCTCAGAAGTGGGAAGGGCTGGGAGCATGAGGATGAGTAAGCGAGAAGAGAGCCCATTAATGCCCACCATCCATCGGGGGGATCTGCTCAGAAGCTAACCCAGCTAATCCAGGGGCTTCCAGAAAGGTAAATATTCTCAGCAGACATTGGCATGCTGAGACCTGGTAAAAAGAGAATGCAGGAGATGGTGTTGCATGTGCTGGTGTGGAAGTAAAAGTATAATAAACCACTGAGGGACAGGGTAGGGAAAGCAGAAAAATATATTTTTCCTTTTCCTGCTGGGAAAACGTGAAGGAAACTATGACCAACTTCAGTTCCACTGTGGCTTCTTTCCATGCACTTTATGTGGGAGATATTGCAGAAAAAAAAAAAGCTGCACAATTCAGCATTGTTTTATTCTATATTCCAGTGTTCTGTGAGATCTTGTATACACCACATAAAGCACTGTTTACGGTAAATAGTTGTTGAATATGACTGTAGGTATTGTGGCATGGCAGATATGAGGAATATCATGCCGTGTAAACACTGGTAGAGGGAGATGTAAAATGGGAGAATTTATTGTGGCAAAGTTAGGTATTAGTCCCCAGGAAGGAATGAAAGTGCAATCACTAACTGCTGTTCCTCTCATAAAAATTGATTTTTCTGTCTTTCTATTTGGATGTTCTTATGTAGTGTTATATTTTTTAAAATATCATCCAGGAGTAAAAGAAGAATTGGAATGTGGGCATTTAATCTTTAATCCAAATTCTTGATTTAGAGGCAGTGCTTCACCTTTGATTTTCTGAGATTTGTGCTTTCTTTGAACTGCCATATTTTTCTTTCAATGACATTACCTCAAAACCATGTATTAGAAGTATCTGGTGTTGAGATAAGGACGGCACAGTGACAATACCATAAAGACTAATGATAAACTGGATTACTGAAAACTTGCTGATGCTGAAAATGCTAAATGAAACACAGGATTGGAAACAATAGATCGACCTATTGTAGATTATATTCAGTAAATAATTTTTCTTATAATTATTTCTGCATTAATCTCTGGATAGCGTGGATCAGAATTGATGCTGACTCTACTCATATGAGAAGATGAGTAACAGCTTTCTGGCATTCGTGCCTCTGTGGGAGGAAGCTGGCTGAGCTCTAGAGAAATCAGGGGAGAGTCACTGGCCCAAATTAATTTTCTAAAGGAAGTGGTACAAGGTGGACCTCTATAAAAAGAAGCTGGGTCTGTTGGCACGGCGTGTCTGCCCAGTGCCTGTGCTGCTACTAGTAATTTCATTTTCATTTTTATCACTCTGTGATGTCAAGTTATTAGAGCTTTTTCCCTTCCCAATGCTCTTTCAAGGCTATTAATGAAATGAAAATGTTTCTTCCAGGATAATGAGATCCAGCAAAGATGAGCCTGATAAGCCAGCAATAGCTTCTTCCATCCTTCTCTGGATGGCATTCGTGGGTAGTTAGAAGGGAGCCCTTCCAGTTTCTCTCATCTTTTCACAGAGATTTTACCTCCTAGGCAGCTGTGAAGAGGCAGCTTTGTGTATTTAGCTACCTGTTCCTGGGCTCTCAAAGGTGATTTACTGCGTTCCATCAAGAGAGGGAGTGGATACATCTGGAGCTCAGTTACTTTTCTGTAAGAACAAGGCAACTGAATTGTACTGTTGCAAAACTAATGAGCACAGCACAGCCACCCCAGGAATATAAAGCCACTTTGAAACAGGTGATAATATTTTTTATAACTTTCTTGTCTTCCAGCAGACTTTTAAGTACTGCTAAACCTGTTCAATATTTTGACAGTTTGGTCCAGTCACTCTTTAATCTCAAAGAGCCCTGGCTGTACCTTCCTTGCAGTAGGAAAAGAGAAATAAAACAATTGAATTGTTTCATTGTTACCTATTTTTATTTTGCTAACACCCTATATTCTGCATTGAGGTCACTGGAGACTCATTTTCTGTGAGCACAAGAACATCTCTGGGATAAAATCATCCATAATCTCTGATTAATGAGAGGGTAGCTAAGTGGCATGAAATGATTTTAAAAAGATAGTATTACAGAGGCAAAGCCAAGTGCCCAGAAACAAAGAAATGCTGAAATTCATGCTCAGCAGAAGCCTTAATTTGCTTCCTCTCTATGCAATATGCCTTTTGTTTGCGATTTGGTCATGTTTTTTCCACAGGCCTCCTGTCTCACCCAGCACAGAGGACACTTGGTGCTCATTCACTAGGTATCTTTCAAAGTATTTTTCCCTTCTGTATACTCTCACATAAACATGGATGACTTCCTTTCACCTTGGACTTTTCTAGGGTGTTTGTGTTGAAATAACCTCCTAGGTTTTAAATAGTAAAGATTTCAAAAGACCTTTTAAGGAGAGGGGATGATAATACCCACTTTTTACAGATTGCAAACTGATACCTGAAGATTAAAGCCAATAAACATCAGAAGGAAATCCAGCAGCAGAGGCAGAGATTGGATACTATTCTTCAGGTAGATTTTCAGTTTCTTTACCTATGAAATCATTCTGCTTCTCCTCCAGTTTCATGCTTATGTACTGTTTAGTCTTCCTATGTCAGCAGATGACCTTGAGTCTTACGCTCTTTCCACCACCAAATCCCAGTTCATCCCCAGAACAGATTTATTCTCTAAAATAAAAAGAAAGAAAGAAAGAAAATCGGGAAGGTTGCATCCAAGCAACTACTGCATGTGGAAGCCTCGTGGGATGTGGGAGACTGCTGACATTTCAGGAACCACAGCAGTTAGCACCTGTGAGAGAAGTGATGTGTACTGCCCTTGCATGAGCTGGTGGCAATGGGCTGAAGCAACCCAGTGAAGACAAGATAGAAGCTGCAGAAATTAGACGGAATAGTGAGAGCTTTGAATCCACAAAAATGCAGTAGAAAGAACAGAAAACTAATTGGCTAGTACAAGGCTGCAGTGGGATACTCAAGAAGGACTGCTAAAGGGGCTTGGCTGTGTGTCAGGAACTACCACAGTAGATGCCTACAGTGTATATCCATAGAGAGGCAGTGGAAAGCAAAGGAAAGCTGAACGATGAATTACTGAAAACTGATGTGGAAAAGAGAAACTGTGAAATGAATACGGAAAGCAAGTAGATGCCCTGCGTTCTGGAACTAGGAACAGAATTAGGCAATTGCAGAGGAACATGAGAAATGGTTCTACAAGACTTCCGTAGACCCTTTGTGGAGGCCTGCATGTCTCAAGGCCTGTCTGATGTGCTGGAACACCTGTGAGAGCCTGGGGTAGGACAGCATACTGAAACACTGTGTAAGTCCCCTGAACTTCGCAACCTACCTGCAGGACTGGAGAATTATAACAGGTTTAATGAACCTGCAGGTCTCTTCAGTCATTTGAGGGATGTAGACTTCTCTACAGATGTGGTAGGACTACACATGCTGAAGGTGGAAACAAGAGTTTTCCGTATTAAGGGATGGAGAATTCCAGCACTTTCATAATGGTATCTCCATGTTACAGTGATGCTGATACAGGCTAGCAAGGTAGAGCTTCAAGATTCTCAGGTGATTTGCACAACTGAAAGTAAATTACAGCACTTTCACAGGGTTACGCTTGATTTTCCCTCCTTGTATTTGGTTACCCTGCAGCAGGACGGATTCTTACAGCTTTTCTGATGTGAAATTTAGCTCACCAGTGCTCCCTTCCCAGACATCGTTGAAGAAAACTTTTAAGAATATAACCTTTAATATGAAACTTATTCTTTACTGACATACACACGCATCTATCTTATAAGCACATATTGGGTGTGGCTTTGTCTTGCTAACCTTGAGGAATATTCAGAATACAATAGTAGCTTCTGCAGTTGGTTACTTTGTTTTTGTGGCTCGCCTTGTAATGAAATGGCATAGAACAATTTTGGTTTTTTCCCTGTTATTGTACTGCATAATCACAATTCAGCTGATTCTTCACCATTATGAGCACAACATGTAAGACTAGCCAAACCACACACAGATACACGTAATGCTCTGAAACACTGCCATCTTTTGGTGTCTGGGAAATACATTGTGTAATTTGTTTTGGGTTTCTCATAGGTGTCTTGGAAGAGAGAGATGTGTTATGTGCTCCAATGGCTTTTATCCTATGCAGCAATGTGTTACATTGAGGAAGCTGGAGAACTATGTCTCCGTATTTTGGTGTGAACTTCAGTGCTTGGAAAGTGCTGCATTGTTTTCCTTCCTGCACCTGTCCAGGAAATGCATATAAATGCTCTCTCCTTAGGCAAAAGGAAGAATGACCTACACATAACAAAATTGTTTGGTGCTCTGCAGAAAAATACTTGTACAGCCTCAGTGAAGGCTTTATGAGACCCTGTATTGAGATGCTTTAGTATATTAAGGATAGGAGTTAAATAAGCCTGACGTGAAAATCATACTTTATCTTGTACCTATTTAGGAAATATGCATCTAATTCACTTTTTGAAGTTACTCATATCCTCCAATTAATGAGTTTTCCTTCCTGTTTCTATTTACTGTATGTTTGGGAAGAGTTTTGAGACTTGTCTAACTTTCTGATCCAAATGTTTGTCAGTTCCGCTAGGGACCTTTGGCTTTTGTGGTAGACTCCCCACCAAAGCTGCTTTATCACTCCCCTCCTCAGCTGGACAGGGGAGAGAAAATTCAGTGAAATTTCCTCACTTGTTGGTTGAGAGAAGCACAGGAAGAGATCATTCACCAATTACTGTCACAGGGATAAGAGACTCGACATGGGGAAAAAATTAATTTAATCTATTTTCAATCAAGTCAGAGTAAGGTAATGAGACATAATTTAAATCTTAAAACACTTCTCTGCTACCCCTCACTTCTTTCTAGGATCGATTTCACTCACAGTTTTCTCTACATCTTCCCTCACTGCACCAAGATGACAGGGAATGGTGGCTGCAGTCAGTACATGACACATCGTCTCTGCTGCTCCTTCCTCCTTAGGGAGAGGACCCTCATATTCTTCCCCTGCTCCATTGTGGGCTGCTCTCTCCACAAGTCCACTGGTCCTGCCAGAAGCCTGCTCTGGTGTGGGCTTCCCATGTGGTTACAGCCTCCTTTGCTCTGGTGTGGAGTCTTCCAGGGGCTGCAGGGGGATCTCTGCTCCATCGTGGACCTCCAGGGGCTGCAGGGGAACCTCTGCTCTTGTGCCTGGAGCACATCATCCCTCTCCTTCCTCATGGACCTTGGTG
Organism: Machaerirhynchus nigripectus; assembly: GCA_013397975.1. Lineage (NCBI taxonomy): Eukaryota > Metazoa > Chordata > Aves > Passeriformes > Dicruridae > Machaerirhynchus > Machaerirhynchus nigripectus. Next base: position 352,129 of record VZRQ01006361.1, on the reverse strand, counting down.
TCTGCAGGGCTGTTTCTCTCACATTTTCTCGCTCCCCTCTTCTCTAGTGGCAATTGCTTCAGCAAAATACCTTTTCCCCTTCTTAAATCTGTTATCCCAGAAGCCCATCACTGACAGGCTTGGCCTTGGCCAACCGTGGGTCTGTTTTGGAGTCAGTGGGTATTTGCCCTATTGCCATGGAGGAAGGTTCTGGCAGCTTCTCACAGAAGGTGCCCCTGGAGCCCCACAGCTACCAAAACCTTGACATGTAAACAGCTTTAGACTGGGCAATTTAGGCACGAAGCCTGGAAATAGGGAAAATGGAGGAACGATTGCAGATGTTCTTTAGGAGCAAGTCCCTGCCATGCTAAGATCAGACAGAGGAATTCCAGGCACTTCTCTCCGTGCTGAAGGTGAACACAATCAGGTAAACTGAAGGTGATCTGAATCTTTCTCAAGAGCTCTGTTGTGTCCTTACCTGACTGCCTTCTCTGGTCAGTGTAGCATTTTGGGAGATGTTTAAGGTGATTATAAAGTTGGGCTGTAATCAGGAAAAAGAAAAAGGATATGGTATTGTATTTATATTGACCAAACTCAACTTTCTTTTACCCTGTGCAGATTCTTTTAGGGAGTTAACTCTGTTACTGAAGATTTACGTCAATGCAAGAAAAAGCAGAATTAGGCTCTCTGATGCAAATGTCACATGCCGTGATAACACCTCTCTAAGAGCAGACTGAAATATGTGAGAGAAGAATTAGATGCCCAGACTTACTATTAGATGCATACTGATATGTGATTGTACAAGACTACAAGTTGGTATGATTTTTCTTGGCAGAGAACCAGAAGATATTGTCACATTAAATTAGGAAGATCTATTTTAATTTTCCTCTTTTGTCATCCTCCTATTGATTTGGTCCAAGTGCCTTTATTCAATAATTCTGCTGAAGGAATACCAAGGAGTCTAGTTGCTTAAATAGCATTTATATGTCAATACAATTTTTAATACACAGAATTTCAGTCTGTCAGGGCCCAAGTTATTTACAAAAGTGTATAATTAAAAAAATCCAACAAACCAAACACCAACAAAAACGTGTTTTCACATGTAGCCTGTCTGGAAATTAGCTGTAACATGGAAATGGCTTTTTCTCAGGAGCACCCAGATTGCACTTTTTCAGCAATAGTGCGCCTATATACATATTGTGTTTCAGAGAGGATCTACCTCCTTGATTATTTTCTGTAATCAAAATAAAGTAAACAGATATTATATGGCAGGAGGGGACTTTTGCCCTATGGCAACCTTCTAATATGATGAGATTATCACTTATCCACAGAAGTAATTGCAAATGAAAATGTCATTTGTGAAGTTGTTTGGAGGCACTGTATAAAAAGACGAAATGATCTGAATATTTTCTGAATGGGATTACAGAATATATAAGTATTTTCTGATGAAGAAAATCTTTATATATTATCTCTTCATGAGAACTGATTACAATATTAACGAAGCTTTAGTGTATCTATTTTACTGCTCTATGTACATTTTGAAAATATATTTCATGATTGTAATATCTTCTTTGGAGGAGAAGCAAAAGTGAAGTCTTGGTAATTTGTGGGGTAAGTCGGAATGGGAAGTCTGTTCTCCCTCTAACCCCATCAATTTTATTTCACAAAATAATGTTGAGTTTACTCCAACACCTCAGCAGAACCATTTGCCAATGGCTTTTTTGTTCATTTCCTTGTCTTTATAGCTATGTTCTGCTCCTACCATCTCTAATGCAGCAATAGCATTTCAGGGGTTGCTGTTTTTGCATGTGTAGGTGAATGTAATTATTAATAGTATTATGGGGGTTTGAAGAATTAATAAGAAATTCATTCAGGAGCTCACTGTATGTCACTTTTGCCAGCGGTTTCTTTACTCTTGTAGAGAAGAACCGGTGTGAATGTGCACAGCTCACATGCTAATGTGTGATGATTACTGTCACACCGTAAATTTGTGAGATCTCATCCAGTTAATGTTTGATTATAATGATTCGGTATTGATAATAACCAGAAAGCTGGCCATTTAACATTCATTGGTAGGCTGCCTAGTGTACAGAACTTTGTACAAGGGAGGGAATGTTTGGATGAAGACATGGAAAGGTAAACTGAAACTTGAGCAGAGTTCAAGGAAATGTGGTCTCTTGTGTAATCCACACACTTCCTCACATATGGATTATTGTGCCCAGTGAACTTCAGAAAGAAACTTCCAGCTCAGCCTGCTAGGCACCAGAAGACCCTATATGAAGAACTTAAGGACAAGGTTTAAGATTAATTAGCTCTCCTGTTACCTTAGTAGTTCTAATTCATTTAAATGGATTTGATGGAGCACAGTTTGATCACACAAGGATCAGAGAGAGACAGTCATTGACAGCTGCTGATGGGAGGAACAGACGTCAGGAGATTTATTCCTTTCTTCTCCTGTCCTGTTGGGTCTCTGAGAATTAGTGTTTGTAATGATAGCAGGCTTCAGAAGAGGCTTGCTGCAGTAGCTAACTTATGATCCTGATTAATTTTCTATAACTCTGTAAACTGTAAATAAATGGATTAAAGAGCCATTTGATCTTCAAGAAGAGGTTTAAAGTAGCTTTGATGACTATGTACCTAGGGGAATACAATGGATTATCATGGATAATTGATTAAAGAAGAGAGAGCATTAAATTGATGTATATGTGAACACATAAAATCCACAATTTATGCATGTGAGTTCTGTGTGTGCGTAAATGCAGACACACGTATGAGAGAGCAAAGTGGGTGTATAAAACTATATGTTATTATTTATTTACTTTCTTTTCTTTATAGTTAGGAAATGAGAGATGAGACATTATTCTGTTAAACTGTAATTGCATTTGGAGATGGAGAAGCACGCTGCTAAACTCTAGGTGAAGTTCGGGCAACAGACAAATTTCTGTCAATTAGACAAGCTGTATCCATTAGTAAAACTGTCTGAATGCAAAGGGCAGCACAGTAACTGCAATCCTGTGTGAGCTGAAGCACTCACTGATGATTGAGAAGGCAGATGGGTGGTGTAAACATTAATATACATTGGAAATCACGTGCCATAAATAAGAGGACATGAAAGCATGGTTGTTCTTGCTGTATTGCCTGGTGTGTCTTAGCTTGGATACCAACATCTCAATCTGCTATGGGTATGTGCTCAAAAAGAGGACTCTGAGGAAAGCTTAAAAACATGTAGGGCAAATAATAAGGGGACAAAAAGATGTAGGAGCTGCCCCCTCCAGATTTCTTGATGGAAGAATATAAAGACTTGCCTCAGCTTTTGAAGGATCAAATTTTAAAGTCCCACATGACCAGAATTAAAACAATGTAATGTAACCTTGAGACGAGTTTTGTGACCTCGTCAGATTAAACGATTGGCTGTCCTGCTTTGTAAACTGGATTTCAGTTTGCAGTGTATTAAGTCAGCAGTGCTGTATAAACCTGTTAAAAATAAGAACTGAAATGGAAACAAGTCAGTGTTGACCTTAGCCTGGTGAAGGCTAGCTTATGGGAACTGAAGTGAAGCTAGGTATTTTTGCTCTCAATTTCTTTCCTTTTCTTGGATGAAATATGTTTGATTTTACCGATTCATTTTGCTTTCCCTTCATTGTGGTAAAGACTCTGTGGAATAGAGAAGGTTGAATATAGCTTGGGGAGGGGAAGAGGGAAGTGATGTTTGAGCCCTATGGCAGTTACTTTCTTGCATCCGTGATGGTACTTTCAGTTTTGTCAGTTTTGTAGCTTAAATGATAATTTTACAGATAATACAAATGTTAAATGATAGAAACCAAGTCATTCCTTGCTTTTGCTCCTCTCCTGCATATATTTCCCGCCCAGACGTCATAGCTCTTTAAGTGGAGAGAGAAGGATTTATTTTGCACCAGGGCTTTGGGAAATCTAGAAAGCAGCTGTTCACTTCCACTAGAGCGACAGAGACAGCACAGAGTGTCCTCTGGGAACTGACATTGAGTATAGTACTGCATTATAAATACCATTTCCTAAATACAGGCTTGGCTCCCTGCGGCTGATGAATAGACCCATGCTGTCTAAGTACAGGGAGTTAAAGAACAACATTTTCCTCACTTTCAGAGCAGGGGAAGGTGCCTTATAGCATTTCTTTTACTTCGCTGAATGTGTATACGGCTGGATAGATCTTTAACAATCATTTATGGACTGACTTTGATGCTGGCTGTGGCATCATAATTTCCCACTGAAGTGAGCTGTAATTAGTGGTGCAGACTTCACATGGCGAGTTGGGCAAGATCCCACATGTGGGTCAGGGCAATCACCAGCACAAATACAAGCTAGGGAAGAAAGGATAAGGAGCAGCCCTGAGGAGTGCTGTTGGTTGAGAAGGAGCTTAACATGACCTGGCAATATACATTTGCAGCCCAGAAAGCCAGCTGAGTCCTGGCTGCATCAAAAGAGCCTTGGCCAACAGATCCAGGGAGGTGATTCTGCCCTGGAGTACTGTGCTCAGCTGTGGAGCCCCCAGTATAGAAAGTACATCGCCCTACTGGAGTGAGTCCAGAGAAGGGCTGTGAAGATGGTCAGAGGATTAGAGCACTTATATGAAGACAGGCTGAGAGAGTTGGGGTTGTTCAGCCTGGAGAAGCGAAAGCTCTGGAGAGATCTTATAGCACCTTCCAGTACCTGAAGATGACCCACAAAAAAGCCAGATAGGGACTTTTTATAAGGGCATGCAGTGATAGGACAAGGAGGAATGGCTTCATATTGAAAGAGAGTAGGTTTCGATTAGATACTAAGAAGAAATTCTTTACTGTGAGACACTAGAACAGGTCACCCAGGGAAACTGTAGATGTCCCATTGCTGGAAGGGTTTAAGGTCAGGTTTGATGGGGCTTTGAGCAACTTAGTCTAGTGGAAGGTGTCCCTGTTGATGGCAGGGGGGTTGGAACTAGGTCGCTTCCAACTCAAACAATTCTATGGTTCTGTAATCCTTTCCAGCTGAGTGAGAAGATAGATGTGTTTGCACCCTTCTGTACTTCTGGGCTTAGGCACTGGTTTGATGCAGAGCCCCTGTTAAATGGCTTCACAGCATCTCTGCATCACACTGCTGGTTTGTGAACTAAACCAGCCTAAACATCCTCATAGAACTGTGGGGATATCTCATAGTACTGTGGGGATACAGCAAGCCACATTAAATGTCTGTTGGCTTCACAGAGCACCTCTCTAGTCTTACCCATCTGAAATAACTTTCCAGTCTCATTTGGAGAGTTAAATACCTCTTGGATAATAGGAAGGAATTAACTTTGTTCAACCAATACAAACTAAAATGAGCAGTAAGTAATTGGGTAAGTTCCCACCAACTGCTGAAAATGTTCCTCATTAGAGAACAGTCATCTTTTGGGAGCTTTTTTTCCCCTTTTGTGTTCCCTTTCCTGCAGTAAGGTATAACTCTGTCTGTATTTCATATTCTCATGCACCTGTTCACCACCAGATATTGTCTGAGGAGGTAAGGAAGTGAAGCAGACGGCACTTTGCATCTCCCTGTGTCAGCTGTGAAAAGCCTCCTGTGAATCACAGCTGAACAGACATGTCCTCTCTTCTTTGGAGAAAGCAGCCTAAGACAAGACTGTGCTGTTAGGAGACAAACAAGCTGCAGGAGGGAGTGTGATTTTTTTTTCTGAATAATTCTTAAGTGAGTCTTTTTTACTCTGAGCACTTCTTAATTAATCACCAGAGCGCAAGTGATTGTCGGCATTCAGTGTGCACACCTGCACGATTATTTTGTTCCTGAAGGTTTGAAATTGCAGTAGCTGGCAATGTCTTAACCCCCATATGAGCTACATTGCAGTTGAAGCTTTGGAACCTCGTGTCCCTGTCAAGGTCACTTCCATGCTGCAACACCAGCCCAAGGTCTGGAGTTCAGCACGCTCAGCAGTGATACAGATAGTAATGTAAGAAATGAGAGAGAATCCTTATTGTACCCACTGCATGAGGAAAAAAAGAAGTTGCAATAGGTAAATACAATTTTTCTCAAGATGGTGGGGTTAAGTTAGAACTTCAAAGAAGATACAGTTTTGGGAATTGAAGAAGATTTTTATAATCTCTTGATATACCCCCTGAATTAAAGCTTTATAAGCGAATTCCCAAAATTCATTCTTTCCCTCTTATTTTTCAGTGTGTTTCCTGGTTATCAGGAAGCCAGCACTTACCAACTGCTATTGGAGTCAATAAAAGCAACCATAATGTATGCCTTTTATTAATAACCTCTCTGCAGGCGATTCTTTTGTGTGACTCTGTCCCTTGATTTTTATTAGAAAAATGGATGTTTAGAGCAGTGCTATTTGCACATACTGTAAGACCCAAATCTTACTGTAAGTAATCACATACTGTAAGTCACCCAAATCAAACTTGTGTTTAAAAACTGATTCCCACCATTGAGGAAACTGTAGTGTAGATGGAACATTAGGAGGAACCAGCTGGAAATTGGGTAGTTTTTCTTACGAAGTAGTGAAATAGTATTTCATAGTTTCTCAAAACTTTCAGCAGAAGATCTCAGCTTTTCTTTGAAAAAGTGAGTAGTTAATTTTTTTACCTATCAAGACAGAGGAGTTCTCAAGAAAAGAGTGCACTTTCTGGAATGATAACAATTTAACAACAACAACAATACTACGAATAATAACAATGACACAACAGGTTTGAGCTGATGGAAAGGCTGGTGGAACAGGGTGAGTGTGATAGAAAGGAGGCTAGAACAAGAGACAAACCAAAACTGACAGGTAGTTCTGTACACTGAGGTTCCTAAGACCTGTGTCACCAAATAGCTTTGCAACAGGAATTAAAATTAACTTCCAGATTCCCCCTCCTCAAAAAAAAAAAAAATCACAGAACCCTTCTCACTCTTATTTGATTTGCAAATGTTGCCCCTTCTCACTGTGTACAACCAGATATCTTCTGCTTTGTGATTAGTAAGGAAGTTACTTTGCAGCATTGATCCCCTCTTTTCCCTGTGGCCGTGGTCAGGCGAGCTGATGGGATACAGAACGGAACGCATCTGTACATCCAGTAACGTCACTTCTACTGGTACTGAACATGGATTTTTCAGGTTACTGTACAACCCATGCTCCCTGTCTGAGTGTGCTGTTTAATGCTTGGTAGCCATTTCCCTTGGAAATAAAACCAGAAATGACGATTCAAGTTATGTTAAAAAATGCTGATCTTGTGTTTGCAGCTTTGTTATTTCCCTTGAGTGTAGGCAGGACAGAGCTCTTAGTGGGAGCTGTGCCTTGCCCCAAGGCAAAATTAGGTCAAGGAAGCCCATGTGCTGCTTTTCCTCTCCTTCTTTGAGTGTGTCCTGTCTCTTTGCAGCAAAAGTATTTCTGGTGTGACGCTGACACCAAATGAAAGTAAACAAGGCAACTTGCAAAGAGTTTAGCTCAGCTAAGCATTCCAAGGTTATTTCTTATTAATTATTGAGAGTATCTTTCTGCTGGAAATGGTGGAATACACAGAGGATAATGTGAACTAGAGAACACACAATGTAACTGAGTCACTATATTGCTCTTCCACCAAATGCAGTTTAGTAACGAAGGGCAAGAAGGGTTTTAGTGTCATCATGCCTCTGAGTCAGGCACACACAGACACAATGACTTCATGCAGCTTCCAGAGCATACAGTTGGGATGACTTTCTACATGAGAAAGCCTGTGCTTTCTTGATCCTGCTAGTATCTGGCTGTCAGGTGTCATGAAGAATCACAAGCTCACACTTGCCTCTTCTATGCCTGGTCCTCCCGATGTCGGAACTGTAGTGTCAGTTTCCTCAAGCAAAAACTTATACTGGATTCTATTTTTTCCAGTCTATTCTAGCATATAGGACTATGAGAAATTAATGCAGGAGTGAGCCATGCTGTCCTCTCAAACTGAGCGGAATTCAATCTAATGACTTAAAAGGGAAAAACATAGGTTACTGGCAGTGCCATGTGGCATCAAGCACTTTGAACCTGTGAGAATGAGTCTCCTAAATTTTTCTCCCTGGAAAATAAGTGAATTAAGTTTTTAATTCTTTCATAGCAGAGTGAAAAGATCTTTTCACAGGACTGTTTCATCTGGACTAGCAATTGCTATAGGACAAAATCAGGGCAGATATAAATTTTACAGTGAACGTGATGCAGTAAGAGAGTGCATGATGTGAGTCACACATACAAGCACCAAGAGAATGTGCTCTGAATAAGTTGCATTTGCAAGGAGGTTTAAAAGACGAGTAATGGGACCCAGTTTTCAAAATAGAGGTAGCATAGAGGCCTTTCAGGTGCCCTCCATTTCCTATACTCCAGCTGCTCTTCCAGAAGGTTGTGTCATGTGTGTCAGTCCCATGAGGATGTCTTACACAGTTAAGGGCATCTCAAATGGCACGTCACCCCTATGTTCAGGCAGCCACAACCCTATGAATGACAGTTCCATAAAGCGCTTCTGTGGAACTGTGAGAACTGATCCTCCTTTTGGTTCTGTATTAGTAATTCCTACCAACATTTCTTTGTTCTGCATCACTGAAGTAAAAGCAGCCTTTACCACAGGCTTACCAATTTACCAATCCACTTTATTGCACAGTTATGTCTGTCCCACTGTGGGGCAGAGGTAGAAACACTAACTTCTAACTGAGGTTTGAAAAGTGCATAAATCCTACTGCCACATTAGCAGCAGGTGTTTTTAATCTCTGCTTGAATCCCACTTTAGAAGCTTTGACAGAATAAAAGGATAACACCATATGTTTTGCTAAATTAGGTTTCAAAAAGATCCTAAAAGTGAGAGTTCCAGATTACAGTAGTATTTTCTTGTCCAGACAGTTAAAAGAAGAGCTGCATTAACTGTGTACTAATCAGTGGCTACTTACGACAGTGGTTAGCATTACCATAAATAATTCATAATTCTTGGACTTGAATTTGAATACTGAAACGTCATTTTGTTGTATTTCTATGGTCTCATTCTCTCTTATTTCTCTCTTTTTTTTTCTTCTCAAGATAATAAATTCAGTTCTTCACAACTGTTCTGATTCTTTTCTTCTCAAGATACTCAGGTTCCTCTCTGTGAATAATAATTGCTTTTTAAAGCAGTTGTGTGTGCAGCAGAGGGCAATGCACTGGTGTTTGGAGAATCCAAAGTTTTCAAAAAATTAGATTGAAGTGGGGGGTCTTGTCTTGTTTGTATGTCTACAAAGTGCTGTTGTTCTGTTCTGTATGGGGCCATACATCATTCTAGCATCTGAGTGCCTTCTGGCACTGCAATAATCAGTGTCCTTAGCGTTTTGAGGTCCCTGAATTCCTCTAGATCAAAAGCAGAGTCAGAGATTGCATTTCCTTTGTTTTTCCAGCTACACCAGGGACTGGTGAACACACTTTGGATTTGGTTCTCCCAGCTGACATTGGAAACTTTGGAGTTACAAAACCTCCTTTACACTGGCTTTACAATATGTTGCTGCTTTTACAATACCTAGGCTGCTTTTAATTCAGCAATGCAGAACAACCAAATGTTAATAGGATTTACCAATACAGAGCAAATGTCTCCTTGGAGCATATACAGTCCCAGGTTTGCAAACCATATGGAAATCCTCTGAGATTTTAATGCAATTTAGCTTTCCTTACAACAAAAGAATGATATGTTTGGGTGTTTTGAGGACTACTACTTCCAGCTAGATGAATTAATCTGATAATAACTACGTGCCTAGAATTTGGTGATCCAAAATTTGCAGGTTTACGTACAGAACTATTTTTTTGCTGAGGAAGCAATGTATAATGAGCTTTGAGAGCTGCCAGCAAGTGTCTGCAGCTTTAATTCGTGCAGTTAAAAAATGAATTCAGCCCTGTGAATTGTGAGCAGCTCCTTGGGAATCTTTTCAATATGTGTAAAGCAGGGTGTGCATAGTAATAGCAAATGCACTGATACAACAATGCAAACATTTTGGAGCAGGAAAACAATGTTTTTTCCCACTGTTTTATTTGTTTTAAGTAACTCACTTGCAGCATCAAAAATGATACCCAAGACCAGCTCTGAATTCTTGAAAAGTCCCTGTAGTGTGTTAAACTGCAGCAGTGGGGTGATAAATCAGTGTGAGTCTGAAGGAAATATGGCCCCGTGCATTGTGCTTTGCAGTGCTTAGCGTGAGGTCAGTTGTTGAGGCTTGGCGTGGGTTATTGACTGTTTGGGGAGAACAAGGAACTTCTGCAATGATTGCTCACACCAGTAAGTTGTCAAACTGAGTTCTTACCAGACACACTGCCAGGGCAGGAAGGCACTTCAGCGACTGCTGGCCCACCAGTCACCATGCCTGGGTAGTAAGTGACCCAATTTTACTGGGTTACGATGTACCTGCCGGGGGGATACGTGCTGCCTCCACTGGGTCAGTGCTCGCAGGACCCTGCACATCCCAGGGAAAGCTGCTGGCCGGAACTGCGGAGACTGGAACATGACACTTCCCAGGAATGCTTCTCTGCAAATGTAGCTTTGATATCAATCGCTGAGATATGTTTTGCAATCTTTCTTTTACAGTTAAGCTTTGGGGAATGGTGATTCTTTAAAGCTTTTAGATGCTGAAGTTGAACAAAAGCCTGATGTTTCAATGACTCCCATGCTGCCTCTTGGCACTCATGGACTCAGTGCCTTCTCTATTTTGCTTACTCTATTGCTTCTACTGTTTTATCACAGAATTTGGTAGACATGCCTCATACTGGCTGAAAAATATTTATATATGTGATGTATCTTCTGTGATATCCTTCCAAATGTTCTTCCAAAACATCCTGGCAAACTTCCACCTGTTTCACTTCAGGTGTTCTTGCAGTGTGAGCAGACTTAGATGCTTTTCAATATACTTATTTTCTTATTCCACTTACCTGTAGGACATAATTGCCTTCTGGCATGCTGATCTATCTTTGAGAAGAAAGAGAGAAAAAGACAAGACAGTGTAACATCCAGGCTTTTGATTATTTTTGTCTATTTATTATTCCCTGTTATTAAGCGAAGCAGAACTCTCTTAGTTTTTAGGCATAACATTGCCTCTATAGAAAAGCTTTTTTTGTCATCTGAATCACCTTAATTTTTCAGCATCCTCTGAACATAAACTGTGAAAATTGTCCCTTTTCTTCCACCCTACCTTGTCAATCCCAATTAAATATCGTGAGAGGGTCATAAGCAAACTGTACAGAATACGAAATGTTGCATTTTAAAGGTTTTATGGACACTCATTTGGGATGACCTGCATAGGTCACTGGTCATGAAATGCTTTGGTAAATTGGAAGTAATTAACTTATGAATTAAATTAGTGGAAAAAAAGACAATGAATTTTAATAGAAGTGTAATATTTACAGGAATGAAACTTATTGAACTTCAAAATATGAGGCAGCCTCTTCACCCTCTAGACTCCAAAGTTGTGATTATAACAGATGGAGATTCAGAGATACTAAATTGGCCACATGAAAGCTTTCTAATCAGGTATGAATAGTGTAAAAGAGGGAGATATTTGCAGAGGACTGTCAAAGAAAATCAAGAGTGAGGACAAAAAGTCCTGAGTTTATACCATGCCTGTTCTCCAGTTTGTGGTGTGTTATAATGTTCATCATCTGCACTATCCAGGGGTTTGTTTTGCCCAGTAAGAAAAGTGGATGAGTTTATCTTGCCTCTTGTAGCCTTGCTTGGGTGTGTTCCCCTGTTAGAAGCACTGTTCTCTCTAAGCGTGCTTTTCCTGTCTCACAGGGTGCAGCCTCTGTGCAGCCTAGTGCTTCTGTCTGACTACAAAACCTTCACACCACGGAGAGCAGAGCAGCAGCTGTTTTAGTGTCGCTTGCTGCAGACTGAACTGCAGCTCTGTACCTCATACTTCTCTCTCCTGGTTACTTTCCTGCCGGGCAATGCTAAGGTGTCCTATGAATACTTGATTACAAATTTTCAAATGTGTCTCCTCAGGGGAAACAGTTCTCTGTAGGCTGATGCTACTTGGGAAACACAATGGAACTGTACGTGCACGTGCTTTCTGTCTGCCTATCTAGATACTAATAATTCTCCTGGTCTTTGGAAAAGTAAAGCTTGCCTGTGTTTATCCACTTTCTTCAAGCTGGAATCTAAAGTTTGGTTCTTTTGTAGTCATGCTTTTCTTGTATGTCAGGTTAGTGCTTAGTTCTGGTTCACTTAATATGCATTTATATGCCTTACTTTTCAATTGAACTTTTACCCGTCACGGGCTGAGAGGCAAGTTATATTGCCCGGCCTCAGTTAATTACCAGTGCCATTATTTTTTTATTTGTGGTGCCTAAGCAATCAGGAGAACAGCAGGTTAAGTCACATTTGCAAAGAGATCACGACTCAATTAGTGCTTAAGCGTATAAAATTAAAAAAGGAATAATTAAGGGTACAGCAGTAACAACATTAAATGCCTGGTTTAGTATTAAGGAACCTGTTCTGCATAGAAGCCTACTAAAAGAATGAAGGATTAGAAGAGATGTATATAATGCCTGAAAGCAACAGGGAATTTATGTGTGAGACTTCTCACAGAAAAATTAGAAGAGCTTATTAGAACAGGGCACAGAATCTGGTTTTGCAAAATCAAATGTCTTTGGTTTGGAGGATTTGCTGCACGGCCAGTTTAATTTTGGTTGTGAAAACAAAAGTAAAAAGCATCAGACATTCAAGATCATCCCTGTCCACTCTAATCAAGAAGGCCCCAAAGTGTCAAAGTTTTACTTATAACCTCTCTCTCACTAGGGAAAACTGTTTTAACTTCTAGGTTCAGCCATGCTTCTTTCTCTAGTGTGTTATAGTTACAATAATTCCCATTATTTTTAACTACTTGCCCAAAAAAGTACTGAACTGCAAATTCAGTAACTGAATGGATCACTGCATGGGATTGGAAAGGCTGTCTCTAATTTTATCCTTCTGCTTACAACCTGCTGGTGCTGACAGTAGGGAGAAGAGGTGCTGCTTCCCTTGAAGTAAAACTTCTAAGCAGTTAGAGCCAGCTGAAGAGCCAGCTTTTTGGGTTATACATCCTTCCCTGGAAACGAATTAATTTGAGCGACATCACATGTGGGCTATTTGTTAGCTGGTTGAAATATTTCTGAATGAAGGGGCAGCTCAAGGATTGTTAAAGGAATTCTGGAGCAGAAATTGTTGTAGACAGGAGCAGAGATATGCAATGAAATGTGCTCTAGTTTTTAAAATATAAACTCCACACATATGGCCTTAAAAATGAGAGTGTAAAAAATCCTCTGTGGGTCATTCAGACCCAGAAAACCTGTAAGACTGTAGCGTAAAAAAAAAAGAAAAGAAAAAAAGAAATAACCCCAAAAACCTGTTCATCTCCTTTTCCATTGAAAAGGCAGTTCCAGCTTGTCCTCCACCTCCAGGTTGAGATAAAACAGCCCCCGTGGCTGTGGCTTGCTCCTTCTCATACTGCAGCTTCATCTTCCAAGTTTGTCATGTTGCTCACTCATCGGGGTAGTCTGTGCCTGAGCAATAGGCAACTTCTTGCCTTCTCTACAGGAAGCTGGCTGGGAAAGTAAGACTTCCTTCATGAAGAAAATCCAGCCGCTCTTAAATCTGGGTGCCTTCAGTTCACTTCTTTGTGGCACTGTTTTCCTCTTCCTTAGTTTTTAAAAAACTTGCACACAGCCCCTGTGATGTGAGTCTGAGTAATGGAACTGGCAGCAACACACAGGAGAATAGGGAAACTGAATTGCAGAATTAGCGCAGTGAAAAACAATACTGGCACTGCACCAGTCTGCAGCCGTGACTGGGTGTACAGATCATCACAGAAGGTGGATGGGGTGAATGTGCTTTTTCCACTGAGTTACAGATCCATTCAATGACGAGACCCTTGAGGAATTTGAATCTTCAGTGGGTAACAGCCGCTTTCCTGTTGCCACTTGAATATACAAGCACCAATATGTTTATACCCCCGAGTGCCCTGTAGAATACATAGGGAGTCCACTTCTACTGGGAAAAGTACAGTTTGGTAGTGTTGTGCTCTGCTCTAGCACTGTTATGAAGCAGGGGTTACTGTTTTGAGAAGAACGAAATTTTTGTGTAGCCAAATTTCAGCTAATTGGTATGTGAGCTTTTTCTGTGGGACAGGTTAGGTATTCAGGGTATTCAGTAACCTTACGGGGCCTCTGAAAGCTTGAGCAAGGGAAGTATTATGAAATATTTCTTTTTTAGTTAGCAGGTGTGTGTGTGTGTGTGTGTGTGTGTGTGTGTGTTTAAAATTGCATGTGCTTTTAAATATCTGCAAATATTTTCTGAATCTGAAAAATTGATCAGGAAGCATGTTTCTTGACAGAGCCTGCAACCCTTTGTCAGGTGAGCTCAGTGCAACTGTAACCAGCTGACGTTGCAGTGGCTGCACTTAGTACAGACATTTAATGTGGATTTAAACAGGCCTGAGGTTTTGATTACATTTTCTTTTCTTATAGAGGCACCAACCTCTTTTCTTGACAGATGCAGTGGGTTGACCCTGGCTGGACACCAGGTGCCCACTGAAGCCTCTCTATCCTTCCTTTCCTCAGCTGGACAGGGGAGAGAAAATATAATGAAAGGCTCCTGGGTCGAGATAAGGTCAAAGACCATTAACCAGTTGCAGTCAAGAGCAAAACAGACTAGAGTTAGGAATGCTACTTTAATTTGTTGCCAGTCAAATGGGAGTAGAGTAATGAGAAGTAAACCCAAGTCTTCAAACATCTTCCCCCTACTGCTCCTTTCTTCCCAGGCTCAATTTCACTCCCAGTTTTCTCTACCTCCCCCTCCCCCAGCTGTGCAGGGAGACAGGGAATGGGGGTTGTGGTCAGTTCCTCACATATTGTCTCTGTTGCTCCTTCTTCCTCAGCGGGAGGACTCCTTCCCGTGCTCCAGCATAGGGGCCCTCCCACAGAAGACAGTCCTCCATGGACTTCTCCAACATGAGTCCTTCCCATGGGCTGCAGCTCTTCACCAACTGCTCCAGCAGCCCAGCAGAGGGAGAATACTGATGTGCCAAAGTCACGGTACACATGACAGAGAGCCCTGTCGGAAACCCAGGTAATGAGATGGGACGTGCTGCATTCCTGCTGCTCCAGAGAATCAGGAGCCTGTTGCCTTCCAGGGCAGGTTGCCAAGTTTGTCAGGCTCCTTCATCCTTGAGCTGCAGGTTAAGAGCTGGAGATTAATGGCTTTGAGGGACTGGGTAGGTCAGATGGCTTTTGTTTCTTGTACTGGGGCTTGTGCTA
The DNA here is from genome assembly GCA_013397975.1 of Machaerirhynchus nigripectus. Taxonomy (NCBI): domain Eukaryota; kingdom Metazoa; phylum Chordata; class Aves; order Passeriformes; family Dicruridae; genus Machaerirhynchus; species Machaerirhynchus nigripectus. Next base: position 336,909 of record VZRQ01006361.1, on the reverse strand, counting down.
AGGGTATGTTCTTGACCAGAGCATTAGGGGTTAATAGGGCACTAAGGGGTGTTTTAGTATATGGTTAATTAGTTATCATGCAGGCTGATTGATTGCCTATCTATTAAATCTTCTGTTGATGGACTTATAAAATGTATTGCTCATCTCTAAAATGGATATAACAGCTATAAATCATTTAAGAAACCCTATAATTCCTTTATGAACCTATTCTTTAGTGTGAGGATCTGCATACCCTGTGTTTTTAAATTACACATATTATGACAGTACCTCATACTCTACGTACTCATTCCATTCTCTAGAATTCAATAGAAAGGATCTCCTGTGTTTCATAGTGGCTGCTTATTTTCCTCTCCAAGTTTGATCCTTGCGTTTGTGAAAGTTATCACACTGTCTTTAAAGATGCTCTACAAGGTCTGTGGCAAAATCCTGTGTAGCTGTTGGAGCCAAGGGAAGCACAGGCATTTGCTCTGTCAGTGGGAAGTACTTGTTTTGGGTTGTTACACCACCATGAGAACCAAAATGTGCCTGCCAAATGCCAGGTGGTCCCTTCCAGTGGAACCTGGTGGGGTTCTCAGTGGCTTATGAAGAATAATGTACGTTCTTGGCCAACACTGTTTTTATTTGAATAAGTCATATGTAGCCTGGTTTAACCTGGTGGTACTTGAGGGCGTTTCTGATTGTGCTCACTTATGCTTCTCTGTGGCACTGAGGAATGATTCAAGGGACTGTGGAAACCTGTGAGTGAGGCATGTTTCCAAACCCTCTTACTCCAAGTAAAACCCTGCCGTTCTGAAGAGCAAGAGCTGTACCAGCTCTGTCACATACCATCACTTCCCTGCTTTTGGAGAGACCCTGTGGAGGACTTGCTAACCCTTTTACTTAACTGGGGAGCTGCGTGGATGAGTTTGTGGCATAATTCTGGATATTTGTATGGCTACGTTTTTTTTTTTTTTGTTCACCTGATTCACCTACAAATGTATCCTTCAGTCCCAGAGCTGTTGCTGGGAAGAGACTGCCAGGGCATTTTTTAAAATTAAATTTCAAATGCTTCCTTCCCACTCCTATGCTTTTTATATTAGCCTTTTGGAAATCAGAAATTGAAATCTGTTTCCTCCCTTGGGTTTTCTCTCTCTATTTTTTTTTCCTTTTCTCCCTTATATGGCTTGAGTGTTTGATGACTGGTTTTAGAAGTCAGCCTGTAAGCTCATGAAATGAAACAAGCCAAGAAACAAACGGTACACTGAGATAGGGAGAGTGTTAATGCATATTGCAGAAAGGCTTTGCAGACTTCAGACAGAGGCAGGAACACAGGGACACAATAGGTAATATTAGAATGCCGTGAATCCCGTAAATACCTCTAGCACAGATGTGGGTTGCCAATAGGCAGCTGGTACCAGGCAATGAAGCCTGTAGATCCCAAATGAAATGTGTCTCATTACAGGACATCCTATGTTGCACCTCAGGACATGTTGGCATGAAGGCCGGACACTGGAACATTGGTCTAACAAACTGTGCCAGTTTCTCTCCATGCCCTCTTAGTGCAGTGGGGTGTGATGTGATGCTGCTGTCTGGAGGTGATGCTGGCTCAGCCTGGCCTCCCTGGCACCTGTCTCCTCACAGAATGCATCAGCACCCCAAAGTGGGCCATGAGCCTGTGCTTTATTTCTCTTTCCATGTACACTTCCCTCCTGTCAAGGGATTAACTTTAGGTGTGAGATAAGAAGAAAATCAGTCCCTTCTTTTATAATAAAAACCTGACTCCAGGAGTCCTGGTTAGTGTTCCTGGCTTTGGGGCTTTCATCACAAAATTCTTGCAATACATGTGTTTTCATTAAAAAACCACCCACAAAGAAAGCAGTTCAGCTTTTCAATTATTTAGAGAGATTTTATCGTGACTGGAAGCTCTGGGACGTGACCTCCAAAGTTGCTAGTGTTAGTGGCAGGGAGTTAAAAACAAAATGCAATTTCTTCTTAGAAGAAAAACTTATTATGATGAAGCAAAGAAATTTTAATAATTTGGAGATAGCTGCCTTTTGCGTTTTTTTTTGAATGCTTGTCACTGACATACTGTTGCCCCTGCAAAAGAAAACATGGGGGTATGGGAGGATTACCTGTCCTCCATGTCTCCTAATTGCTGTGTGATTTATACTTCATCTGTATACTCTGTATTAATGACACAGAAAATATAAATCAATTTTTTTTTTTAAATTTTATTGTTGTGCAAATTTTGTCTTTGCTATTGAAGACTTACTAGAGAAGGGTTTCTGGAAATGTTCAAATTAGCAAGCCCATATATAAGGAGAGGACATACTTTTTCTCTTAGCCTATGGCTTTGCATGGTTATATAATCTCCTGACCTGTGTCAGAAATTCCAGCATGAAGTAGCTGCTGAAGTTATTGTTTTTTGCTCATCCTCAGATCTTTGTTCACGCATTTCTGACATGGTCCTTCACTCTCTGCCCCTCTTCCTCTTCAGCTAAAAGAATATGAAGGAGGATCAATATTTTCCTCTTACTGTTGTTCTGTCATCATGTTCTGAATGTTCTCTTTGCAGGGACAAAGTGAATATCCTCCCAGCCATGAGCATACTCACAACCAAATGCCTCCATCTTCTCTCCACTCTCTGATTCCCAGCCCTTTTAAATGGTACTTTTTGTCCAGTGTGCCCCAAGTCTCACTACCAGACAGCAGCTCCCCTCCAGCTTTCTGCTCCTTTTGCATCTGCACACTGCCCAGCAATGAGATGCTACCTCCTCCTTGCTCTCATGAGCTGTGCTGCCCTTAAATATGAGTCCACTTGCACATCTCAGTCATGCTTGGCTGACACATGGTGTGGCTCTCACGGGCCTGATGAAGCACCAGGTAGAGTCTGGTTGCACATGGTGACAGTTTGGGATATGTGCAGCCTATGTGAGGTCTCGGTCTGCAATTAGATGCATCTTGACACCCTCTGGTATTGGTGTTTCTGGATGGAAGCTATTCACTCCAGAGCAAGCCTCTGGAGTTAATTAGCCTTTGCCAGGGCTATCATGAATGCAACGTATTTATTATTTACTGTGAACTCTGTCTTGTCCATCCCCTGCACAGCAGATCCCCTTGTCAGTCATCTTAAAAGCAGCTCAGGGAAGTCCCAAGCACAGTTAAAACAAACAAATGCGTCCCGAAGGCAGGACCTTACAGTCACAAAAGACTTCAGTTATAAACTCAGCTCATCCAAACATGTTAAAAACATTGCCAGACTCCTCAAACACTGCTGCAGTATGCCAATTTTTGCAGGGAAGGCAAAGCTTTTCCTGTTTCAGACTGGTGCCATTGGAGCTGTTGTAGGGTTGGACTGGACTTCATCAGCTACATGGAGAAGCAGGGAAGTTGAAAGGGCTGAGGGGAAGCAGGAGGCTGGCATGTGCAATGGTGCAGTTGGCTTGCAAGAACTTGCATTAGAGCCTGACCATAATGTGGCTCCTCATCCCTTGCCACATTTTCAGCAAAGGGAGATGCTCCAGCTTTTATAATGTATTGATTAGCGGGAGAAAATAGCGTGCGTGGAGATGCTGTCTGTAGGCTCTCTCAGTGAAACTTTTCAGCCAAAACTAGGTCAGGTTTGAAAACCTAACGTGTGCAGTGAAGCGCAAAGGGAGCGATAGAGAGGACTTGTTTCCAGTAATGATATTTTAAACAAAAGGAAGGAGCGGGCATTCTGTTTGTTTAGTGGGTGCAAGCTGATCGGATGTTTCATTACAGCTGTGTTTTGCTTTTAGATGCTATCACAGTATTTACTTGCAGAGACAGGACAATGAGTTGCAGGCAGAGGCTGGCAGGGAGGATGCAACAGCAAAAGTAGCTAATAGCATAATTTTTCTTGTTATCATTCTGACACATTGCAGTACCCATTATCCAGACACAAAATGAGTGGTGCTCCCCTGGCTTTACAGGCAGACTAGCTAAGGTGAAGAAGACCATTATCTCTCTGTTGTGGACCGGGATCTGATCCTGATAGAACAAACAGTTTGCTACAGGTCTAAACAAAGTTTTTATCACACTGTGTATGAAACCAGTGCCATGTTCTTCCATCTGGTCCTCAGTACAAACGTCTTTTAATTAAAAGAGGGCTTGGCCAGCTTGTTTTTGCCACGTGTCAGACTGAGCAGTAGGTCGGGGGGTAGTAGTTGGTGCTGATGCCAGGTATGTCCACCAGCAGTGGATGTACCTGCTGGGCTGTAACTTGTGAACCTTGTGAAGCAGCGTGTGCAGCACTACAGGTACCCAACCCAGCAAACTGGGTTCCTCTGAGGTGTTACTCTTCACTAGGGTCTCTTGCACTGTTGTCTTAATGAGGCTTCTCTTCATCCCTTTTGGAGCGGTGCAGCATCATAAATGTCAGGATCATAAGATTACAGAATGGTTGGGTTGGAAGGGACTATTAAGATCACCTAGTTCCAACCCCCCTTGGTGTGAACAGGGACACCCTCCACTAGACCAGGTTGCTCAAAGCCTGTTCAAGCTGGTCTGGAACTCTTCCAGGGATGGGGCATTCACAACCTCTCTGGACAACCAATTCCAGTGCCTCAGCACTGTCACTGTAAAGAATTTCTTCTGAATCTCCAATCTAAACCTACTCTTTCAGTTTGAAGCCTCAGCAGTCCCTTGGGCACCTCTGGTCCATGGAGACACCTCCTGTGTGGCCAGCAGATAATGGCCTGGGGAGAGAGAAACACTCCTTTGGGGGTGAAATCTTCCTGTCCTGAGAAGGGTGTCTAAGGTAATTTGCATGTTTTGCTGAGGATTCAGCCTCTCTCTCTGTTGTCTGTAGAAAGAGCTTAGATATTTGATTTTTACATCTGGTCTGCATTTTTTTTCTGGAAAAATGGGACCTGCTGTATTATTGGTCTCAAATCCTGCTGGGCTGCACCAATGCACTCAGCTGATTTTCTTCAGCAGTAGTATTACAATGTAATAGTCTCCCAGGGCTACTGATAACAGAGCCACTGTACACACCAGGAATGCTGTGCTGCTTTAGTAATTCATATTTACTGTGTGCTTTGATGTTTTCGGAGAGCAGGTCTGACAAAGAAGCAAAATACTGTGACTACGGCTGATAAAGTGAGACAAAGGGAATGATCTAGGATCTGGCTTGCTACAGCATTTTGTTCAAATCTATTCTAGGTCAGCTTTAAGGGAGCCTGCATCCCTACAACCTCTGAGTGCTTTCCAGTAAGGTGTTAAGAGATGCTACCGACATCTGCTGCCTTGTGAGCCATCCTTCTTTTCCTTTTTTCCCAGATCTAGAAGGGTATGTGCTTTTCAAAAAGAAATACGCAGCTTTATCTCTATCTAGCATGTGCCTGAGGCTCTAAAATGCTTCCCAGTCTGCTTAGATAAATACTAAAACTCTTCATGCTGTTACGTGACTTTAGACTGGGTACCATAGACAGTTACCCCTGTGGTATCCTGGGTGGAAAGCCACAGGATAGAAAGACTATGAAAATTTGCCTGACTTGCATGTAGCATCAACATCAGAGTCAAAACAACACCTCAAGTCCTACAGTCCCTCAGTGCTGGTTGTTAGTGATGAGCTGGGAAAGCACATTTGGCCCTCTGTGGCTTACACAGGGTTATGACTGTTCACCAAAGTGTTGATGGCAGACACCTTGCTTTCTGTGAGCCCAGATATGAAAACATGGTACTGGGATCATAGGGAAGGTTTTCAGTCTTCATTTTTCCTTCACCAAACATGTTATTGGGGTAGCTGCTGCAGTGGTTTATACACTCTAACTCCACCCAGAGGATGGAGCTGTTGTCTTTATTGACACTGGCTTTTCTTGCACCAACCTGCAAATGAAGTCAGGGCTGGCAAGGAACTGAGATTATACCTTATCAGAAATTGCTGACAGAAAATGCTTGTTTAATTTGGTCTTGTTCTAAGCCAAGCCAGCAGTTTACGACATCTTTGAATGTGCTGCTCATTTATCAAGCAGAATCATGAGGTGGATGAAATTTGTCAGGGAAGATGAAGGAGGCAAAGTATCGTATAAATCGGTCAGTTTGGAACTCTCACTGTGAGTGATGTTTCGAAAATGCTAACATCATCTGTAATTACTCAAAATTACACATAATTTATGTTGTGCTTGTTCACTGCTCTAACAGTCTAGGAAAACACTTTACAATTAACTCTGGATGATAAGATTTAATGAGAGCTTTCAGACATTTTTATCCTACTCATCTGTTTTGAGTTGTAAGTGTAACATTGACTTTTGATTTTTTTAGTGGTTGGGCAGTTGCCTGAATAGTAAATTATAGTTTCAAATATACAGAAATCGTGAAATGAAATTCCCTTGGATTAGTAGCAGAGATAATTTTCTGTTGTGGGACTGTATTTCTCATTTAACTCACAGATGTATTTATGTTATCAGTAAAAAATAATTTTTCACCTGAGCTATAGCTCAAAATTCTATTGCCCACCTGGCACCTATGCCATAGCATAATTTATTAAGTTGCAAGAGGAATTCTGTTTAGATCAGCAGACTGTTGGGACAGGTTACCATTTCTACAATGATTTCTTTTTAAATCTTCATAGTTTTTTAAACTTCTCTGTGTTCCAATTTATTTGTCTGTAAAAAACCTCAGACTATTCTGTAGCAGAGTTCACAAAATAGTTTACAATCTCAGGACAACAGCATAGTGAATAGGCAGAATATGCACATTTTCCTTCCTTCTAGAGTACATCTCTAATGCAAGACCATGGTCAGTAGGCACAAGACTGAGCCTGTTGAAAGTATATACCTCAATTCTAGTTAGTTTTCTTTTTGAGAATATGTCTCCAAGGTGAAAGTAAACAAGAGTTTTTGCAACCACAAGGCTGCTCTAAGGTTGGAAGAAGTCATATGCAGGCTGGGGCTCTGTTTATGTTACCATTAAAAAGATACTTGATGGCTTTGTATCTATTTTTTTCCTACTTTTTCCATCTGTGATCTTACAGAATATTTGGTTGAGCTTCAAAAAGAAATGACTTTGCGGGACAGGTTGTCCCCCTGTAGTGTGTTGGTTCGCATTTCTTACCTTCTGTGAGATAAGAATTAGGATGAATGCAAAGCAGGCTCCTAACTTAAAGAATATAAAGAAGTTTATTAACAGAACTAAAAGTAAAAAGATTAATAAGAGTCAAAATACGACTTCAGAACACTTCTCTTCCCCCCATCCTCCCCCCTCCTCCCAGTTACAACATAAAGGCACAAACCTGCGATTATTTCAGTCAGTTTACCAACTCTATAATAGTCTTTCATCAGTTCACTTAGGGAGAGGAGTCTCTTTTGCCCATGGTATGGGGCTTCTCCACAAGAAGGAGTTTTCTCATGGCTTCCATGTCACAGCACAACAGCCGCCCGGGATGGTTTTCTGCTGGCATGTGAAAGTCCCTTCCCTGGATTTACAGCTTTCCCCACAGCTGTTTTCAAGGGTTCAGTCTTAGCTAATGGGGTACTATTTTAAGGATGAGCTGTTCAAGAGCAAAGGTTCTCTTCGTCTACCTCTGGGATCATCTTCATCTCAGGAACAGAGGTCTTCTTCCATCATTATCTCTCTATTCAGGCTTCTCAGTGAATCACAGCTACTTCAACATTTACTGATTCCAGCACAGGCATCTTTGCTCATAGNGCTTACAGTTCAGAAGGGGTTAATCTTACCCGGGCCTTGGCTTGCAGCTAGAACTTATCTCTCTGGTGGTCACATGATCTCTGCTGGGCAGCGGCCAAGAGATGGTCTCGGCTGAAGCTGTAAAAGTTGATTTTGGCCGCCCCAGAGAAGGGAGGGCAAGGCCATCGTGGCCCTCACGGAGCCATGGGCCTGGCCCCAGCCCCTGCTGGGGCTGAGTGGTCAGGCCTGGCCAGGCCCACCGGGCTGAGCGGCCAGAGCCCAAGTTACCAGTCCAAGGAAGGAAGAGAGAATTTCCCACGCTTTGACACGGTTTAAATATTTAGATTTTGAGAAGCGTTGTTGGTCTAAACAACTGTCCATCAACTCAGGTTCAAACCACCACACCCCCTTCGACAAGCCCCAAAATAATCTATACAAAAAAGAAAAGAAGTAGTGCCAAATAACCCATCATGTGTTTAGCACTACTGCTTGAAAGAGAAGTTTTCCATACTTTTCCTAGATATGGTAGAAAAGACCAAATTTTCTATTCGGCACTCATCATGGTACTGTGATGCTGAGGAGGATCATGTTGCACTCCAATTTACCCATGTTTGGCAGAAAAAATCATAGAATCATCACAGAATCACAGAAAAGCCTGGGTTGGAAGGGTACTTATAGATCATCTAATTCCAGTGCTCTCCCATGAGCAGGGACACCTCTGACTGGTTCCTCAGAGCTCCATCCAGCCTGGCTTTTAACTCTTCCTGGAATGTCTGGAACTACTAATCCTTTAACTAGGGATTTGGCTTCCTAAGTTCCATGAGACAGGTAACCTTCACCCTTCCCAAAAAGCAGAAGCAAAATCTGACCCCCATTGTGATAGATGTTGTCATTATTATTGTTATTGGTTTTATGCGGCATGACAAGAACTTCTGCCTCGAGTATCAAGTGCTGTAACTCGTGCACCTGTGGGGAAAAATTATAGGATTAGTTATCATGGAACCAGCCTATAGATAGTAAGATGTGCATTTGAGAATTTGTATTTCCCAAGAGGGCGATTCCCTAATGGTGAGCTTAATAACAAATGAGGCCTGAAAATGATATTCAGACCGTGCACTGTCTCCTACATCAGCTCTTAAAAATAACATGAATTTTAAAGTCATTGTGAAGTGACTCACTTCTACCTCCTCCACCACATTACTCTAATGTCTCTTGGGAAATACAGTATCAATGTTGCACTGCTGCTTCTGCTCAGAGTCAGTGATGCAGGTGGCTTGATGTGCCACCTCTGAGGTCAACAGCAAAATATCTTGCATTTTGGTGTGGGAAAGGTCTTCAGAAGGTAGATATAAGAAAGCAAAACAGAAAATCCGCCCTTAAAGTCTTGGTTTGACAGTGAGACTGGCCAGCTCCTACTGCTTTCCTAGTCATGGCTCTGACTCCACCTCAGTTTCACTGCTGTCTGCTGATTTTCCTGTCTGTTTAAACAGGATGCACTGATACAGATTATTACTGCATTACAGTCCAAATGAGAGGCAAATCACTGACCTTTATGCATGAGAATGAATCCCTTAGGTGATACAGCTGTTTTGCAGCAGTGTCTGTCTTGGGGCTCTCTGATGGCATATGCATCACCGAGAGAGAGAGACAGGGCACAACTGAGTGAAACACAGCTCCTCCTCTTCTCAGTGCTGCACATCTCAGCAGGCACAAATTAGGATGTCTTGGACAGACCCACTACCTGTTTACACCAGCTTCGTGTGGAGACAATACATTAAAGGCTATTCCTTGAGCAGGATGAACTGAGCTGTCTCACACCCTGACACACAGGAGGAGGAAGAGCAGCAACATAACTAGCTTGCAAAAGTACGGATTTCCTCACATGCCATCCTCACTCGTTATTGAGCCCACCTTCTCTCCTGGGTTTGATCTATCTCACAGCTAAGCTGGCATAAACCAAGGTGATCTTATTGCTAAGACCCTGGCAGCACAAGCACAAAAGCGACTGAATCTCCTCAACTTTGAATTTGTCCAGGTCAGAACTTTTCTGGAATCTGTAAGGTATCGCTTGTGTCTCTTTTATATGCCTCCTTTCTCTTACTCACGGCCAGGACAAGTAAGATGTTGTGCATATGCGGAACAGACCTCTGGGAAATGTCCATCCCTCCAGTTTGATGGTTCCTGGGAGCTGTGCTCAGACAGCAGGTTCTAGCTTGTGCTATGTGAAAGCTGCATCAAGAAAAATACTGGCATGGGCTAATAAACCATATTTCAAGGTGACCAAAATATAACTTCTGGGTCCCCCAAGGATTTGTGTCACTATTGGCTGTAATGAGTGGTCTAAAAGGGAATTTTAGGCAACAAATGTGATGGTAGCATAAAATGATTAAGAGCAATAAAAGCTGGAGGAGAAATGACAAAATCAAGAGGGGCCTAATAAAACTGGATAAATGGGAAATGCAACAGCAAATGAAAGGCAGTGTTGCAAGAAAATTTACACTACAAAAGAATGATGTTACCTCTTTTTGTGCATTCTTGAGTTCTGTATTTTGCTGTGAAGAGATCTGGAGTCCTTGACTGATGGTTTAAAGAACACTGGTACTCAGAGCCTAGGTGTGACGACCAGTGCACAGTAAGAGTGGCAGGTCATGCAATCTACCTAGACAAGACAGAGATGGGTAGTAGGAAAGCGAAAGGGAAACATCAGAGACTGCAGTGTTTGCCCATGGTCACTTGTAAAACCAGATGTAGAGCAGAGGGCTTGGGAATGTCGTGCCCAGGGCAAGACTCTGAGCATCAGGGGCGAATCCCCCAGAGGCCAGGCCATTAATTGAGAGATACAGCTCCAGGGGGCCATAGCATCATACAGATGGCTAAGACGGGGGGAATGAATCACTCTGTCTAACTCTGTTAGTTAGAGAGAGCGTTGAGATGGATTGCTTAGCCCATATGCTCAATTTTTAAGTGGCTGGAATTAGTAAAATGACTTGCATGCCCTGTTATTATTTCCTCTGAACCACTGATTTGCAACCACAGCTGAGACTAGGGGATTGTTGCTAGATGGTAAGTCCTTTTGTTTTTCTCTGAGAACTGGCAGCTGTGATAAAAAATGTCATCAGAGGAACAAATTGAAATGAATAGTGGTAAAAGCTCCACGCACTCCGACCAACCTCAGAGCACAGGGGGACTGGGGACACTGGTGAGAGCACGTAGGACCTTGTCCTGGCCCTCTGATATTTCTGCCCTTACACCAGGGCAGTAGATAGAGTGTGGGTGTCATGCAGGACTGGGACTGTCACTTGGAGGTGTCTGGTGGTGTGTCAAAGCCCACTCCTTCCATCGTGGCAGGCTGAACTCCTTATCTGCAAACCACGAGCAGGTTTTATGTAGTGCTGCAAATGTTCATGCGCATGGCCTGGCCTGCCCTTGAGCGGGAGGCTGAGGACCTGTGTGACCAGCGTGCTTGTTTCACTGGCAGTCTGTGGCACCATGCATTTCCTTTGGGCTTGGAGTCTTCTCTCCTCTTCTACTCGACCTGCTGAGCCCTGATGTGTCTGAAAATGGATCGTTTTTATATCTCATCAGCAAAACCAAAGGGTTCTTCAGTTTTGTTTGTGGCAGTGTGATAGATGCAAGTGTTGGTTGTTGGCACAGAGATTTCACAGACTGCAGAAACAGTGTCACCTGTTCCATAAAACAGAAAGAAAAAAGTGCCAGGCTGCCAAGTGCCTGCTAAACACCAGCTGGTAAGTGTCACAATATCAAGCTGTGCAGCTATTGACTGTGATCACAAGTTGAGGCAAACCTGAGGACAATCAGCGAGCCTAACGCTGACATGCAGCTTAGGAAGGTGGCTTAGGAATTCCCCTGTGGCATGAGTGCAAGGCCTTAGCAAAAGGGCTGCTGGTATTTCCACGCTGCACGGGTACACAGCCTGGGAAGCTGCTCCTGGCTGCTGCATAGCCTGTCTTGCAAAGACCACTTCTGGGTACTTCTGTGGAGTCAAAACAGACTGTGAAGCAGCTCGTCCTGGGAAAACTCTTAGTAAATGCAGAAGGTTGAAGGCAATATGGTGCTGGACTATACTTTCATGTCCCATCCTCCTGTTGCCTTTCCCTGGGCTTAGAATCAAAAGCCAAACAGGGTTAGAGGGGAGGAAAGGGTTTTACCTCAGTACTTATTTAAGGATCCTCAGGTGCACCACATCCAGGTAGAATGCAGTGAAATGCACCCCAGGATGCACACCGAACATGCACACCCACGATGGTTCGCGTATACAGTTACAGACCTTGCAAATTAGCACATCTATCAAAGATTTCCCAATGAGAGGCTCAAGAGAAGCCCCCGTCCTGAGGAACATTTCCTCTGGATGGGCCTATCTTGGTTTACAGAATGTGTTCTGGAGAGGACCTTGGTGTCTGGGGCTTTCTGACCCCCAACTGCAAGGCCTCCAAGATGTCTGGTCTCTTGGCTTAACAGAACTTTGGGTCTAAGCTAAGTTATCAGACTTAGGGAGCTACAAGTGTGTGGGCTAAAAGCACTAAGGATACATAAAAGCTGTATGAAAGGGTATATAAGAGAGTATATAAGAGGGATATATGAAAAAGCAAAAAATCATCATGGCATCACTCCCACTCTGCCTACAATCGGAGAATTAAACCATCATGGTATCAGGATGTGAAGATCAATCCAGAGGCTTTTTTGTTACTGTAAACTGTGACTATGGAGAGAAACAGTAATGGTCTGAAAATACCAAATCATAGCCCTGTGGAGGGACAAAGTCATCTATGTGCATTTCAGGCTTGTATGGCTGCAAGGGATACGTGCCTTACACTTCCCATGGAAGGCTTTCAGCAATGAGTATACTGTTGCCTGGAATGGTTACAGAGCTTTAACAGTTGGGGCTTTAAGAAGAAAGAGCAATCTGCTTAAAATATGCAAAACTAATGTTTAGATCAGACAGGGAAGTGGTGGAATAGATGTCCTCCTGCCTATGTTCTGTGTTATCTGTTGGTGGCAGGAGGCGAGGAAGCTCTCGGATCTCAACAGGAGCTTTGTGCCCTTTATACCATTTTCTTGATCATGATGGCTGCACTTCTAGTCTAGTGCTTTAAAATCAATATGACACGTGAGGATGAGTGCTACAGTATGAGTAAAAGAATCATTATCAAATAATTATCAGTGCTCTTTCTGCAATGGTGTAAAGCATATTCAGGTGATAAGCAGAAGCCATGGCATTTTATGTTTGTGAAGGCACAGATTTACATCATGTCAGATGAGCAAACAAGAAGTCACTAAAACCTTTCTTCCTGGGTGGGTGCATGGCTCTCCAGGGATGCATGACTTAGTATGAGTCTAGGGAAACAAGGCTCCTGTCTTAAACTGGTACAACCTAAGATTAGGCAAAGTAGAGACTGCAATGTTTTGTGCACATCTGCAACAGGAACTGAGCACGGCACGCCCATAGTAAAAGTGTGGTAGCTGGGTGGTTATGTGTGAACATCTATTTTCTGGGCAATTTGAGGTGTAGAGATTCCTCAGCTAGAAATTAACCTGCAAATTCCACTGCAGACTGTTCTGCTTTCAGAGGCCTTTAGCCACTTTCCATTAAACTTGTGTTAGTGTAATTTCCCTAGCTCTTCTCACTTACACAAGCAAACAAGAGAAGATCCAGGTGCAAAACCGACTGCAGAGTAAGAATAAATAGATATTTTATCTTAGTCTGCCATGTCTCTGAAGGCATGAGACTCCGTCAGGGCTGTGTAACTTGTTTCCAAGCGTATCAGTGCCCCAACCTTAATGTTTCAAAAAAATCAGGCAAGACTTTCTTTTGACTTCAGCATGATTCGATTAGAAAAGTAACTAGTCTGGTGGGCTGTACTTGATCTGATTCACTGCTAAGGGCAATGTCCAAGTGCACAATGATAAAAGAAGCAGACAATCTGCTCGATTCTGCAAACTGAAGCCTTGTCTCCTTGACACGATGCTGATGAACCATTTTGTCTTGATGCTCAAGGCATGTAAAGCTGCAGATAAGCACTAACTGCTGTGTGCACAGTAGTCAATAAATTGCCATCAGACTTTCCCTTCTGTTTAACTTTTATTAAAAGAGGTGCTAAGGTACTGTACTGTATGCAGTACATCATATTTATTACCAAAATTAACAAATATACAAAACTTATACATGTAATTTTCTTACATCCATTTATTGGTCTATAATACTGCATTTGTTCAAGTAGGTTATCTACAGTATGTAAACATCCCTTGGATTGACCTCACACAGATTAGGAAAGCCCATCTAACCCATGTAGTTACCAAATATAGCTTTTTCTTATTTTAAAATTTATTTGGCTTTCATTGGTAGAATCTAATCTTCACATTTGGCACATGGAAGAGACATCTACAGTGCAAAAGAGGCAGATTTTCTGGTTTTGTTCTGAGCAGTTTAGCAGAGTCATGGTTTTAAACAGTCAAGAATAAATTTACACAAACTTGATAGGAGATGATTAGTGTTAACGCCAACGACTCACATCAGCCATTAAACTAGAGCAGAAATTCAAAGCCTCTTCCCCAGCCCTCTCAGTCACGTGGGAAAAAAACCCCAACCTCAGCCTTGTTTCTAAAGGATTAAAAAAGAACTCTGTTAGCAACAGAGGGAGGATTTTAGTTTACAAGGAGCCCTCTGAGATTCCAGTTTCAATTTTCTGCTTTGCGGATTTTTTTTTTCTCTTGTTAGCAAGCAATCCTTTTCCATTTTAATGGGAAAAAAAAATAACCAGTGGGGAACAACTCTTCTGTGGTGACAATTTCTCAGTGAGTTGGAGATTACAGTTGGAGTTTACAGATCTTTGAACCCTGATGTATAGAGCTCAGTAAGCTGCCGTGTACAAAGGGGAGAGAAAGGAAGAGAGAGAGAGCAATGTCATTATATTCCAGGTGTGGAGCTCTCCAATTTTGCTGTAAAAACCAAGAAAAAACTTCCTTCCTTCTGTTTCTCATAGTTTCAAAAATGTGACTTAATTTAACTGAGTAAAGCTGATCCAGAGAGACCTTCATTCGCACCCTTCTTCCCATTCTCATCCAAGCACCGTATTGCTATTTTTTTATGAGGCCTCACCCATGTCCATGGAAGCATCTGATGAGAATGGACCGAACTGGACGCTGTTTCACGTGGAAAGCCCTCTGCCATTCCTTGTCTGTTACCACAGAGCCCCGCTGCTGTCTGTGGCCCCGTACATCTCGGCCAGCTTCTTGAAGCGCGGCCCCCAGTCCGTCAGGTAGTCGTAGCTCTGGTCTGAGTCTGTCGTCACGGACTGTAAGGAGCTGAGTGACTCCGCCACCGAGCCGTTCCCTTCAAACATGTACGTCTGGAGGGAGTCGAAGGGAGGCGCCCACAGGTCCATGTCAGCTTCGTACAGCTTGGCGAGCACGTAGTTGTGGACGTTGTTGTCCATGACGCACGCCTGAGGCACGTATCGGGAGAGGCTCTCTATTTCAGGGAGCATGTCCTGCCGGTTCTTCACCACCAGCTGGGCCTCCCGTGGGTTCCACATGGCAGCGATGTCGAAGGCCTCTGTGTCCTCCTCCCCGCCACCCTCGTCATCATACCTGACGATGTTCTCGTGGATGTTCTCCTCCTCGTCGATGATGTACGGCTGCTTCCGCTGGCGCCGCATGGAGAGGATGAGGAGCACCAACACTGTGGGAGCCAAGCAAGACGCAGGACTGTCAGCAAGGAGGCAGATCTTGCCAGGGCTTCAGACTTTCCTCTGCCCTACTTCCCCTGGGTGAGCCCAACTAGCCCCTTGGATTTAAAGAGCTGCGGTGTTTGCAAGCTAAGGGGTATAGTATCTCTCTCATTGCACAGTCAAAATTGGTAGCTTGAGGTCTGCTAATCTGTCCCCTTTCTCACCTGAATTCTTCATGCTTGGTGACACTTAGGACATGTATATCCAGTGCTGCTTGCCACTTTTAAGCTAGCCAGCTCAGAGGTCAGTAGCATTTTATCTGCCGCAGCATAGTTCCATAGGGATATTTTTTTTTCTGCTCTGTGGCTGGGTTTTGCAGCCTGCTTTGGGGATGCCTTTTATGCTGGCCACTGCATGTGACAGAGATGGATGATCCTAAGGCACCACGGTGATATGTCTGCCTACACAGCAAAATGCAGAGCTAGCCCCTTATCCTGTTCCAAGGAATTTTTTGTTTATCTGCAAACCTCCTGCAGTGCTGCAGTGCTGGTACTCATCGTCCTCTCCATGCTTGGGGAGAAGTGGTCATACAGGCACCAGAGCCCTTTGCTACTGAAAATGTGCCATCACTTGGTGACTATTTCCAGAGCTAAAACTCAGCAGAGATTTTGGATACTGAAATTTTGAACTGAGGTATCTAGGCTCCTCTGAAGAGCCAGAATTGAGGCACTTTTAAAGATTTTTTTTCCTGTATCTTACTACACTGTTCCTCAAACTGGGTCCCTTGAAATTTCAGGGAATGTGTGCTCTGAACTAGTATCTCATGATTTGAGAGAATGAACAAGGGAAATGAAATTCTTTTGATACCAACAGCTAACAGGGGACATAGGCTGTCCGGGCAAGGAAAGCATGAAATTTAACTGTGGAGACAGAACTCATGCAAGATGCTCAGCCCCCTTACTGCAGAACAGGCGCTGTTTAAATTTAGTGTCTCAAGGAAAAAAGATGGAGGTGGGGATATCTCTCTTCAAAAGACAAGAAATAGAACTAGGCTTACTATGGAGCAGGATGAGAAACTAACCTGGCCCCAGCCACAGCTCTCATTACTTCCCACTGCCATACCCTTGCAGGAAAGCAAGGCCGTATCAGACAGCCTAGCACTTGGGGCATCTGGCAGAAATACTTGCAGGCCATAGTCTTCACCCATTCCTACAGTCCAGAGCCTGAAGCCACATGCAGCTGACTACACCATCGGGTCGTTGATTTGGCCCTTTAGGTATGTGCGTGTCTACATATACATGTATACACTGATGTGTGTGTGTGTGTGTTTGGGTCCTACGGCTTCGGTGGATCAGCAACCCCCTGGCCGGAACCGAAAAGTCTGTCCCTCCCAAGAAGAAGTGAGGGCTTTACCTAGCAGGACAAAGATGCAGGCGAGGATGGCAATGAGTGCCCCTCTGCTTAGGCTGACGGGGAGGACGTAGGCCTCGGCATTGCAGGACATCACCATGCCCTCCTCGTCGCAGCTGCACACGTGCACGGTCAGCGTGCCCGTGCTGCTCAGCACCGGGCGCCCGTTGTCGCTGATCAGGATGGGCAGGTAAAAGGTGTTCTGCTCGTGTTGTCTGAAGCCAGAGCGCCTTGTCAAAATCCACGCTGTGTTGTCTAGGGGCAGGAAATAAACAGAGAGAACAGCTTATATGCGGAGCAAATACATTCAGTGGAGAAGGAAGGTTAAAATAAACAGCCCTAGACTCACATTTATTTTTTCTTCTTTGGTTTTTTTTTTTTTTTAAATCAGTTCATCACTAATCATTTTTGCCTCTGTTTCCCCTATTCCAGTATCTTCTCAGGATATAGCTCCAAACCTGAGAGACATACACACCTTAGGAGCTGCTTTTACCCCTTCTGATATAAGGCACCCAGAGCAAACTCATGGTCTTCAGATTTAGCTAAGACAGCGTTCAGAAGGCAAGACAGAAATGAGCAGTTGAAGGCAACTTATCCCTATTTACTTACACTCAGCAGCTTTTCTAGACCTCAGACACTGCCACCATTGTGGAGATGCTGGCACATAACCCTTGTGGACACGTTATGGTACCCTGTGATTTCAGATACACGGCATGGTCATCTGCTCAAGGCAACAAGCAGACAGAGGAAAAAACCCAGCTTGCTATCTTAAGGAGCAGCGAGTTGAAAATTTACAACTAAACATTTTTTCTGTGACGTACATGCAATTTCATTAGTACTTTTGCCACTGAAAAAAGTCAGAATGCTTTGTGTCATCATTGTCAGAATCATTCTGTGTTGGTTTGACCATTCTGCTTCATTTAGTGTGACTGCCTGATTTTTATAAGAACTTAAATCAAAATGAATCAAAATGATGCTGCTGACAAAAATAGTGAAAGAGTGACCTAACAGCCAGTTGCTGTTGGCCATTTCAAGGGAAATTCCTGCCTTTGGGGCTTTTTCCTCCCTATTCAACATGTTTTTTTTTAAATGTCAAAATTTACCAGTGGCATTTGAATTCCTGTCTATCTCCTCCCTCAGATTCCTCAGCCTGTGCACCAAGTTTCCTAATTGGAAAGAAAGTGGATTCAGGAAGTTGTTCTCAATTCTCATCTCACGATGACAAGGAAAACTCTTTGGAGATGAGTGTTGATTTTGTCAGTGCTGACTTTTAAGCTTTTGGCCTCAGAGACTTTTTGAAAGTGCAAGACTGAATGTCTCCAATGTGATCTGGCTCACCAAGGAGTCTAAACGAACTTGCATGAAAATTGTCTTCCTTGAAAACATGTGTGCAAGGCTTGGGCCAGCAAATATAAATTGGGAACACAGGTACTTTTTTTCTCTGGCGGACCTAGACGCTCTGATTCTGTACACTGATGCTGTGGCATTTCTGGGAGATGATCTTCATGCAGTTTCTTTTACTTCTTAGTTTTGTTTCCTGTTCCCTTGGTTCAAAAGGGGTCACACAGTCTGGCCATCTGCATCTCCAGGTTGTTACTAATGTACATTTGCTATGCTTGAAAATGCAGGATGCTGATCATCTGTTCCCAGGTGGATTGGCACAATGGGACTGCTGCCTGGAAATGGCAAGAAACCTTCTGATCACAAGTAGACTGTGAAAAAACCTAAGATATTAATAAAGAAGTGTTCCATTTCCTTATTATTTCTCTGTCCATTCGCTGCTAAAATTTAAATCTTGGGTGGGTTTTTTTTCAGTGTAGAGACTCAGGTTACATGCAGATAAATCCACCTGCATTATCTACTGTAGTCTGGACACCAGAAATGTTTTGATGGCTTTCAGAAGTGAAATCAGGAGCGTCATACACAGCCAACTATGGAATACATGCAAACTCAAGCTAGACTCACTAGACTTGTCTCCTAGACTTAAGCTATGCTCCAGGTTACCTACTCTGCTGCAAATCTTATGGCATCAGAGAGTACGGGCACACCTAAGTACTGAGATGTCAGGTTCCACAGGTTGTGAGATTAATTTAAATTTGTGACATGTTTTTAAAAAGAATCTCAGGGTGTTTTTTCTTGCACATCAATGACATTTCAAGCTTTTACTCCAAAACCATAAAATGCTGACGTGTGCTGCATGTCTGCGTGCAAATATATAGTGAAATTGTAGTGTCTTGTGAAATCATGTGATCCCAAGAGCTGGAGCTTTGAGGAAAAACCACCAGGTGCAAGATGAAATCCCAAAGTTGCTTAAAACTGCTTATGTGCCAGTGTTTACTGATTTCACCTTTGATATGCAGCTCTGAGTATGTGCAGTGGGTACGGACAGACATAGATAGGTCTCTTCCTAGTAGCAAGCAATCGGACAAGAGGAAATGGCCTCAAGTTGTGCCAGGGGAGGCTGGGATATTAGGAAAAAATTCTTCACTGAATGGATGGTCAGGCACTGGAAAAGGCTGTCCAGGGAAGTGGTTGAGTCACCATCCCTGGAGACATTCAAAAGGTGTGTAGATGGGGCACTTTGGTCCATGGTGTAGTGGTGCACTTGGCAGTGTTAGATTCACAGTTGGACTCAATGATTTTGGAGGTCTTTTCCAACCTAAATGATTCTACGATTCAGGAATGTGTCCCAAAACCCATCAGAGAGCAGTACCCTGTGCCTCCCATGGCTCCTGGGCAAGGGGAGTGCTGTGGACAGGAGCCCTTGCCTGCTCAAACCTTTCCCTTCTCTCTCCTGGCGCACATACAAGTGCTTTCTCTCCCTTGGGCTGTTTATGTGCCCTCTCTAAGTGCTCCCCAGCTATTAATACCACATCTTTTCATCACTGGGCCGGTTTTAGCATGAGGAAAAGCAGCCCAAAGGCAGAAAGTGGCAAAGTGCCTGCATTTTTGCTGTGTCAATGAAAATACTTGAGTCATCCTAATTTTCGTAATTTGGTTGTTTTTCTCTTTCCTGGGTGAAAGATTCACTTTCTTTAAACTGACTTACAATAGAAGTCACAAATTCTGTTCAGGTGACAGCAAACCTTCATGTCATGTAAAATTGCTCTTTGTGAGGGGAAAAAAGACTTAATTATCCTGAGCTGGTCATACTTTGCCTGCAAAAGAAGTCATAGGCAGTGAACCTGACAGAAGCTGTGCAAAATCAGCTACTGAGAGATCTCAAGGGTTTTAATAATTCTTTTTTCAGGCCAAAATCGAGTTTCTGTAATCTAATATTGAAAGATATATATATATATATACCTTCTGCTGTGATGCATTGACCATATCATCAAGGCCTTAAATGTTCTTGGTGATTAAATTCTCCTTGTTACTCACAGCATTACATTTTGGGCCTTTTGTTTCGTTTTGCTTTGTACTAGGCAGGCATCCAAATCATCCCTAAAGAATTGTTCTACCTGTTACCCTGCAACTGAAATACATTGGTGCCAAAGCTCATTGTGTGACTCATCAAAAGCCAATGTGATCTGAAGCGCTAGTGCAGTGCAAAGGACATGCTGGAATGTGATGCATCATGGCAGAAACTGGAATACACAATTTTCTTCCAAATTTGGTATCTGCTAAGCCCCAGCCATCAAGAGAAGAGGGCTTTTGAGGACATGAAAGCCCCATTATGTAAAAAAATTAAAAGTAGGCATGATAAGAATGCACAATATTTTTCATCACCGCTCCCAACACAGCACCCTTGGCTCGTAGAGGGCTGGATGGCAGCACTTAGCTCCAACACTGAGCAGAGATGCTGAAGATTGCAGCACGGCTGGTCCCACATTTGTGTGAAAAGAGGCATGCAGGCTGCTGTCTTCATGTGGTTGTGAGGAAAAGCCACAGAGCACCATCTCCCTGCAGTTTTCTGCCTCACTGGAAGTGATGTACCCCTCTGGAAAGGTCAGGGGAATTAACCACTGTGTAGGTGCCAACCTTGAGATCAGAGCTAACCACAGCTCTTCTCACAAGAAAGGCTTGGTTTCTTTCTGCATGCACCTGCAGAAGAACTGGGGATGATTAGCTTGAAAATTCTGTTAAACTTTAAAAACTGATTGTAATAGTTATTAAGAGTTAGGGATAATATAAAGAAATATTTCACCAGGAGTGGGAGAAAGAGCACAAGGAAGCAGGCAATCCAGACACTACTGGGCTGGGGAAAGAGTCACACCTCTTCTTGAGGATTTTCAGCTCACTGCTTACATGTGTGAAGTAGACTACAATTTTAGGGAAGGCAGAAATAGCTAAAAATTGCAATGCAGAGGATTGCCAGAGGCTTCCAATGACAGGCCTGGTGGGGGTATGACCGATCCTGATCCTGCATCCATCAAAAAGGCTTCTCTCTTTAACAGTTCCTGGATCCAAAAGATGGAGGGCAGTGATTAAGATTCAACAGAAGATCAGCTCAGAGTTTAATCTGGAAATGCAGTAAGCTTATTTTGTTGTTCATTCTTACAGCAAGCCTCTCTTTCTAACTTTTTTCCAGCATAGTTTCACCTGGACTTAAATGTGGGGGAAGATGGCTTGCCAATGCCCTACAGCAGACACGGAAGAGATGGGAGATTCCAGCTTAATTCCCTGCTTTATCAAATATATCCTTTAAGGGCTTGGGAAGCCATTTGTGCCCAGATCATTGCAGCTACTTAACATGTCTACCTCTCACGGATTTTACTGAACTCAAAGAGAACCCAGCGTGTAAAAAGCTTAATTTCTCTTTGCCCTAGATCCCCGTCTATGAAGGAGGACAATAGGATTTCTCTGTCTGCTGAAGATATGCAAAGAATGAATAGACTGAAGAAGTTCTCAGAGACTAAAATTACAAGGGCCAAAAAAATATGTAAAACAGCTCATCAGAATGCAAACTGTGATCTATCTGTTGCTCAGTATAAATCAAGGTTTTAACTGTTGCCAAGAAGGCTACACGTCTTGCAGTTTCTCTTACTGCTATATTGGACAACCAAGTAATCAGCACAATTGCTAATCTTAACAGCGCCTTCCCACAGCCTGGGAAGCATTCCTGTCTCGTGTTTATGGGCACAGGCTGTGACTAGCAAAGTGTGTTCTGTTGCTTGTCTAGCCACCCTGTGACAAACAGTATAGCTACCCCTTCTGTGCCTAAGTTCTATGATTTATATAGTTCTTAGTGGCCCCTAGATGAAAATATAAGCATAAATTACCTTTACTGAAATGACTACTGCACTCCAAATTGCTGAGGCAGTAAATAAACCCTCAATCATAGAATCATGGAATATGCTGAGTTGTAGGGGACCTATCAGGATCACTGAGTCCAACTCCTGGCACTGCACAGGACACCCCAAGTGTCACACCATGTGCCATGAGAGCTTTGCCCAAATGCTTCTTGAACTGAGGCAGATTTGGTGCTGTGACCACTTCCCTGGGGAACCTTTCCAGTCCTCAAACAGCCTCTGGGTGAAAAACCTGTTCATCATATCCAACCTAAACCTCCTGTGACTCAGTNACTCCAAATTGCTGAGGCAGTAAATAAACCCTCAATCATAGAATCATGGAATATGCTGAGTTGTAGGGGACCTATCAGGATCACTGAGTCCAACTCCTGGCACTGCACAGGACACCCCAAGTGTCACACCATGTGCCATGAGAGCTTTGCCCAAATGCTTCTTGAACTGAGGCAGATTTGGTGCTGTGACCACTTCCCTGGGGAACCTTTCCAGTCCTCAAACAGCCTCTGGGTGAAAAACCTGTTCGTCATATCCAACCTAAACCTCCTGTGACTCAGTTTCATGCTGTTTTGTTGAGTCCTGTCACTGGTCACCAGAGAGAAGAGATCAGTACCTGCTGCTCTGCTTCCCTTCACAAGGAAGTTACAGACTGTGATCAGGTCTCCCCTCAGTCTCCTCCAGGCTGAACAGACCAAGTGACCCCAGCTGCTCCTCATATGGCTTCCCCTCAAACCCTTCACCATCCTTGTGGACGCTCTCTAATAGCTTAATGTGCTTCTTATACCATGGTGACCAAAATGTGGATAATTCAAATAGTCAGGGGTTTGATACATAATATTTTTATTTCATATTAGTAATTAATAGTACCCTAANCAGAGAGAAGAGATCAGTACCTGCTGCTCTGCTTCCCTTCACAAGGAAGTTACAGACTGTGATCAGGTCTCCCCTCAGTCTCCTCCAGGCTGAACAGACCAAGTGACCCCAGCTGCTCCTCATATGGCTTCCCCTCAAACCCTTCACCATCCTTGTGGACGCTCTCTAATAGCTTAATGTGCTTCTTATACCATGGTGACCAAAATGTGGATAATTCAAATAGTCAGGGGTTTGATACATAATATTTTTATTTCATATTAGTAATTAATAGTACCCTAAGTTTCTTGTGAGATATATATATAGATATAGATATACATATATGTACATATATGGAAAACTGGTATTTTATAGCGAGTGGGAGGCACAGCCATTCAGTCACTGCTGTCACTATAAATTATTGCAAGTATGGCCTTAGACAGAAAAAGTGCATCTGATGCTGGGAGTTTTGTGAGTTTCTTTTTTTAGAACAATGCCTTGAGGATGAAATGAGCTTGGTTTGCCAAATGCTTGAACAATAGTTGTGTTATATTTGTTCATTTATTTTGGCAATATATACTCAAAAATAAAAGAGACAGAGAAAGAAGGGGATAAAAATGCAAGAAATTGTGTGGAGAGGCTTCAGGGACACTATAGAACAAAATGCTTTTGGGATGAAAGACCATTATAATGTTGTTAAGGAGGGCTCCAAACACTGCAAGTAGCATGTTTTAAGACATGTTTGGTTAATGAAGGCACGGGCTTCTTTATAAGCCTCTGTGTTGCTCTTTCGTCTGCCTGAAGAGGCCCAGATAGGGGCTAATGGAAGTAAGTGTGACAAGTAGGCATGTGTGGGAGCAAGGCTAGGCTTGGAGGCTGGCCATGGATGCTGCAGGTGGCCAGTCTTTCTCCCTATTTATTCTAGAATCGCTTGCTGATTTGTGGTACTTTACATGCTAAACTCCTACTGGAGCCCAGCCCCTCAATACTGACTTTCAAAGCTCTGCACCAGGTCACTCAAGGTCATCCCTCTTTCCTAATGAAGGCTGGTGCGGACCTGGTTTTAGACCTTGTCTGCCCATGGAGATCATTTATCAACAGCAGTCATGCAAAGGCCTGCTATGGCAGGACTTTCCTGCGGGCTCCAAGACCACCAAAGCTTTCCCAAAGGGATCAAATTCCACTGGTTAGAATGTTCAAATGCCAGTGATTTGCCATGAGTCTTCCCACTGGTGTTTCAGTTTCTGCTTAGGTCATCTTACACAGACCTTTAGCTGTACACCAAGTTACCTCCCCAAGGCTCTGCGGGCGCTTCCTACTCCCCTCCTTCTCTAGGGAAATGAGGATGTGCAAAGAGAAAGAAAAAAAGTGCTTGGGGGAAAAGACTGTAACAGTACAAAAACCTTCCCTTTTTCTATGCCTGGGAGAAAACATGAAGAGTACAAAAAAAGAGCAATGTAATTCCCTTCAGATTTGTCTCCTAGTTCCAGTTACTATCCTACCTTTAAGCATCTCCTTTTGAGCGAATGCAATTTCCACTCTGATAATCCAAGATGCCTGCAGCCTGACCAAAAGACCTGAATTTGCACAAAACACTGGCACATTTCCTCGGAAAAGAAAAAGGGGCCTATTGCTAGGGAATATTTATAGAGAAGAAAATATCATATAACCTTCAAGTGTATTAAATAATATGTCATTTTATTACTGCCTTTAAGGAGCAGGTGTCACTTGGTATTATTTGAAATGGCAGTCTTATCACCCACTGTGAGTCACAGCTTCTCAAGTCCAACTCAGGCATTAGAAATTAGAGTAGCTAACTGTCTGTGTCCACTCTGATTACCTTGATTGTCCCTTAGAGTAAAGTTGGGGTTGTTGGCTGCCTCTGGAGCCAGGCTGTAGTAGAAGTGCTGACCCTCCTGTGGGTCATCCCTGTCGATAGCACTCACTGTCTGGATCAGCTACAGAACACAAGAGAAAAGTAGAAACAGGTGAGAAGCAAAATATTTATAATATAAACAAACAATCAATCAGACAACTATAAATATAAGCAACTGGAGCATTTGAATAAAATTGCCTTCCACAGGTAAAATCTCTCAAGAGACTCAAAAGCTTGCAGGCATCATCTATTTTGCTGTGGTCACGCACATCACTTTTAAACAAAGGAGGAGATACTCAGTTTGCTTCAAATAACAGACACTTTCCTCTCATGCATCCCTATCTTCTGTTGCACATTTTTTTTTGACTTTTGGGGACCCAGGTTTTTCAGAAGATTCATTGTGCATTAGAGAGCTTGTAAGAAAGCCCATACTTACTTTCAGCTTCATTATGCAGGTAGAAAAGGACTTCAGGTTGATTATTTTGCCACTCTTTTAGTTTTAAATCAATAAAATTATTCCCAAGGTGTCAGTGGAAAAGAGAGAAAAGCCAACCATGCAGAAGCTCTGCACATGCAATAAATAACACCAAACTAAGGAAACTAAGACAATGCTAAATCCAGAAAGAGATTTGTTACTTCACTCACAGAGGCTTTGTAAAGTAGGTCTAACAGATTGAAGCACAATGAGATCTGGCTGAATAAACATTCTGGCATCTTTTTGGAAAAGGAATGAATCTTCACCTGGATTTTTTAACTTGAAAGTTATTTTGGGATTCAAAATTAATGTCAGACACATAAAGACTTATTTGCCACCTTAAATCTGATTTCAGAACTTTTTAAAATGTGGCAATTTCTTTCTTCTCTGCTGAAGAAAGCAGTCCAAATTAGCATTCATAATAATAATGAACTCATAAAGTTTATTACTTAGGACACTCACCCTTCAAAACCAGGAAAAAAGGTCTAGGCAATGATTTCTATTGCCTATATTGTTAAGAACCTCTGTATATTGGTGAGATGAAAATATCCTATATATGATAGTTGTAAGGACCATTACCCCAGCAGTGAGCAGCTGTTTCATTCTGCTTCACACAGCTGGGAGAAGCTTCAGCAAACACACAGAAATATTACTTGCATAATTTTTCCTTCACAGATCATGAGACGTGTGTCTGTGTGTTTGAACTCTGCTGGTCAGCTTTGCATTAGGAGGCACCAGTCCCCACCATGGACCCTGGTGGTGGAGCAAGAGGTGGCTCCCCACAAACGATCAGCAGGAGAGCTTGCAGCAGATCCAAGGTTCTGAGAGGGAGCTCGTGTCCATCTCTGGCACTGGTGACCTTGTTCAAGGGCTTTGATGGGGTTTCAGAAGGGAAAGGAGCAAAGAGTCTTTGCTGCTTGCTTGAAGGTGCTGGTTTAGAGTGTGGAACAGGAAGTCGTGTGTTGGTTTTGACTCTCTGTCACCTCCAGTTCACAGCAGAACATATTCTGCTTGGCACCCCTTTGAATCTGATGTAGTAAGTTATGTCCAGCTCCCGTAAGTCCAGGTGTGCTTAAGGCTCTTAAAACATTTAATATTAAGTCTTGTCTGTCACACGTGGCCTGGGCTGATTCTGTGGCACTTCTCCTAACACTTCTCCTCTCTTTGATGCAGCTACAGGACACACTGGGTGTTTGCCTGCTGGCACATGCCTAAGGGAATGCTTTATTTCAGCTATGAAATGTATTGTGCAGTGAGCCTAGAATCTACTGTGGGAGAATGAAAGAGATGTGGGAGAAATGAAAGAGGTGCTATATATGATGCCCCTTCCAGTGTGATAGGCTTTCCTTTGGAATGAAGCCCGGACAGCTGCTGATGAGAGTTCAGGTGAACCCTCTTTCCAATACTCACCCTTCCCAGCATGCTGCCTCCATGTAGGACAGCATCCCCTTCCCAACCCCTGGTGTTACAAGCATTTCTCACCTGGCCTGCTTTGGCATTTTCACAAACAAAAGCTTCATAAAATCTTGCAAACTCTGGTGCGTTATCGTTCACATCCAGGACTTTCACTGTCACAGAGACACTGCCCACCTGTGATGGGTTATCTGGAAGAAGAAGGTATAATGTAAAGAAAGGCAGTATATGGGAAGGGGAAGAGGCTGCTCCTCACTCTGCTCAAGAGGTAAAGCAGGTTTTCCACTACTAGCTTGTGTTAAATCACATTTTCCCATCAGGAACTGTGCTGACTTGGGTATTATGTGACTCAGAGTGAAGCTGCAAAGGCTGCTCTCTGTCTAGCCTGGCTTCACATCTAATCACATATTTCACAAACAAATTCTGTAAAAGACTTCAACCTGGTTCAGTCCAGCAAAATTTCTACAGCAAAAGTTTTAGACAATGTCCCTTATTTTTTTATTGCCCTTCAACTGGGCAATACTGTTTGTTGAGCCTCCCTAATGGTGGCATGAACTAGGAAGGTACTGTTTTAAGGATCGACTTGTTATTTAGAACTTGTTCAAAATGGCAGTTCTCCAGTGTAGATATGCTTTTGCTCAGAATTTATGTTCCTTGAACTCAAAAATAGTGTCAAGTCTTTGATCAAGTCTTTGTACAGAGGGGTTTAAAATGTAATAACACATGAAATTGTACAGAAAAGCTTTCAGTGAAGCTTAAAATTGCAATGAAAATGTTACATTCTTCATGACATCATTTGTGATGTTTCTGTCCCACTGGTTTATCAGCTTTCTTTGCCAGTAAATCCGTACATCTTTTCACGTATCTTGACAAATTCCAAACAAAGTGGCTACAGAATAATTTGTTTTTCTTAGTGCTTGTCTGCCCCAAATCATCTTTCCCCCGCTTATTTAATGATAAAATGAAACTCTAACCAGAAAGAAAAAAAAAGGGTTAGAAGAGGTGCAAAAATCCAGAAAATTCTTTAAAATTAGTATTCTCATCTTCTTTTTAGCTTTAACACTTTGTACATTTATCTCCAAATATATCTCCCTTTATAGCAAGAAATGATGTAGTCATATAAACAATAGAAAGTTTTCATAAACTCTGAAATTTTCTTCAATGTTCAATGTACTGTATTCTGTAACGTGTCACATTGTGGCATTGAGATAATGCTCAAATTATGTTGTTCCTCCCTAATTTGCAATGTAATCCTTCAGCTTCTCACATATGCCTACAGAAATCTTGCTAACACACCTATCATTGTGGCGGATGGATACCTGCATTTACACTCCTAGTAATATTGATCTCACCTTTAGCCTTGGGGCCTTTATTCAGGAGTGGACAGCTATGATGTTTTTGAAAGTATTCACGAAATTAAAATACTGTGCTGCACATGTTCAGAGCAAAACTGACAGAGGATTGGTGGAAAGGAAGCCAAAGGAAGACATGCCTTCTTATTGCTCTCCCCCTCAAGTGCTGCTACAGGGGCAGCTTTTACAGGCTCCTGGAATTGCAATGGCCATTGGTGGTTGGAAATAAAAGCAGTGTGAAAATAGATGGGGGTGAAATCCCACGGTCTCACTAACCCCTCTCACTACTTAAAAGGGCACAGAAAGGCATCATGCTGAAAAGGCATCATATGGCCTGCAAATATGTGGCAGAGTCACTCCAACTCTTGTGAAATATTCCCCCTGCTTTCAATCTGGCAGATTGCATTTTGGGCAAGCTTATTGAAACTTTGTTCCTCTCAGAGTGCCCCATGTCTCTGGCACAGCCTGGATGTGCAGGAAAGTCTCTGAGGCACAAGGAATGACTCAGCTATTGGCACCAAGCTGCTAAAAAGCTGCTGCTCCTCACAGATGAACTGAGATCCCGAGCAAAAGCTATGTGAACCAAAGAGATTTCAGGTGAAGAGTAGGTGAACCTTTTATTTGCTTATATATCCCAAGCTCCTTTAGGAAGCTCACATCTGTGAGTATTTCAAACTCAGCTAAATTTTTCATACTGACCCTATGAAATGAGCATCTCCTTGTTCTCATAGCCTTGAAAAATACTCGGCACAGATGAATCCTGAGCTGAGTTTTAGCTCATTGTAAAACCCAAAAGCATAAGAAGTTCAGCATACTTGAAGATCCCAAAGCACTCTGGCCCAAATTATTCATGTAGCAAGCAGATGGCAATGTCATTTACTTGCTGCTGAACTGGAGCAGATTTCAACTAGTGACCTCGCAGTGTAGGATCACTTCTACCTACCAGTCCCTGCACCCACCACTCAATCCTCCCAGGTAGGACTGGTAGCTCTAGCAGCTGTGCAGCCTCTGCAGTATGTGCTTTAGCTGCCTAGCCCTTCTGAAGTGAGAGGAGTCTGCCAGAAACACCTCAAGAAGAGTTTTAAATGAATCTCTGGAATGCTAATGAATTGAAAAAGAAGGACTCTCAGAGTCCTTCTTTTAATTGCCATCATCTATGCCTCCCACCACCCTGTGAAAATGAGCATAAAAAAATAAATAAAATGCAGTCTTCGATGGTTGACGTCAGAAGAGCAATTCACTCAATATGGCTTCCCTCTCAGTGCATAACAATATATGAACTGCTGAACTCGGGTCTCTCAGCCTGCTTTGTCTACTGTATCTCTTTAGTCTAAACAGTCTGCCTTCTTACTCAGCTCCATGGCCAACACAGTGATGTTGTGCCAAGAAATGTCCTCCCGGTCAAGAGGTCTTGCAGTCATCAGTGCTCCTGATGTGATGTCGACATAAAAGAACCGTCCCGGATCGCTGCTCCTGTCAATCGAGTATCTGCAAGAGTACATATGAAAAATATTATTCAAACCTCGTGAGAGCTGTGTGTTATAGCCAACAAAGTATCAGCAATGGGGATAGTGTCATACACAGCAGATACACATTCTTCCACAATCTAGTTATGTGCTTCTTTGACTTGCGCAGGTCCAGAGTGAGATGTTGGAAAAAGTTCATGTGGCTAATGGCATTTAACAGTGAGTACTACTTGAATGGGGCTGGAAGACAGGAAGGTTTAGAGGAAGAAGCCTCAAAGTAAGGCACAGATCAGCACAGGAACATCTGCTTTACAGAGAAAATCTGCCACTGAGGAGTATAATTTCTTTTTCTAAGAGAAATAATTATGCCCTATCCCCAGGCAAATTCAGACAGGATGAAAATGGCCTCAGAACAGCTCATTCTCTGAGCACCTAGGTTGATGAGGAGGAACCATTCCCTTCCTTGTTCTTCTGCATTCTCTCCTCCTTCAGGGGAATAAACTCCACCTGCATCATGGAGCATGCTACTGATTGAGCTGTGTCAGCACAAGGGGGATGATGCGTGTCTTTCTCATAGCATCCAGTCAGAAAAACAGCTCCCTCTGTGAGGTTGGTTCATCGTAGTTACTGAACCTGCCTGACCAATGTCAGGTCAGTTCAGTGCTGGGAACCAGCTTCTTGCACCCGTGAGTGGGGGATTGTGGTGGTGCCTGCAGGCCAGAAAACCTGGGCAGGGAGGCAGCTGATTGACAGATGTCACTGCAGTACTCGGTCAGAGGGAGGATTTCACAAGGTGCATAAATTACTCAGTACCCTTCACAGGCATTGCCTTGCTCTTAAAGGGCACTTTGTGCAAGTTACCTTCCCAGCTGACTGTTAGCCTGGTAAGGGATACTTTGGCCAAAGCCACACGCACACCTAGGTAAATGTCACAGCCTAGAACAGAGCCCAGACTTACTGTACTTTTTGTTGGTTCTTTCATCAGAGTGGATGGGAACTGAAAGCATTAGTCACAACAGACACTGAACAGGGCTCATTCTTTTGAATTTTCTCCTTTCAGCACAAATGCATTCACTGGAACAAGCATGACAGCCTTATCTTTATATAGGGACTTATTAAACGAGGCTATAAAACACTACTGAGATATGTTGTTGGGAAATTTTTTACGCTCTTTTTCAGAACAATCAAAGAGGAAGGGATGGCAGGTTTTTATCCCTTTCCAGTCCTTCTTATCTCTTCTTAAATAAAGAGATTTCTCAGGCATTTGATTTATTTAGGAGGTAAGTATGAGTGTTCCTATATTTTGGTATAATAATTATTCTTGTATGAGGGCTATAAAAAGAATTTTTCTCTGACAGTTGAAGGCCAACGAATATCTGAAATTGAATATAGCCTTGTGATTAGTGGTGCTGAATTAATCACCAGTGTCAACAGGCACAGGTGAATCTTTTTCTAGATTCTCCAGCTAAGATCTCTTGTTAATAGTACCGGCTCCTGCACATTTGTTTCCACTGTACTACTAGATAATCTTCCTGAATATTTAACAAAAATTATGGCATAATTCCAGCCATCAGAATTTCACATTGTGGGAGCCAGGTACTGGATGCTGGGAGAGTGAGGATTTGAGCCAGATCACAGTTTAAATTTCAGATGGATTTCAGCTTGTGCAACAAAGTAGGTATATGGGATTATTGTCTTATCTTGCCCAGCCCTGTGCAAAGTGAATTCAGTGCAAGCCTAAAACATTGCCAGACTGATACTACACTGAGTTGGCATGAATGGAAGAGACCACAGGAGAGGCAAGAACTAATTCTTAGTATCTGCATTTTAGATAGCATTAAAGATGGTATTTATTCTTATTTTTATCATCTGTTTCTTTGCCTCAATCATTTACATTTGTAAATAAAAGGTATGGGGGGAAAAGGAGGGAAGGAATGAGGGAAGAAAGGGCAGTGGAAAAGGAGGACGGTGGGGAGAAAAGAGGAAGGAAGTCGTCAAGAAACAGTTACAAAAGAGTGTGTGCATATTTACAACTTTTTTTTTTTTTTAAATCTGTCTTTGCTGATGAATTCTAAGCTTTATAGAGTGTTGTTTCATCAAGGGTAGTCACTGCAAAGCTCTGAAAAAAACTAAAAGAAACCTCATTAAAAATAACAATGATCAATTCTACCCTCTGATAGTCCTCAGAATTATTCTTATACTATTTTAAGCAGATTAGCAGAGAGCTGTTTGCATTACAGGGTTTGGATAATGCTAGACAGTAATCAGCAAAATAGGATACGAGTGGAAAAAGTTTAGGGTAATGACATTGTGATGCAGACAGTATAATAGTTTTACTGAGGAATTTGAAACAATGTCATGAGAAGTATGATAACCTTATAATGTAGGCAGAAAAAATAGGTATATTAAGGCAGCAGAGATGAAAAAATAATTAGACCAGCAACACGGAGTGCAATACCATTAAGAACAGGCTTTATGTCTGCTCAGATCTCCTAGATGAAGCCCACAGAATTGCTCATTTGGATTTCACTTTCTTCAAAAACTCCTAATACTCGATGTTTCAACTCCCTCCTGTATTTCCCAGGACTGTTCCTGAACACAGACATCTCAGAAGCTGGACTGATGCAAGGTTAGTCAAACAGCAGCTCAGCACCCAAAACTCTCAGATGAGAGAAGAAGCCAACCTGCTGGGATAATCAGTGCGCAGTCACTAGTTGCTGCTGCAGGTTATGAGAACTTCTGTGTGCGCTGGCCTCGGAGAACAGCCCCCTCTGATAAATGGGGCTGGCAGTGGCTGGCAGCCACTATGGAAAAGAGTGCTGTGATCACACAAATCTGCTCCTTTGGTTCCTTGCTGAGTTGCAGCCATGAAGCTCCCACGGCTGTAAATACACCTTTACTTTTCTTACCGCCTTACAGGAATATCTAGCTCTGCATCTTTGACCAGACACTAGATAATATAGCAGTTCTTGAACATTTATTAGCATGCGTTCAATTTACTCTGAAAGTAGTTTTGTGTTTGAGCAGTTGACAAGGGCAAGCAGAAGGGTTCTTTGAAACAGAAAGGGGAGAAAGGACAAGCAAGTTGATCACCTTCCCATCGGGATGGCAGCTGGTTCTCACCGATGCTGTCAGGTTTTGCACCAGCAAAGGGGCACAGTCTGGGGTTTGTTTTTAACATACGCTATCAGGACATGCCTGACCGGCTCATTGCAAGGCTTGATGCTGACATCCTCCATACCACAGAACAGGAGGAGCTCCTGCATTGCTTTGAGAGCGCCCTCAGTGTGTGAGGTCTGGTTTGCTAAACCCACTGACAACCACTACTGGCTAGAAAGACAGAGTCCCTCTCACCCATCACTGCCCCACCAACCACATGTACTAAGGAGTGCTCGTGGGGCAACGCACAAAGAGAGGACAGACCTGATGGAGTTGTTGGTCACGTCTGGGTCCTTGGCAGAAATTATCTGAATGGTGGTTCCAATCTCCACATCCTCGGGCACTTCCACAAAGTAGATGCTGGGCTCGAACACAGGAGGCTCATCCACATCCTCCACGCTGATGTGGACGGTGGTGGTGTCACGGAAGGGACCCAGATTCAGGAACCGCATTTCCAGGTGAGGGTTGGCACCCTCTACTTTCAAGGTGTAGCTTTTCTTGCTCTCAAAACTTAAAGGCTGAGGAGAAAAAAATATATCTAGCATTAGGCACACTGAGCCACATAATTATTAGTTTTAACTGTAAGTGCAACAAAGATAAATATTTGCAGATGCAGAAAAAGCTTTGAAAGACAGTAGTATTAGAAATGGCACTGTATAATTTTTCTGTCTTTGATAGCTGAGCTGAAAAGGCCAGGAGAAATACTTTTCTTTTGAAAAGGCCTTTTCAAAATACATATTCTTTCATTCTTCTTGCTAAAATGAAAATATAAGCAGCCACCCTGCCACTACATTGTGACTCACACAACCTGTTTCATGCCACTCTGAGAAAAATACACGATGAAACAGACAGTAATGAGAGTACCTGAAAATAAGGTAAGATAGTTGGTTCCTCAAAATTGCACCCGGTGGCAGGAACAAGGATGCTCACACAGGAGGTGGAGGTCCCAGTTAGCATCCTCTTTTTTTCCCTGAGGACACCAGAGTCTTGTGTCCAAGAGCCCTGTCTGCCAAGCTGATAGAGGGCTCCAGTGGGAGCAGGGAGCATGGTCAGCCTCTCTTTCAAGTTCTTGTTCCAGTTTTTATCTGTAATCCATCCTTCCTAGAAGCAGGGTTTTTTCAGCTCCTCCTTTCAGTAAGTATCCTAAACACGGGTTCACAGTCCAGGTATGATGAGTGCTAGGATTTGAATCTGCTCCCTGCCTAGAGAACAATTTAATTTCAAAGCAGTTTAATTATTAAGTATCCCTGATATCTTCCTGTGGGAACTCTTCCACTTCATATGAAATGTGAAATATTAAATACTCAAGTATTATTTGAAGCAGGGATTGAGAATGGTTTCCTTTCACCTTTTCCCTTTTCTTTCCTTCCTGAGATAACGGATAAAGGGGGCCAGCTTCCTCTGTTAGTAGTTACATGAATTTCATATCCTGTCTAGCTAAAACTACTTATTTGGTATACATGGATATAGAATTAATTAATGCTGACGCTGAACCTCTCAATAAATAAATTTTTAATCTCCCTTCCATCTTCTTTTCAGAGATCCCTGAAGAAAATAAGGTGTCGCCAAAACCTTCTTAGAATTGAATGAAAAATTCCATATTTAATGCGCTACTTACCAGTCTTGGTAAGAGATAACTGAAAGGATTTGACAAACCAGAACAACAGTATGGAAGAATGAGTCCAAAATAAAAAAAAAAATTCACCAGATGAAGTACAGCTTACAGAGGATACAGCCACACTTCTCAAGTTGCAATCAGAAGTTGCAAGCAATTGTGCTGTCATTAAATCGTCACAACCCTTTACTTGAATAATCTGGGGAGTTTTGATGCTGAAAACCAGCACAGCTGAATTCCCTTAGCTTGCACAGATTCTGAGCAAGAGAAACTTTGTACCAGGAAAGAAATGGCTAATCTTAGGGTCAGACAGTGGGGCATACCCCTCTTTGTTACATGACTAGCTTTCAAAAAGAGTGGCTTTATTTGTACACAGGGATTTGAGCATCATGTGTGGAATTACCACACACAGCAGCAGTTCATTCAGACTACACTAAGATGTCTGCTGTTCCCATCCAACCCCTTTGCTTTTTCTATTCAGCTCTTTCTATCTGAAGACCAAACACCAGACTGATGCACGGAGATGGGCAGGAAAATAGAAGAGAAGGAGGATGCCAAAGCAATTGGAGTCAAAGGTGCAAAGATCATTACTGTAAAGTTCTCCTTTGCCACTCATAACCCATTTCTTTCCTGCCATGCTCAGTGGTAGCCAGTTCTGCAGCCGTGAGGTGTGTATTAGTTTAAGCAGCATCAGGAGAAGATTTCCATGCCCAGGCATGGCAGCAGTATTATACTATGGGTCTCAAAACACCTCCTGAATTCAGTTAAGTCTTCAGTACTTGTCTGCTGCCGCAACAGCTTCCCTCTCCAGAAGTGGAAACATTGCAGTGACATATCAAAGCTCATGCTTTCACAGTACTGATGTCCTGCACAGGAATGCCTGACTAAAGGCTGGCGTTCTTGAAATTATAAAACTGAAAATCACTCAGCATTTAGTACATGGGAGTGAAAAATGAAGACTGGAATGGGAGCTGGTTTCTTGTACTGGGGACATGATGGTCCAGTACTGCTGGAGATGCTGTACAGTGAGTGAGACAGTACAAACTGTGCAGACTGTGGCAGCAGCTACAAACAGGTGATCTGAAACTTGCTCCTGCTGCCTTTAGTTCCACCCGGTACATCAGTGACTACTGCAGGCATAGCACTTGTCAGCAAGGATTTGGTGAGGTCTACAAATGTAATATCCCTTGCTGCAGAGTCATTATTGTCTACCAGTTGCATATTTATGTGCTGTAAAAATAGCAGTAAGATATATTCACAGGACCAAGCAACACTTATTGTCCATCTGGCAAGGAATGTGCAGTACAAAGGTGCCTAAGCATATACTAAGAAAGAGGCCATTATATTTAATGGTTTCCCACATGAAGAAAACTGCATGAGAAACATTGCATGTACACTAAAAAAGCTAAGTTATAAAAAAAGCAGTTAAATCACAGACACACTTAACAGCTGTAAAACCCAATTACATTATTAAAACACATAATCACCCAGATCAAGTTAAAATATGAGAAAAATCAGAAAAGTGTGCTAGACCATCACATTTTTGATGCTCCTGCTTGCCTTGGACTCCTTCACTGTCAAAGGTGACTTTCCGTCCTGTTTCTCTCCTGTGCTAATGCCTCAATACCACTGTCCTCCTCACCAGATTTGTCTGCCATGGGCATGTTCAAACCTCTTCCCAGTGCTGGTCCCAGGGGCAGGGCAAGCTGGTTGCCTTCTCCTGTGAACTGGGCATGCTGCCAAACACAGCCAAGAGGAGAGGCAGCCCAGGGAAAGAGCTCCTTGTCCTTGTCCTCCTTCTGCCTGTGCTGACACAGGCACTGAGAGGTGCACCATGCAGGGGGGAGTCTAGCAAGACCCGCAGTGATCAGGCAACGTCAGGGGAGGAAGGCAGGGCAGGACAGGACAGGGCTCTCTTGGCTGCTCTGCTGGCTGGGGAACCCACCGCCCTGCCTTCCATGAGCAGTGCAAAAGGGAAGGCAGGGAGAAGAGGGAGGTAGGGGGAGCATCAGTCTCCCAGGCAGGGAGCTTGGAAGGAGTTGTAACTCCTCAGGAGATGCTCAGCATTTTGTGGGATTAGTAGACTGTGATAAGTAGCCACCACGCCACAAGCAACTGTCTTGTCAATAGCTGTAAATTCCGGCTTTCTGATGCCTGTGTTAGAAGTGCTAATTATTTTGTTTGGGAAATCTGTCAAGAAAAATGAGGGAAACTTTTGCTTACTTTTAAATAAGAGTTCATTCTTGGTTTAGAAATTCTCTCTCCCCTCTCCCCCCATTCTGATATCCTTTTGTATCAACACCAGTTGAATTTTTTCTTTGTTTCTTGAGTGGATCCAAAGACAACTTTCCCAGTGTTTGGCTATTGATAATCACAGCATTACATAAAGCTAGAGACATACATAAAATGTTACAAATGTTTATGTACAGTAGGTAGATTGAGAAATATGTACCTGATGCCAGTACATATATAAAATGATTGATACCATATATTTTATAACTCCTTCAGACATACATGAACATGTAGCAAAACTGTATTCATAATGACAAAGGTCAAGCTCATTGACAAATATACTCCAAAGAAACTATTTTCTTTCATTGATAAATGAGTGGAAAATTACATTAGAGTTTGCATTCAACATCTATTTCATTCCAGAAGATATGCTTAACTTTAGGGATGAATATGCCTAAACAAGAGCCGGGGAAAGGTGACCATAAATACATGCTTAAATGCTTTGCTGTAGGGCATAGAGACTTGCAAGGTCAAAGCTCTCCCATGTATTGTTCCATTTTAGTGCACAATTTAATCCCAGGCTATTTAAATGGAAACTATACTTCCTTATTAGTACACTAGATATGCTTAGGCAGAAATATGGTTACAATTTCATAACCTAGAAACAGAGTTGAACTTCTAACATTTATGTAAGATTGTAGAATAAATATCCTATAGCAGGGAGCCGAAGCAAAATACTCCATGCCTCCCTGCATAGCCTGTGGTACAGAGTACCAGCAGTTTCACAGCTGCCATTTTAGAGACAGCTTCTTCTAGCCTAATTAGCATTTATGGATCTTCAAGCAGCAATTAAAAAAAAAACCACTGGCTGGGTTTTATTGGTTTATAAATAATTCCAAGGCATGCTTTATTATTGTTTGTGGAACACCAGAGTGAAAAATATGTACAGTTCAAATGCAAATATTGATCTAATTTCTTGCATTGTAAGATAATTAAGCTACAGAGAATATTTAAATAGATAAATAGGGAATCAGAACATTTCTTTGGTGGGAAAAGACATGTTTATGCTACTTTATAAAAGTTGTTCCTAGGAATGCAGTCTGTTTTCATATTTTAGCAATAAATGTTAAAGAAATTGTGTTTTACAGCTGGAAAGGGGCTACTGTCATGTGATGGGAACCAAGTTACTACAGGCATAAGGGAATATTCCACACATAAAATGTAACAAGGACTGTTAGCCATATAAATTACTATAAAAAGGAAGCTTTTTTACCTTTCTCACAGTGATGATGCCAACTTGGTAATTAGGATCAGTGTTAATGTCAAAGACATCCAGTCCATCTCCATCCACAAGGCTGTATTTCATCTCTGCATTAATGCCTTCGTCCAGGTCTTTAGCAACCACGCGGCCCACGGTGGAGCTGATGGGAGCAGACTCCAGCACACTCATCTGATAATGCTCTGGCACAAGCAGCACAGAGGGAGAGAGGCGAAAAAAACAGGCTGTGAAGAGGAACCAAAAACTGCACAGCAGTGCAAAGAACAGATCAGGACAGGTCACAAGACTGCATGGCCTGCAGAGAGTCTGTAGTACCTGTCCCAAAGCTGTGGCAGCCGCCTGATTTCCTTTAAAAAGCCACAGCCCAGCTAAATTTCCTGGGGAAGTTTTATTTAGGTGTTTGTTATATCAACAGGTTTGTTGAATTTTTTTTTAAACAGCAGTACACCTGAAAATAGGAACTTCAACTAGAAAAACAGGGCAATTAACACCACAGCTGTTGCAGCCATGATATAAAGCGGGATATGGAACAGATTTAATAGGACAGGCATCTTTTAATTAGATCAGTTTGTACAGCAGAAATAAACATAGGTTTTGAGCACCACAAATCCTTTCTCAAGTCCCTACAAACTTCTTTTCAGCCCTGAAGAAAGCTCAGGAGCCTGCCAGTTTCTTTCAAATTTACCAGTTACTCTATTAAAATGTATTGCCTCTCCCTACAAATACTGTCTTGAGCACATTTGTTGCATCAGTAATTTGCTTAGCAGCAAGACTGGGGGAAGAACAACCTGCTATTTTAAAAGTGTATTTTTAAAATATAAATGTTGTACCTATAATAATTCTCTGGCATCATACTTATTTTCAAACCTTCCTTGCTGCACTCTCTCTGTTGACTGCACCAACTATTAAGCTTTACAAGGCAGAATAACACCAAGGATGAGGTTTGATGAATTGTCTTTTTTCTTAATCAAGAGTTTGACATGTTACAATTCATGCCACTTTCAAAACACAGTTGGCAATGGTGTGCTTAACAAGTTGCTCTAACAGAAGAAGAAAAGTGGAAGTTGAGATTTCTTGCTGATCTTAGTGGAACATTTTGATTTAGCAGTGCAACATGCAGAAACGGAGAAGAAGAACACCAACAAAAAGAACTGCAGGAGTTTGCATTACTCAGCTAAATGATAAAAATGTCAAAACCAAAATGGCTCGAGATTGATTTACACCACAAAGAATCAGTTTTCTTAAAAAACCCCAAATTATATCCCTTGAAAGATTTAGTTCAATCAAAAACTGAAAAGCTCCTTTCAAAATTTTAATGGCAATACAGAATTATGTAAATAAATGTGATAAAAAAAATCTTATAAGCAAAGAGCAAAATATTGCAAATCTTGTTTTGAAGTTCACTTTTGTAAATACAAAGTAATGTTTCTGATAAGAGTGGAGTTGCCTATTTTTGCATTCCATTAACTATGGCTGTTCCACATCTTAGGGTTTAACTGTGTATCGCCAAGGTTTAGCTGAACCTTTCCTGGAGAACAGCCTGTATGACAACCCACTCCACACTGGCAGCACAGCTCCCAGACGCTCCCCTGCTGTGGCCTGGCTGGAGTGTTGAATGAATTATCTTTCAACTTCCAGCACCACCACATGTCCCTGATTTGAGAGACATCCTCTGGAGATAGGATGAAAAGACAATCAGAGCAGCAATTAGTAGCCAAAGGCAATGGCCATAAGCAATCTAAACACAAATGTTCTCCTTCCTGCCCTTTTCTGTAAATTAATTTCCCATCCTTTAAAAAAGGTGTTGTTTTGGATACTTTTGGAGGTCAGAAACCTTTTTTGAAAGGCAAGGTGTTGAATAATTCCTTTCG
Source organism: Machaerirhynchus nigripectus (assembly GCA_013397975.1). Lineage (NCBI taxonomy): Eukaryota > Metazoa > Chordata > Aves > Passeriformes > Dicruridae > Machaerirhynchus > Machaerirhynchus nigripectus. The sequence goes on along the minus strand of VZRQ01006361.1, from coordinate 297,352 downwards.
ACATTTTTCTGAAGGAGAGTTCTGTATTGACTCTGAAATTCTGCCCATCTCTAGTTGTCACGATCCTGAGTTTGAAAATGGCTGTCATGAGAGCAAACAGCAGACATAAAACTCAGCCACCCCTTTTTGCCTGTCCTGGCACCACGGGTACTCACTCTGTGGAAATCTGGGTGGATTGTCATTGACATCAGAGAGTGTGATGTTGACTGTGGTTGTTCCAGCTAATCCTCCCAGCTGTCCACCCATATCCTTGGCTTGGATAATCACTTCGTAATATTCTTTCGCTTCTCGGTCCATGTTCATTAGAGCTGTTCTAATTAAGCCTGAAATTGAGGGTGGAAAGGGGTTTGGGGAACAAAATAAAATGGCAGTTAGAGAGTACACAAAGACAGTGGAGGGCTCTTGCTCCTGCATCCTATTCCCTCTGTCAAGAATGAGACCAGGCTCTGCACTGAGTCCCACCTTTCCCGGCAGAGTAAAACTCACCCAAGTGAATCTAGGTTAACAGAAGGTGTGAATTTTAAAGAAGCCGGTTAAAATGCATCAGCTCCGGGACAGGCTGTCTGTTCAAAATTAAAACGTTGCCTTCCAAGGAAAAGCTTTTTGGGAATAGAGTGCTATTTTGAATTAAGGCCCTGCTCAGGATGACTATCTCTGCACAAAAGCTGGAAGTGATGTGCTTCACTAAAAGATCCACCAAGACGAGTTTTCCAGAGTGTTCCTAAGCACGCAGTCCTGAAGGCCACCTGGCATGAGCCCGCGGGCTTTGCTCGCGTCCCTCGGGACCCAGGCTGGGGCTGCGAGTGCAGAATGTGCGGAGACGCCGCTGCGCCCGCTCCGGAGGCGCCACCCTGCTCCCCCAGACCGTAGGGCGTCCCTTCCCTTCGGGGCAACACTACTGCGAGAGGACATGAGGTGGCAGCAACACTTCTCTTATGGAGGCTGCGAGCGCCGGCCCGGGCAGCGCTGCCGGTGCCGCGGGACTGCCGGGCGCCCCCGCTGTCCCCCGCGCAGCTCCGCGTCCCCCGGCTGTCCGTCCTCCAGCCCTCCCGCCTCCAGCACCTCCAGGGCACTCCATCAAGCAGCCGGTAGTGCAGCCCAGGGATGCGCTGCCAGGGGACACTCCCTTGCTAGCGACACGTTTGGGATGCCCTGTGGGGTGGGGGCAAGTGTGTGTGTGAGCCCCGGGCACCGCGCCAGTGGCACGGCTCAACACGCAGCACTTGCACGTCAGGACACTATTAACTTGATTGATCTGCATTTAGTCTTTATTTTTAGCAGAAAGGCAATGTATGGGTTTAATAAAAAAGCAGTAAAAAGATATTGCGTTGGCAATTATCACTGTGTGTGAAGGGAAGAAATAGTGACCAGTACGGAACAACTCGCAGTGCGCTATTTTAATCTTCCTGCATGGAGTTCTTCAGAGCCCCATCTCCTGCAAAGCTGAATGCCTCCTGTGAAGTGCTGTAGTTCCTCAGCTTGGGAAGTATTTTCTTCATATATGAGCACTTTGTAGGGGATTTCCAGTCTTGGCTTCATTTAAAAAAAGACATCTGTGCCTAAACCCCAGGCTCTGCCATGCCTATCTTTGGGGCCTCTGGCCCCTAGAGGAGGGCTAATCCAGAACACCGAGATTCAGAGCCAGATCAGGTACCCAGAGGTGCAGCAGTGCAGAGCAGGGGGCATCTGATGCTGCTGCGCACTGTCAGTCAGCAAAGAAATGCTAAGGATGGTAGTGAACATTAAACCCGTTCTTAGGGCTATAGGAAAGGCTATGGGAAAGGTTCAGACCCTCAGGTCTTCCAAAGAAATGTACTGGAACCATTTCTTTCACTAAACTGAGTGAGGTTCATGCTCTTAAGAAAACAGTAAAGAGCAGAGGTGAGGCCCTTTCTTTTCTGTAACAGCCAGATGGTTTCTTAGGAAGTGGGAGACTTCTTTTATCTTCTAGGGGAATATGATTGTCGGGCTGTAAAAGTATTCTGGAAAAAGGGAGGAGGAGGCTTTCAACTTTCCTTTGAAGTTGTGCTTTCACATAGACACTTGTTTAGCACCTGTGAAGATGGTGACAGAATAGGAATAGGAGCACACCTCTGGAACCACGAGGCTGTGTTGGGAGGTAAAGGGTAAGGACTCCAAATGCTACTAGGGGAGGACTGTACTGAAATGAGTTGTCCACTATTGGGTGTTTTAATCACTATCTGTCAATACAAAACAGCTGTTGGTCGTTTATGCTCTAGCTCTGTTTTAGAAGAACGTCAGAGCTGCAATTGCGTTTTGTGGGCTACCAAATCCCCCAGGTGAGTTTGCACAGGGGAAGCTGATTACAGTCCTGTGCTGTGACAGGGAAATGGCTTCTGGCTCACAACAGTGCTTATCCTAAATGGAAGTCCAGCTGCTGACTGAGGCAGCTAAAGGCTGAGGCATCTCTGAGCCTGTCCAGGGATGCAGGTCTAAGTGACTGGGAAGTTAATAAGAGGAGAAAAAGACCTTTTCTGGGTTAAATACCAATAAAGTACATGATTTTGTACTTAAGGACCTATCTTCTGTATCTGCTGCATTCAAGTGGTTACATCTGTACTGGATCTGATCCTGAATATTGGTCCTTTGCTTTCTTAGAAATCATTTGGTACTCAGCAAATCTATGATTATGCCCTTATTTGTCTGTGGTCGATATCTGATTAGGAAAGGAACATTAGTATATTTATATTCTAAATATAAACAAAGCTGAGAAAATAACATGCCACATACAAGTTTGTCTTTGGCTAGAGCACCTACCCTGTAAACTGCTAAGTTCAGAAGTAGATTATCCAGTGTTTTTCCTATGTTGTCCCCTAGGGCTCTGCAGTGACTATCGTCTCATGAGTTTCTGACCTTAGCACTACAGATGCCCTTTAGAAACTGCCAAAATCTGTCAGATTCCACTTTTGAATATAAACCTTGGATATTTACAGAAAAGAGAGAGAGAAAGCAAGCAAAACAGAGAGGGTGTCCTATAGATAAATGTAAGGTTATTAACAAGAGCCCCCATAGGTAAAACTACTCCAGATAACTGCATTCTTTAGCTTGCACTTTCCAGTCCTGGCTGGTTCATAGATTTTTTTTTCCCCTAAGCCTTGTTATCAAATAGATCTGTTGAAGACATTTTTCAATGATAGAAGCCAGCAAGAGTATTTACAGCACCAAACCCATCCAGATCCTAAGTTGCAGAATATGGTCATTCAGAGGAATATATCACTGGAAAAAGCACGTTCTTCTTCTGGAACTCACTGCCACAGCACTACTTTACTCCTTGCACAGTGCTGCTCTGTCTTGGCTCCAAGCCACAGAAACACATTTCTCTGACCACAGCTATGATGCACTGCCCTTTCTTTCTGCTTGCAGCTTTTTCTTTTGGTTTTCACACTGACTCATTCCCTGATGAAATAGCATACCTGTCCGAGAGTCCACAGAGAAATATGGTTGTCCTTGGAGGATACTGTATACGACTCTCGCGCTGTTCCCATAGGTTGGGTCATCAGCATCTGTCGCTGTCACCTGGATAACAGAGGTGCCTGACAAAAAAACCATCAAGGTAAGATGTCTTGGGATAAAGAGCTGGCAGGAAAAGTACACAGTTCAAAGTAAATTGAAATACCTAACAAGAGCTTTCCCACACCAGACTTTTTCACTTGATGCTCATAGTGCTTGTACTTATTGCTCATACTTGTAGCTCATTAGCACTAAAGGAATTAATAAGTATTAATTCATCATGCATCTATAAGAAGATATAAAAGAGCAAGTACTCTATGGACCACAGTTACAGAATTGCTGAACTAACAGTACTTTGTTATGGTTGGAAGAGAGATGGTAATTATATACTGCTTGCTTCTTTTCCCCTGCTTGCTTCTTTTCCCCTTGTCTTGATTTTAAATGTTATTAGGAGGCAGCTCAAAGAAGGTCCACAGATCTGCTGACATAAATCATGTACTGTTGTAGCAGGCCCATAGATGCTGTATGTTGACTGAGGGATGGAAATTGTACACTGTGAGCATGAAGGGATGTATCTCTGAGATCATCTCTCTGTGGGACTGAAATTTACATTGCAGGGCCTAGAGATTATACACTGCTGAAGTGCCTTTTGGAACCCACACAGAGGCATATATATTTCTTTTTTCAATTGGTTTTCAAGGTCTGCTTCTTCTGAAGCTAGTAATGGCTTGCAGGTGATGTAATTTATCAAGAACAAGGAGAAGATGAGGCACAACTGAAACATGCGTGAGTTTTGACTCCTTAAAATGTCAGACAATGCCTTTATGAATGTATCTAGCCTTCTACATAATGTTTAGAAACAAATCCAGTGTTACCAGATAAGCACTGAAGATAAATCTGAATTCAAGCTAGCCATTACCTTTAAGAAACATTATTTCTAACTGGAACTTCTGTATTTGATGCCTCTCTCTAGCTTTATGTCAACATAATATTGAAGAATGAGGAGTTGAAGCACATCTGTAACTTCAGGACATGAAATTTATATGGTATTATTATCTCTGCAGTGATGTCACAGAGCCAAAAAGCAATAAGCAAAAAAACAACTCAAAAAGAAAGCAAAAATGTCCAGAAAAAGAGTATTTTATGTGATTATTTTATTTCCTATATGGAAATGATTTCTCCTGACTTGTGTAGATAGGAAGGCTGCTGTTTGTCTTCTGCACTGCAATAACAGGACTGTCTTCAATATGATCCCAGTCTCTAAAAGTGGAGGGCAAATAGTACCAGAATCTCAGGACTCACTGAACTTTGTTTAGTTCAGGCTTACATGGATTAGAAGGAGCTAATGATTGTTTTCATGTCTCCATATTTTCAAGGGCTCCCGGACAGAAGTTGAGCTCTCAGTATGAACATGATTAGGTTGCTAAGACTGTGTTATTTTTGGGATGGTAATGGCTGTCTAATGGTCATTACTATTTTTACCATCTGATGTCAGAGGAGAAGGGGCACTGTGTTTCTACAAATTGTCTGGGCATGACATGTTTGAACCACACCTTTCTTCAGCTCTTGGGCTTCCCTTGGCACATTTTCTTTCAGAGGGGGCCAGCTGATGCTGATGTAAAGCCTGCTTTCCCTTTTCTACAGCAACCAGGCACCCCAGGGTGAGGTCCTCTGTCCTGCAGCTCCTGCTCATGGGGCAGAAGCTGAGTTCAAGGAGTCAGGGAATTTGTGTTTTGGTGACCATCTCCAATTTTCTTATAAGGGAAAGAGACTCCACAAAATCTGCCTTACCCACAGGTGACATTTCTGGAACAGAGGCTACGTAAGGTCCATCCAGGAACTTGGGTTCATTGTCATTGATGTCTTGGATTTTGATGATAAACTCTGACTCTGGTTCCATCGGCCGGCCCGTTCGCCTGTCCAGAGCCTGTGCTCTGAGGGTGTACTGTGACCTTTCTTCCCGGTCCAGCCGCTGAATAGCATGAATGTCCCCTGTTGTATCATCAATTGTGAACACAATGCCAGCTCCCTCTCCTGAGAGGATGTATTTGATCGAACCATCTCCCCTGTCCATGTCAGAGTGGAGCTGTGGAAAGGAACAGGATTCAATTAGACCATGAGCTGGGTAAGCAGCTGCTGAGAAACACTGAGCACGTGATCATCCCGAGCATTCTGGTCTCACTGTTGAGACTCACAAGCTGGTTTTAATGAACACGCTTTGCTGAAAGAGGCAAATAGTAAAGTCTCTATCACATTGTTGCAATTAAAAACCCTCTCCTGTCTTCCTGCTTCTGCACCCACAGCTGTGCCAAAAGAAAAGGCAGAGGCACCCAAACAGGAACAGGCTCTGTGCCTTTTTGGAATCTCACTCAACACAATAATTATCTTTTGCCTGGTTGCGATGGCCACTGAGAAGATTTGGGATAAAGTGAGGTCAGCAAAGCTGCAGACTGTGCTTTCACACATGGCTTAAGAGGAGTAAAATACTACAGGGGTAGCATAATGTTGGGGCAAATAAGGCAAATCTGTTTGGGATCAAGGGGAAAGCAGAATGGGAGAGCTACTTGGTAAGTGTTATGATTCAGAAATATTTTAATTTTTTTCCATTAAATTTTAGTAATAAAATTAGTCTTGATCCTTGCAACTTCAGGAAGGAATACTGTCAAACAGTAGGTAAGGTAAGCAGCAAGAAACAATTGCTTATGCCCATGGCAGGCTACAGAGATGAGAACCATACCAGATTTTCTAGGAAATTAGCAAATGGATTTATTGCATGACTGGTAATTAGTTCTGAGCAGCCACAGATAGCTGTGAATGCAACAGAACAGAACAAGAGTAAACACAGTACTAAGTATAATCTGAAACAGGGAAACAAATCATTCTGGAGACTACATTCTGTTAAACACCTGGTTCCCATGAAATACTGGAATGACTATCAAAAGCAATCAAATTGCTTAATTTCCCTCACACGACGAAAATCCACAATGGTATGCTCATATGTCCATGCTTTTGAGGAACAGAGCATAAAGACCAGTGCCCAGTGGTGGTAATCATTCTGTCCCAAAAGACAGCAAGGAAATAAGACTTGAGGTGCAATAATCAAAATGGTTCAGATGTGAATATGGTTTTCCAGTGTGATTATCATTTTGGGAGAAGAAAAAGGAAAAATAGTAACTAAAAAAAGTAGTGAAAGTAGGCTGGATTCAGTTAAACACATTTTAAAATGCATATATGAGCAAATAATCTCAGAAATATGGTCAGAATTAAGTGTATGTTTAATGCTTTGATGAGCTTAAAGCACATATGGGAGTAATTTTGGAAGATGAGGCCAAACATAGGTAAATATTTGTACTGGAGAGAAAAATCTTAGAATAATAAACCGAATATATGAACACAGGATTGGTAGGATTTGAAGAACAAATCCAAACAGAAATGGGTAATTTGTGTTGAAAAGCAGAATTCAAACTTTGTACATTTGATTGCAGGCTATTATCTCAGGAAAGAAAGAAGAAATTTCATCTCTGAGCTGTTTAAAAACATAAAGAACCTACAAAATAACTTATTACAAAGGAAAAAGTTTAATAGGGATGTGGACAAAATGACTTATCTGACCTAAGCATTTCTAGTGCCAGTGAAGCACCTCCTCAGCTGTTTTAGGGCACACGATCCCATTGACTGGGAGCGGAAAGACCTTTCCCCCAGCGAAGGGCTGGTCAGAAGATGCTCATTCTCTGAAGGGTGTCCCCCTTACTTGCCTCTCAGGTAGGTCACATGACCTATGCAAAACTTGGACCCACTCCTGGTTTTAGGGCAAGACTGCTTTCAGCTGAGGTGGGATCCCGTGGTTTTCTGTGGCATACCCCAGCCTGCAGACAGGGCTGCACGGAGGTGGCCCATGGACTCCAAGTGACCGCTGGGACAGCGAGCTCTAAGGGCAGCAGCACTGCAATGTGGCTGCAAGAGCTGAAGGTGCAGGTTGTGACAAGGCTGTCAGGCCACTGGTATTTCACTTTCTCCTCCTCTGCCTCCGACCCTGCAGAGGCTACTGCGTCTGAGAAACACTGATCCTTTGGAGGAAAGCTGGCAGCTCTCAGGTGATGTATTAACTGAATGGGGGAAGAACAAGCCCAGAAAAATTTGGCAGGGGTAAACAGTTAAATTTAGATGGCTGCCATGTGTATTAATTCACGTGCAGGCACCAGGACTGCAAACTGGCATAACTTCAGGAAACACCATCTTGTGATTAATTTAAAAAAAGACAGTGGTTGTCATTACTTACCCTAAACACCCATAACTCAGAGATCATCACTGTAGGAGCTAGTAAACAGGATACTTCCAGAAGGAGGACGCTATTATAGCTTTTCAAATTGATTCAGAACCACTAAGCTACATCTTGGGCATTTGTTTTAGTGCATTAGTGCACCAGTGAAAGAATGCAGCTGCTGAGACAGATACAGATGTTAGGCCTGATTGGAGAATTAGAGCTGGCCCTGACGGAAGAAAATGTGTTTTGGAACGCCAACAAGTCCTCATTAAATAAGGAAAAGGAAAAAAAATAAGAGAAAGAAGAAGTCAAAGTCAATTCAAAGTCAAAGAAAAGGCAAAGAAAAATGAAACTAAAGAAAAAGAAAAATGAAAAATAAATTTAAAAAAAAGGAAAAAAGAAAATGGAAAAAGAAGGAACAGGAAAAGAAAATGACAAAGAAGGAAAAGAGAAAGAAAAAAAGAGGCATTTTTTGAGATAGCAGTAGGTGTTCAGGACTTTTCAAAATACTTGGAAGCGAATAATGAACTCATGGGTTAAATTACACCTTCTGTCCAAAGCCCTATTTGGAATAAATGCAGTTGTGAGGGGAGCAAACAAGGAATGAACATGGCATGCTATTAAGAATTTGGGAGTACAAGAGGATCTCTGTCTAACTGTGATTTGTTAGAAACATTGGGTGTCAACCAAGGCTAGGCAGTAAGAAATGCTAGCAGCACTTTTGCAGCTTCTTGTATAACCTTCTCTTTCTAGACAAAGCAAAAAAGAGTATAAAAGGCATAACGCTGCCAGACTGCAATAAATCTGAAAGAATTTGGTGTCTGAAGGAACTCAAGCTCACACCAAACCTAATATCAGGATGCTGTAGTTTGGAGTGTAAAAGTCACTGTGTCGGAAAGGTGATCTAGTTTTAAGTTGGCTCTGTTTTATGGGTGGTGCAAGAAATTGTGCTGCCATGTGGCTGATACAGAGTAGGAGGAATTAATTTGTACTTTCTCCTCCATATTAAGGAATGGGTTATTGGAGGAATAAAGCTGATAAATCCTGAGAAATTTTTAACTGTGTCAACCTGCATTGCTTCTTTTGATGAGAATAGTACAAAAATATAAGGATGTTACATCTGCATTGGAATGACACATTTCCTGGCATAGAGTATGTGGAAGAGGGTAGTGCTGCAGTGAGCAGCTCAGGGGAGGACTCACACATCTCTGCTAACCAGTCTGTGACTCCATCCTTGATGTGCTTCTCCCTTCTCTGCTTCCAGGGAGGTAGCACCTGCAGGGGATTTTTGTAAGGATGCATGAGTGAGTGTGGTTGATGTACATTGATAGTCTGTGCAGAGGCTGCATTTTATTCATTTATTCAGCTGCTGTGGTTCAAATGCTTCTTTGAAACAGGGTTAGGGAGTCTCCAACACGGAAAAATGGTGAAGTGTGTCCCCAGATCAATTACTGACACAGTGTAGGCTGCTCAATGAATGTGGAAAATACCTGCTGTAGCAAATGAAGGGGCTTTGGTTTCCCTAGTTTCATCCTATTAGCCAATAATGGCTACCTCTAGGAAAACTGAAGCCTTGTATTTATCTGTGACAGGACCAGGAACCCTCTGAAGCTCAAGTACTTTAAATCACTATCATGAACACTGGAGAAAAGCAAAAATTGTACTGACTTCCCATCAGGAAGCTTCTTTCATTTCCCTCTCCAGAACATGTTTTGCACCCTGCCTTAAGAGTTGTCTAGGAAAGTTCACGGAATCATAGCAGCCTTGGAAGTCATATTAGGCAAGCTGGACCTCTGGTTCAAGTCAAGGTGCTTTGGTGGTTGCTCCAGTCAAATAGAACCAGCCAGAATCAGCTGTACAACTGGCTCTATGCTGTGCATTCTTTCTCCTTCTGACAGGAGCTTGGAGAGAGAAGATGGATAAAAGCAAGGCCTGGCTATGAGGATGTTTCAGGATGTTGTGCTGGTATCAGTTAGAAGAGGCCCTGCCTGGCCTGGTATGGGACCCAGGGCTGTTTTAGAGGGCTGGTGTGAGCAGCCAGCAGCAGACTGGAAGCCTTGTTGCACCTCTGCCCCACTCTGTGCAAGCCTTTACAGAGCTATTTTTGAGTCAGCCTGGGGTGACTTGGGATGAAAAATTTTTGGCCTGCCAGAACAATTAATTCACCCCACAGTCTATTCCCTGCTGACCCCTTTCCTAAGGATCCCTAAGACTCAGGCAGCACAAATGCAGGCGGGTGATGAACTGTGGGAGGCTGCTGCCTCGTGGGAGCGCCTGTGCCTCCGGCTGGGTGATGCGAGGGGAAGCCTTTGCCTCACAGATCCCCCACTGCCCTCATCCCACCGCTCGGCTGGCTGCTCCGCACCCGGATCGGGGATGGGAGACAATGGAACGTGTGAGCCCCAGGGGCCCCTTTTGGCAGCGGAGTTCCCCAGTGCCGGGACTACGTGGAGCACTGCCGAGTTAGGATGATTTCCAAGTGATCCAGCCATGTCAGCTCAGCAGTGCGGGGGACTAATTGGCCCTGTTAACTGTGGGAGCTAATTAGCCCTTGTGCACCCCGGAGTGAGCACAGCCATCGTGCAGGCAGCCTTGGAGAGAGCTCCCTGATGGCAGCTTGGGCTTTAGAGTGGCGGGCACAGGCCACGAGGAGCTGTCTTGGTGTCCTTCCCCTGGGCAAAGCCGAGTGGTGGCAAGCTCAGGAGTGCTGCTGACTGTGCCAAGTGCATGTGCTCCTAATGACACCGTCAGGTCTAAAAGATGAGCTGGTTTTGCCCCGTACTTTTTTTACCTAAGATTCAGCTCACAAGTAGAAGCCTGAAGTCATTTCAGATGTAACTGAGAATGTGAAATAGTAAGTCTGGCCCTTGTTCCGAAGCTGGGAATTGCATTAAAACAAATATTAATTTCTTTAATCAATAGAGATATCAAGAGCTGAAAAGCTAGGTGCACAGATGAATGAAGACTAATGAGGTCTCATCTGGAGGCAATCACTAGTTATGCCATTGCTGTGGGAGGAAGAAGAGCACATCTTGCTGTCAGTCATGCAGGGATAAATCAGGAGGAGGTCTTTTGAAGCCTGTGGATTCATTTTGATTTATACTGGTGTGACTGAGAGCACAGTTTAGCTCTGTGGGGTTGTAGAATGATAAATATGAGTCCAAACTGGGCCTCTGGATATGTGATATTTTTTTTTCTCCTGCAGATGGGTAGCTTGGAAGGAAAAATGGAGCCTGTATCATGTAAAAAATAAGCAATGGAATGTGAAGGAATTGTTTTCTGACATCCTAAGTTCTTTATACTTCATATATACCTATATGTAGTCTCCACTTGTCATAGCCGTATCTGATATTCTAGGCATGTAAAATCTTGATTGTATTGTTCAGACACTTAAGCACATTAACTCTCTCCACATTTTTGTCCAGATTTGTCATCTTGGAGTAGAACAGAAGCAAACTTGACGCTAACCATAAAACTTTGAATAACAGGGTCAGCAATTCAGGGTCTTAAAAAATAAAAAAAGGAGGATGGTTATAGGAGGCAGATTTTGATGGCAGATGTCACCGGTCGGATTTCCATCAGCTTCTTTCTCAAGGACACACAGAAAAGTAAATGCCAAATATTACCAAGTATATAGGATGAGCTCAGGAATACATTTTACACATATCTGTACTGATGGGTAGGTTCTTGGGGTATAAAGGATCCAAAAATAGGACCCTTCATGGTTGAATTTAATGAGCTGTCCCTTTACTCTTCTTGATCTGGAGCAACTTCTCTGTAGTCCACAGAATTAACCTGCAGTCAAGATGTGGTAAGCCAGAAGATACTCTGACCCTGGAGATTTGCAGAAAACAAAATTGAAATGTCAGTTTTCAAGGGAAACTGGCTATTTAATTTGATTTTGATTTGCAGCTTCTAGCCGACTTGATCATGGACAGACGCATGATAACAAACTCTCCCTTTCTTTCCTATATGTCAATATAACCTTGCTTTGCCTTGACATTGTAGGAGTCCCTGGAAAGATCGCTGCAGATTTTCTAACACTACCTCAAATTACAAATGATGATTGATGCATCAGATCTCTTTGAAATAGGTAAATATATTGACAGCCCCTTGAAACAGAAATTCTTCCCAAACAAAGGTGACATGGGGCAAAAGCTCTTGGGAGTAGAAGTGAAATTAATGCGGATAAGTTCACTGCCAGAAAGAAGGCAAAGGCACTTGAGGAAACATCCCATGTTTCACCACAATCTGCAGACAGACAGATTGATACACTCTTCCAGACATCCTCCCGCTGCGGGTCTTACCTTCCCAACGTAGAGAGGGTCAGTTCCTGTGTACTCCTCCAGAACAAAAAACTGGTTCCACACCCAGCTCCTCTTCATACGCTGATGCAGCTTGTCTGACAGGTTGTCTTCTTGCCCTTCAGTGAGGGGCCTGGCACTTCCTGACAGCACAGTTGTAGTAAGGTCCATCAGTCCCCAAAAATACAAGGAGATGCCAAGTCCAAACAAGTTCTTTGCATTGCTCATTCTACCTGAAGTCCACATCCGTATACTAGGACTGACTTAGAAGTCCAAACACAGTGACTTGGGCCCCTCAAGAAAAATGTAGGTCCTCTGTGTAGTCCTTTGAAATGTCCAGGAGAGATCCTGGTTCTCAGAAACACGGTATCCTGTAAAGTTAAAGGAAATTCATAAAAGGATGCTTTTTTCCTCAAGGCAAAGGAGTTTCCTCAATAGACAAATATACTATAAAGTATTTATCTTCTATATGAAACTGTAAGATCAGGATGCACACCTTTTGAAACCAGAAATACTATTACCACATAAGCTGCAGACCTGGAGCCTTAGGTACAAGAAACATCAGGGTTTAGTCAACAAGCATGAGTTCTCTACTTTGCTAATTTAGCTGTAGGGTTACTATATGATATTGATTGGCATGAGTTAAGTGCATACTCTTTAGAAATATTTATGACCAGAAGTGCTTAGAGAATATTTAAAACCAGTTCACTCTGGAAAATTATGATAGGTGGAGAACAATATTTGGCAACCATCTTTCTGTCTGGAAATTATGTCATTGTCATTTCAAATACATCCATGCACACATGTCTACATAAATACAGATATTATTGCTATATTGCAAATATAGCAATATAATTGCTATATTTGAATATAATTTCTATATTGAATATTGAATATTTAATTTCTAATTTGAATATAATTTCTAGCAGATCCAAGTTATTTCTAGTTATAATTATTCTTTCAGCCTCTCTGTTGCTTTAATTCAGGTTTCACACTCTGCTGCCTCCTCTCTGAGGAGCTGATTCCAGCTACAAATGCAACATTTCTAGAATTTGAATGGTCAGTTAATCATTTTATGACCCACAAAAGTCTTCACAGTGCTGACGGCCAGATACTATATGTCCAAGCAAGTCAAGCTAACATAATTTTTTCCTCCACAGGCCTGAAAAACCTGTTTAGGCAAAGGAATGCTGACCTCTATCAGAGGACACTTTCTCATCAGTCTAGGGTCTTTTCTTGTCGTGAAGTCAGTTTAGTTGCTGACCTCACTCCAGGCTATGGGTTATAGCAAGCATTTCCTTCACCGTTTTGTTGAAATTAAAAGATCTAGTGCTGCACGCAAGTTACTCTGTCAAAACATTCCATACATCCTCCGTTGGCCCAGTATTTTTGCTGTTCTTTTAAAGAACACTTCTTTTTTTCATGACAAACAGACTCATTAGGAAAGGCACTTGGAGCTCTGACTCTTGAGCAAGTAGTTCACCCTTCCTTTTACTGCTGTTCTACACTTAGGTGTTTAGGCTTAATTGCTTTATCCTGTGGAAATAAATGAAGCAGGAGATGTCTGTCAAATACTTCCAAATGAAATCCTTGAAGGATTTCAAATTCATAAAAAGTATTTTAGACAGTTGCATGACTTTAAATACTGAGACAATGCAATGTTTTTAACAGAGAAGAAGAGAGTGTTTGAGAATTCCCCACCTTGAGGGTGGTACAACCGGAGAACTGGGTACACTTAGAAATCTACTGAAACAGAAATTCAGAAATTAACCCGAAAGCTGGCTGAAATCTGAAAATGGCAGGGTAAGTCTGGAAGAGGTTTCCCGAGGGGGAGTAGAGACAAAATGACCATCTAAGACTAATTTCTACACAAAATAATGTTTCCTACTACAAAGCCCAGAAGAAGTATGACCACACAGTGCTGCTAGCCTATACAGTTGTGAATCGTAGGAAACTAATGGATCCTTTTCCTTGAAAAAGTTTACAACCTAAGCCTGAAAAGATACAACAAAGAGAGGCAAAACTATAAGCACAGTACATGGTAAAATTTTTCTAAGCAGAGCAATGTACAAAACTGCTGGTTGTTTAGACACTGGCTACATAATATGTTAGGGTTTATTGTCTACAAAGCCACCAAAGAATGGGGATTTTCCTAAGCAGTACAAGCCCAGAAGGACCACAGTAATCTCTGTGTGTCTGTCACTTCAAGAAGAAGTTGGCAGCTGTTTGTGAGAGGCAGAGACAAGGCGCACAGCCCCTGCTGGTGCCCACAGCCAAAGGAGTCCAAGAGCTGTGTACGCAGGGTTTGCCTCTCTCTGTCCTGTGACGCCTTCGCTCCGAACAGCCAACACCCCTCTGCACTGGGGAAAGAAGGCTGAAGCCCTCTGCACATAAATACGCCCACCATGTTCTTGGCATGTTCTAAACAGGAAGTTATTCTCAGCAAAATCAGGGCGGCATTATTTACAACCCATGTCTTGCTGTGAGTAAATGCAGGGAAAAGCTTCCCACCATCCCCCAGTGTAATTTGAGGGAACCCACCACTGCCTCTGCCATGCCACAGGAAGAGAAAGTGGGGTCAGGCTATGATCCAGCAGTTAAGGTCCTGCCTGGATGGGAATTTAAGAAATTCCATCTACTGCACAGATCAGTTACATTTTTGTTTATGTGACAAAGAGGTGCTACAACATGATGGACCAGTTCCTGTGGCAACCAGAATTGTGTTTGTAGGTGAATTCTCAAACCACAAATTCAAAACTAATGGTGCCAGATGTCTCCTGCAATTAAGTTCAGCCATCAAGGATCAACAGTGCTTAGGCAAGGTATCATTGTTAAATGAACTTGCAGAGTTACCAGTATACCTGTAATTAGGCAATAGCAGAAGAAATCTGATCATTGGGATGCTTTTCATCCACATGTGTAAATCAGCAAGAAGCAAGGTAAGTAAAAGCAGTGAAAAAAAGGTCAAGAGTAGGGACATAAATGCTTCAGGCTCTTTGTGATAACAGCTTTTGTCATCTGAACGTGCAGTTTCATGAGGAACCTTTCTTGGAAATGGTGTGCAACTCAGTGGTCCCCGGGAGCAACATCCTTAAGAACATTTCTTATTCCCAGTGCAATCTTATTCTGTGGTATGGTAACTATCAGGAAACTTGCCATTAAGTAATGTAAAGTCTCGTAAAAGGATGTTCCTTCCTTGAGTACCAGTAATTTCCCCATTTAATGCCAGTCCATGGTGACATGTTCACATATTTTTGTAGAAATGGAAGAAAGCAGTAGTATTGAAGTGGAACAGGTTTATTTCTTTGTTAATAGCAGAGTTTCTGGTTTCTCATGCCTTCCCAAAACCATGAGCAAGCAGGCTCAAACTCTGCATGTTGCTCCTTGCTTAAAGGCAAATTGATACCATTAATAACAGTGTTTAGTCCGCAATGGTTCCTCACTGAGACTGAAGGAGAACGACGTGTTTTCTCTGTCTCAGGCCCTCAGCTGGTGTTAAAGGGATTAAAAATACCTCTGTTAACTTCTGGCTGAGGGGCGGCTCCTTTCTCTGGGTCTCTTCTCCTGCAATGTCAGCAACCCCAGGTGTGTACTCTTGGTTTCTGCATCTGCAAGGCCTGCAGGCCAGGGAATGCATTTCTCAGCAGCGTAAAAAGGCCCTCACATACATTTAGGGTTTGAACTGTGTGGTAGCACAAGTGATGGCTGAGCTACAGTTGAGGCCATGGGTTACTTAGTGTCTCAGAGGACTCATGCAGATGGCTTCTTCACCAGCTGCGTGTGATGGGTGAGTACAGGGTCACTTAGCCTGTGGACACAACACTTGGTTAGGGTAAGAGCCAGATGCTTGGGGTGTATTATCTTGGTGGGATCTCTAGACTTAGGTGGCCCACAGTGGTTTTTATCACAGATGGATGGCTCAGGCTTGGAGGCAGATTCTGTTCCTTGCAGGGAAACAGGGGGACCCATCATACAGGAAGGGTTTCTTGGCATTCCTGAGTGAGGCAGAACCAAACTTTTAATGCTCCCTTAATGCAAGTTGTTTCTTGGAGCCCTTCAAAATACATTCTGAAGGAAATCTGCAGAGATGGAATTGGTGAGCCTCATATTCATATTGCCATATGAAATATACTACAGAAACACATTTCATGACTCAGCATGGGGATGTGCAAAGAATTTGAAGGCAGTAAAGAGTGGGAAATCTTGCTTTCCTTTCTCAGACACAAAAATTATTGAGCCCAGGAAGACTACATGACCAAAATCCGTGAGATTTCTGCAGAGGGTGCTTTATTTTTCAAGAATAACTTAAATGTTTCATTTTTCTTCTCCAAGTTGTGTACTCCACTGTAAAACATTTAGGTGCATCTGTGCAGTTTATATCCCTGACCCAAAGTGAATGCGTTTCTTGCCCCTGCTTTTGTGATGAATATTTAATTATGAGCTCAGTAGGTTACTTTCTCTGTTCTTGCCTTGCAAACATTGCTGAAAATCCTTTTTCTTGTAAGTCAGCAGTTACAAATGTGGCTTTTGGCTTCATGAAGACCCATGCAGATGTGACTGAACTTTGTGCTACTTGTGATCTATACATCATACAAAGGAACTACCTAATTGTTCTACACAAAAAAGAGTCCAAATAATGCACTTTCCACCAATGAAAATATTAATTTCTCTTTTACCCATACTGCAAATTAAAGTAGGCATATTCCATACTCTTCATGCTCCAATTTTACAGACATCCCCCCCCATCCCTAGCACATATTTGTTCTGTAATTAAGCTATTCTTAATTAAATATCTAATTCTGGGCAAAGATGAAAAGGAAAATGAAATAACTGCCAGAACCAATTTCTGGCATTTCTTGCAAGTGACCCATTTATCTTGTTAATTCTGAAGAGAACAACACTTCCAACAAAAGGATAAAAAACTTTAATAGTTTGGATGACCATATGGGCACCCAGAGAGTTCCCCTGGGATTGAAATGTATTGTGCTCAATACATATTTACATAAATGCCAAGGATTTTATAGTCAAAAAGCTCAGACTTGAAAAGCTTTGCGGACATGCTTAGTGCACTTGTCACAATGAGCAAATGGTCTCCCAGAAAATCAGTCAACTATTTGCATTCAAAAAATTAATTACATGCTTATATCTTTTATGCCTGGTCCTTGCAATGGATTTTGCTGTGTGGCCTCAGCACTCTTGTAGAATGCTACAGACCTTAGTGGATCCCATCCAGGCACGTTGCTTGAGCAAGGGCAATTCATTTGAAAGAGAAAGTGGGGAAGAGAGGCAACCAGTTTTAAACCCCCCCTTCTATTTTCTCTGTACATGGACACACAAATACATGTGATACTTCTTAAGTAAGTGTTTAAAGTATGTCAAGCTTCTTAGCAGCACATACACAGCACTAGGAATATGCCAAGGAAAATGATTTCAGTGTTTAATGACACATTTAAAGATTTTCCCCCCAGTATTTTGCAAAAGAAACGAAACAAATTGGTGATGAACAGAGGAAGAAGAAATTAAATTTGACTGAAAAGAATTCTCCAAATGAGCTATTTACTTTGTTCCTTGAATTTCTCAAATCTGATATTTTAAAGCAAGGTGGAGGTGCATTGTAAGCACTGTGCAGTTATTTACCCACCATGAAATGGATTATTCTTTTATGTTTTCACAGATTAGTTCTTAGGTTTCCTGTACCCTCATTTGCTTGCTGCTTGGTCATAAGACACCTTTGCAATAAGCCCACAGGAGCACCAGTCAGTAAGAAGCTGTAGGCTGTATTCTGCACCAGAGAGACCACCACAATAGGTGCTAACAGCACCTGCCAGGGATGGAGGCTCCACTGATCCAGGAACTAAAATTTCTTAAGAAATTAATGCAATACTTGTCTCCTTTTCAGCCCTAGTGAGGTTATTATCGTGGAGTGCTGTGCCCAGTTCTGGGCTCCTCAGTACAAGAGAGACGTGGAGCTCCTGGAGTGGGTCCAGCAGAGGGCAGTGAAGATGATCAGGGACTAGAGCATCTCTCATGAGGAAAGGCTGAGGGAGCTGGGGCTGCTCAGTCTCAAGAAGGACTAAGAGGGAACCTCATCAATTTCTCTAAGTATCTGAAGGGAGGGGGCCAAGAGGATGGAGCCAGGCTCTGCTCAGTGGTGCCAAGCGATAGGACAAGAGTCAGTGGGTAGAAACTGATGCACAGGATGTTCCACATGAACATGGAGAGGAACTTCTTTACTGTGCAGATGACTGAGCACTGGAACAGATTGTCCAGTGAGGTTGTGGAGTCTCCCTCACTGGGGATATACAAGAACTGTCTGGTCACAATCATGTGCCACATGCTCTGGGATGACCCAGCTGGAGTAGGGAGATTGGACCAGATGACCCCCTGTGGTCCCTTCTGAGCTGACCCATTCTGTGATTTTGTGATTCATCCTAATGCTTGCAGTACCTAAGTTAGATATCTCTCAACAGGCTGCCTAATTATAGTCCTAAATATTTCTGTACTACTTTCAGAACTTCCTGTTTTATCTCTGGTCCTCTATTTACTCTTATTACTACCTGTTGTTATACTTTCTGCACAAGTTTAAACTAAAAGGAAAAATCAAGAGGCACTCATTCCTTTTCTTGAAAACAGACTGGGCCTGAACAAGTATTTTTATTTTTACTTCACTTTATTAAGATCTTTATAAATACAATGAAACTTGACAATGTACCATATGGTGCATAAACATTAACTCAAAATACCATCTATTGTCATAAAATTACATCTACAGACTAGTCAACAATCTCTCCTGGGACACATCAGTGAACTCATTTTGCTCAAGATCTGAAGTCCTTCAAAGCCATGGAACGTCTGCAGAGTGAAAAATCCCACAGAACGACAGAGGGAGTCCCATTGTATAAATCCCAGCCCTATGGTTATAGATGCATAAAAAGATCAAAAAGAATGAAAGACTCACACAATCACAAAGTAAACATTTCCAAATAGAATTATGCTGATAACTTGCATCAGGGGAAGATCTGATCTCCAGCTTTTACTCAGTGTGAGGCACTGTAAATACTACTGTAAAGAGCAGTACAGAAGTACAGAACGGTTTCTAAAGCTCCATGCTGGTTTAACTAACTGCTGAAGTCAGCCTCAACAGGAACTAAGTGTAGCATTGCAAATACACTGGAAAATTCAAATAAATATAAGATAAAACAATCCCTCTTTCATCAAGGATGTGCAATCATACACAAAACTTATGAAAATCATATTAAGTATGCTTTCATCATTAAGGAAAAACTCCTTTAATTCTCACATCCTGGCTACTTTTGCCACACTGTCAAAAACCCTGTACAAATAACTCTTAAGTTGTGAATTGATGTTCATGTAAACTAGCACATATGATTTTTTTAAAAAAAAACATAAAGCCCTTCTTCTCCCCAAAGTGCAACCTTTCTTTGCAGCTGTACCAGGAGCCTTTGCTCAGACTTGCCTCAAGGCCCCTGAGCAATACAGGCATCTGCCACTCCCCTGCTATAGTATAAAACCTGTTCCTGTTGCACACCTGGAAGGCATTTTGAACCTGAGGTGTCCCTGTCTGTACTGCATGGTGACTATGGCAGTAGATAATTTTCTTTAGCTGCAAAACATTGCATTTTGTGCAATCTAGTCCCCACAATATGACATATTTCCATGTAGCAGTGAAAAATGGTCTCTTTCTTATCCCACGGCTGCTGGATAGATGATAAGGCTCTCTGATAACCCCAAATGCCAAAGACAGAAAAGGTGTTATCTCCTATCTGGTGACAGATATGAGAAGCAGCTGTCTGACTGCATCAGGTAGAGGTAATATTTCTTCCCATGCATGAAGATCAAAACCAATGATTAGTAAGGGCCTATGTGCTGTCGCTGGTGAAGACCTCCAGTTTCATTATGATTTTGTTCCTTGTTAATTTGGCATTTCATACAGCATTTTGCCGTACTAGAAATGGACCCAACACTACCCATTTCCAAAAGCAGCTGTTGAAACTGAAGAAGGGAATGGGTAATTTCTTTTTCTAACCAGAAATCAGTATTTTGCCACCTCTCATAACTACTGCATGCACCCACTGTCACTTAGTGGGTAGTGAGCTTTTCTGTTTTTGGTTTGTCTGTTTGTGGGTTTTTNTTTTTTTTTTTTTTTTTTTTTTTTTTTTTTTTTTTTTTTTTTTTTTGTTGTTGTTGTTGTTGTTGTTGTTGTTGTTGTTGTTGTTGTTTTAACTGTGTCTTTTCATAGGGAAAGGATATTCTTTAAATTAACTTAGAAAATAGCTGTAGGTGCTCTAAGAGGTGAAAGTCTTTCCTCTAATTCACATTTCTTGAGTCTGACATTGTTCAGCAGTACAGCACTGGCATCTGCACCTGCCCTGATCTCACTGACTGCCTTGTCTGAGCATGAGGACATATGCTACTAACCAACAGGATGAACATTTTCAAGTCAACTCCAAGCTACAGTATATGAAACCAAACCAGCAAAAGAAGTCTTACAGCCTCCTTCTCTATCTGAACTACTAGAGTCTACCTTGTTTTTATCACCTAGCTTCAAACTGTTTACAGAAATACGGAATATGAATGCCTTGCCTTCACAGGACACTTTCAAGCTGAAAGAATAAAATAAGAAGGAATAAATGTGTGCTGACCTCATTTGTCCCTGTCCCAAGACAGCAAGCAAAAGGTTTATAAAGCCTGAAAAACAACCTTAGATGCTTTGCATGCCAGCCTCTGGATTTTGGTCTTCAAACTCAATTGTTACAGTTTCCATGGAGAGTGTATGTGATATATTATCTAATTGTCCCCTATAAATGTGACATGCTCTAACAACACCTACCCCTCACAAAGAGGTATATAATATCTATTTTCCATCTTCTTTATAATCCACTGCTGGGACATATTTTCAGCTTTCCCATTTCATAAGATGAGTATCCTAGTGAAGCAGTTCCTCTGTCTGGATTGCTTAATGGCTAAGAAGAGCTAGCATTTACTAGAATAGAAAAGATATTTTTGTCTTGCTGGCAAACTCTTTGCTTGTCAGTTTGTTACAGGTGAATTGTTCAGAGAAGACTCCAAAACCCTGTGCTCCATCTGTCTTAGTATTCAATTTGAATGGTGATGTAATAGCCGCTTTTGTAAGAGCTGAGGTATTCTTGGCCAAAATTCCCATTCTTCCATTATCTGCTGTGAGCCATCTGGTTGCTGTCCTTCAGAGGGGAGAATCTTCTGCAGCTGTTTTGAGTCTGATTTCTCAGAAAAATGAGTTTATGCAGTGATATAATTGCACTGATATTTGGTTAGCATTGGGAAAGACAGAGATCCCAAGGATTACTGTATTTCATAGAATCATAGAATCATTAAGGTTGGAAAAGACCTCTAAGATCACTGAGTCCAACTGTTTGCCCAGCATTTCTAACTGCTCCCTGGGGATTAGCAGGTACATTAGAGAAGGGAGATTCAGGTTAACACTCCCACTGAGGAAAAGTATGGGCAGTTATACAATCTCTCTGACTACGGGATTCTCTTGCACGCAGTTCTGGAATAGTAACTGAGGTATTTTAGCTGTTATGACAAGGGAGCTGGAAGGAGATGAAATTATTGTGTATGAAGGAAGAGTTATGGGGGAAAGACATAACCATAATAAACCAGGCTTTGTAGTTCTCTTCACTAGTTTGTTAAAAGTCCTAGAGAAAAATTTTATTCACGTATAAATTCTAGGGGCCTCCCCACTGCTTTAAAAAGCCTTTTTAGTGATACAGTAGAGCACATCAGTGCAAACTTTTGAGTATGGACCTGAAAGTAAGGTATGGCTTCCATTCACTGTTACTGGTGGTCACTAAGAGGTCATTTGGTGCCTCTTTAATATCTAGGCACACCTTCTCTTTCGGCAGGGTGACATTGGCGGTGTAAAGAACTGATGACCCTGAACACAGAGAAATCCTGTAAGCAGAAACGGCCGGGTCATCAAGGCCCGTTTCTCCCACTGTTGGTAGCCACTTCATGTAACCCCTCAAATAGTTTGAAGATCCTTTCTGTATGTGTACTTCATCAAAAAGATTCTTCTTACATACCTTCTAAATGTATTCATTCTTACTTATGGATCTGCATTTTTATCAGTTAGTTCTGCACCGCAACTTTTATGAGATATCAGGATGGCCTTGTCAAACTAGATCTCGGCTCTAATGATGAGATTCTTGCCTTTGGAAATTGCCAGTAGCTGGTACTTCCAAAGAGTTAAACTCCCTCTTCATATGCTTTGGAAGTGATGGCTCAGAAATGAAAGAAATTCTGACAAAAGAAACTTGACATCAGAATAGCTGTGACTAATAGCAGCAAAGAGGGTTACACCAGGAAGCTGGAAAGATGGTACATCCCAAGTGAAAATGGAGTGGTCTTCTAGTCTGACACAAGTGAAATCCTAATGAGAGAAAATATAAGAAAAGGAGAAAAAGTGGTATTTTTCTGAGATATTGAACTACAGATTGCTGGTAAAATGTATGAGATGTGAAAGACATGCATGCAAACTTAAATAATTTGCCTGAACGATGTTACATGAGGAAATTTTGCTTCAAGTTAAAGCAGAAAACTCCAGCCTTGATGTAATTTTGTTTCTTCCTCCTTGTTTGAGAAGTTTGATTAATTAAATATTTTGTATTTGAAGTTTCAGAGGGGGGAAGAAGAAGTGGAATACAAAGAACAATGGGAATAAGCACCAGTGCTCAATGTTGAGGTCAATAATGTGATACTGCTTGATACATAATCTTTAGTTAACCATAAAAAATAAGACGGTACTGTTGTGAGATGATTGAAATGGTGAGAACCATTCCTTGCTGACCCTTGTAATCAGTTTATGCACTGAAGCGTGAGTTTTGATTTCTTCCTTTTGACTGAAGAATCGTTTTTTCTCTTTAAAACAATGTAGCAGTATAAATATGACCTTCGATTTCTCCCACATTTTCAGCCTTTTTCTGAAGCTTTTCAGCTTCTCTTTTAAATTTGGGGGAAGTATGAAGAAATAGATAGATCCATTTTTACTTCATCAGGTTCACTTCATCTCAGCCAAATGCCAGGTACAGTGCCCAGTGAAAATTGATGGGATATTATATATTATGTTCTGTCTTCTCTCATGTCACGTAACCTACATTTTTGAAATCTCTTGCAAAATTAATCAGTCCACACCGAATTTTCCCTCAGCTACTTCAGAAACCAGCTAAAGCAATAGACAAAATTAGTGAATACCTTCAAGTGACTGGAGAAGATAAGTGAGTTCCTAGAGGACCAGCAGAGAAAAACTATTATACCTATATTTAAGGGGAAGAGGGCAATGGGGAAGAGGAACCAGTGAATTAGAGAGCCTTTGTCATAACTTTAGTGTGTGGAAAGTTACTGGAACAAACAGCCAAATTTTCAGCATCTAGAGGATAATAAGGTGCTAGGGAATAGCAAACATGTATTTGTGAAGAACAAGTTGACAACAAAACCAGCCTGATTTTCCTCTCTGGTTAAGATAACTGGCCTAGCTTATGTGAAATGAGAGAAATGCACCCCATCTTGACCTTGGTAAAATGTTTTGCACAACTCCACAACTCATTTTCAAAGGCAGCATAGGGTAATATGACCCAGGTGAAATGACAGTGACAGACTGAAAAACAGCCTGAAGAACCACTGTCAGCAGCTCAGTGTTAAACTGGGAGTCAGCACTGAGTGGTCCTGCAGGGTTTTGCTTCATGACCAGTACCACTGAATGGTTTTGCTAACAGTTACAAAATGTGAGGAGGAAATCAGGCTGGGAGAGTTTGTAAGCCCTTGGGAAGACTGGGATAGAATTCAAAAAATGATCTTGGTAAACTGGAGAAATGTTTGGAAATCAATACCAGAGTATTCAATACGGACAAGTGGAAAACACAAGCCTTGGAATACCAAAATCAAATGCCCAGGCACAGAGAGGTGAGTAACAGCCTATGAATCAGCACTGTGGGAAAGGAGATAACCACAAAATGAACAGGAGCCAACACTATTGCATGGCTGCTCCACAGGAGGAAAATGCCACTCTGCGCTGTGTCCACAGGATGCTCGGCAAGCTGCTTGTGTCTCGTCTGTGGAGCATTTTTACTGGCAACCTCAGCATAAAAAGGCAGCACATCACAGCTGAAAAGGAGATATGGACAGACTCCCAAACTGCTGCTAGGAAAACAGCAAGAAGTTTTAGCAGAGAACTGGAAAAACAGGACTGATGAAAAGGTTAAAAATTTGTGTTCTCTCAGTCTGGAAAAACAAGATTTGAGTGAGGGCATAAAGGCAGATTTTAAAAAAAGTGTAATGCATACTAACAGGTATAATAAGAAGAGAGCTGATCTACATTAGTTTCCAGGACAGTTGAAGGTGAAATAAACCTAATTTGAAGCAAGAGGAATTTAGGTTACAAGCAAACCAAACCTCTAAGAATAAGATGGGTGGAAATTGGAACAGGTGACTGACAGAAACTGTGAAATCTCTTTTTTTTTTAGCTTTTAAGAAAAGGCTTGAGAGCAGCCTTGGAAGTTGTTCAGGTGATCTTTGATCTTGCATCAGAAACAAAAGACAAAAGTAATTTAGAAAAGTCCTACATTTCCATAACCCTGAAATGCAAATAAAAATCACATTTTATAATGTAAAATAAAAGGTCTGAGGACTCATTATGTCTAGTCTACTCTACCCTTTCTTTGGGTCTTTCCACCTCTTTGTCTCCTCCTCTGTTAGGCTGAATCTACATGTTCCAGTTGCATTTACGGCGTAAGTCCTCAAATAAACCAGCTGGTTGTACTATGTGGTAGAGAGAGACTGTTATCAGGCATGGATAACATCATTAGGCTTAGGTGAACATACCAAATGAATCCTGGAATGATCAGTGTTTCTCATGATAATTAGGAAAAAAGATAAAGAAAAAACCCCCTCATGCTTTTCTTGATCATCATAAGAAATGGGAAAGAGATGATCAGAGGGTGTTTGTCTGGGATTGCCGTACTGTGGGGCTAATGGGGAATAAAGCATTCGCTCCAGCTGCACTTTGTTTGCGCTGGAGGGTCCCCACTTCTGTAACAGCAATAATTTCATGACAAAAATTCATGAGGTAAATCAGATCCAGAGCTTTGTATGCTTAAACGGTGTTTCTTTTAGACCACCCTGTCAAGCAGGAGTTTGTACCCTTGATCCCAGTACAAGGACTTTTGTGTTACAAGCTACTCTGTAATCTCCCTAACCACATTGAAGTGCTGCCTTACTTCATAAAATGACCATCAAACGATGTTCTATTGATTCAGAAGAGGCCTCTGATTCTGCATGTGCTAATTGATACTTTATTAAAGTCTAAGTTAGCATACAAAAGTGCTAACTAGGCCAAACTCCCTGCAGCTTTGTAAAAGACCATTATTCCCCATTGCCTTTTAAATCCCTATATGAGAAGATAAGGACTATCTACTCATTTTTCTCATTGATTCCCACCTCTGAGAATAGGTTCACAGTCCGTGTATCCAAGCAAAAATAATTAACTGACCCCTCCTATTAAGTACAACGTATATTCAATAAAACAAAGTTTGAGTGCCAGTGACTCCATCCTAGCTTGCTGTACAGCGTCACGGGGCACAGCAAGGAATGCTTTGCATTCGGCAGTTAGCATATAAAAGAGACCCTAGGTATCTCTGCCTTTTAAAAATTGATTGGCACTTTCTGTAAGAATACAAGTGTTCTTTTTCATCTCTTACAAACTCACTTTTCTGTTTATCTAAATCCACCTGAAGCTGGCATTGATTGTCTCACTTTCGGCCTATGTCTCACAGCGATGCTCTCTACATTACTGCACTTGATCTTGGACTCGCCATGTTTCAATGTGAAGTGTTTCAATATGCATAAGAACTGAATTTCCCCCCCCAACCAATTTTTTTCCCAAAAAAGATTCTATCCAAGTCTCTAGATTTCTACAGACTTTGCTCAGGGTTAAACCTTACTCGCTTGGCTCATCTGCACCTCCCAGTGTACTTCAGTAAGAATATTCAGGTGAGCAGAGCCATGGAGATAACATGTACAGTTCTGCAGAGGCATTTAAAAGACATAAAAGAATTACAACACCTAACTATATAGTTTGTAGGTACAACTGTAGGTTTGGTATTCAGATGGCAGAATTAAATGCCTATATGATATAATTTGTGCCCATTAGCCTATTAATTGTCTCATTATCAACAGTGAATAACGGCAGGCACAAAATATGTCTGAAGAAACTAAAATTTTATTCAGATGCTATTTATACTACTGTGACATTCCTGGGGATGGAAATGCAATATAAATTCATAGTATTACCTGTCAAAAATCTATCACCTCTTCTCCAGCCCCTAGAATATCTTTCCTTCAAGAAATATTTTTCTTGCCAATCACTTGATAATAAGGAAAATGCAGCCTAAATGCAATTTTCTACTTTTTAGTGCCAGAATGATCTCCACTTGCATAATATAAGGAGACTGGGTTTCTAAATATTTCACTCAGGTAAAATTAAATAGTATAATACAATGTTACATAATATACTATAAAGTGATATAACATAATGCAATATAATATGACACATATGGAAAGCACGGTGTCCGTTTTACCTAGGAGATATGGCGTGCTTATGAAAATGCATCACTTGATAATACCAGGAAGGGCAAAACCAACATGCATGCAGCTCACGTCCCTAAGTGCTTGGGCAGCTCTAAGGCGGGGACATGTGAGACACCTTTAAATCCACAGTTTGTGATGCACTGAAGAAATGGTCAGATTTGACTAAGTCAGCTGCTGATAATTTCTAGTTAAATATCGAAGGTAGAGCAATAAACCAGTGAAAGTGATTGACTTGGGAAGCCTCAGAAAACAGCTGCATTTTTAGAGGATTTAAATGGAGAAGTGGTATCTTGCAAAACTGATATATAGGGAGAGCATTGCAGTCTGCTGGAGTGGCACAGAGATGTGGAGGACTGGGTTGCCCCAGTTCTGCACACAGGCAGCCTCAAGCACCACCAGCAAAGGCTGAAGCCAAGTCCTTCCCACATTATGTGCTGAGCTGTGGTTTGTCCACTACACCCGCTCTGCCTGCCTGCACTTCCCACCTGCTCCAGCTGGCAGAGACCATACCTGGGATCACCGCCTTGAGAAGCACCTACAAACGGCTGTGGGCAACCAGTGGGTGCCTGGCTTGCATCCTCTACAGCCATTCTGAAACGGATATGGAAGACCCCATTATGGCTGTCCTGGATGGAAGCTGGGCACCCTGCAGAGTTCACACACTAAAAATCAGGCAGAGGAAAGGCTCTGCCCCATGGCCTGCAGAGTCTCTGCTTGCTCTGGTCTAGAGAGGTCTCAGAGACTCCCTGACAGAATGCCACCCCACTGCGTGGGGAGTGCAGCTGGCTGGGAAGCTGCAGGGATGGCTCCAGTGGAACAGCAAAATAATCACTGCTTCTCATGCAGTGTCAGAGGCAGGGGGAGGAAAGTGAGGATTTCCCCACGCATGGGAGCCAGACAGCTTTGCTTGCAGATGATTTTAACAGGCATTTACCTGTCTTTGCAGCCTTTTTAAAAAAAATGCAGGAGTACATTCATTAATTAGAATCCCCGCACACCATTAATTTCAGAGAGCGGACTCTCTAGCAGTAGTTCCTGGTCATTTTACTATGAAGAAAAACTGAATAAACTAGAAAAATGTGAACAATTTTACTTTGAAAAAAAATATGTCAAGGACAATAAAACTTTTGATTTCTGGTTTAATATTCATTCAGTATTTCAAGAAAAGACATGGCATCTGTCCAGCATTATTAATTAGCATGAGCTTCATTCACTGTAACTCTTCTTTCTCTTCAAAGAAACACATACATTGTGATATATCCCCCATTTTGTTTTCCCACAAGGCCCATTTCAAAACAGATTGTGTTGTTTCTGATGCAATACTATATCAACCTGATTATATTGTACATAATAAGACATGCCCTGAGATAGAGCACTGCATGGATTTTTATTTAGAAGGATGCCTTTGATATTGTGTGAACTAAGAAATTTTTAAATTCTACTGAAATAAAAATGAAATTCTGTGTCACTGTAATCAATCTTGATCCAGTGTAGAAGTCTGGGCTCTGTATAAGTGCCATTCTAATCTACTTCCAAATATAAGCTTCCAACTAGACAGTCAAGACACGCAGATTAGCTCTTTGAACAGGAATTTTCTGAAAGCACAAATAGAAATGTATGTGCCTAATGCCTATTTTACAAATCATCTTTTCAATTAGAAGAGTTTTACAACTTGTTTAAGAATAATTTGTCCACGTCACTATCACTATCCAGAAATGCACAGGTTTAAACTTCCAGTCTCTTTGAACAGACTATGAGGAGCAAATAATGGAATTATTCTGAGGCTCTTATATGGATACCAATGAATGCAACAGACAGCTACCTAATATTTCTGAAGCACTGTCTCAGATACTTGTCCACATATTAGAGAACATAGAATATTCATTGTTTCTTACCAACATGAAAATACAATGCTTTTCAAATCTTTCCTGGTTTTGAGCAATCCACTCCATTCAGCATGAAGCAACAGAGAAATTGTATTTTATGCCACTGAGAAAAATAAATAGTAATATTAAAACATACCTTTCACTATGTTTGCATTTCTCTGTTCTGTCATTTGCTACTGCAGCTCAGTGTACACACTGCATTTCTCTTGTGCTCTTCTGGGCAGTGCGTGCAACAGGTGCTTCAGCAGCTCTGCCCTCTTCCTAACATAACCCGCTCCAAAGAACAAGTCTGGTTTGTACTACAGCATGCAGCAACTTTCAGGAAAAAGAAAAGACATCATCACAAACCAATCAGACACTCTTTGTCTGATGATCTAGCCTCTTTCCCAACTGATGCACCAGTATGTGAATGGGACCAGTAATCCAGGAGGTGAGGTATACAGACAGCATTCACTGGAAAGGATGCCGGGAGAACATAAGCTACATGAGTGGACAGTGAGAACAATAGCAAACGTTTCATGTTGAGGTGGCTGGGAATGAATAATGCATGTGTTGGGGAAACAGTTGCCCCATTCTGGTGTGGAGGGTGTGGAAAGAGTGGGCGTGAGAGGTACTTCCCTGATCGTGTTAGCATTTCTAATTAAAATCATCATCTGCACAGACCCAGAAGACACCGTATGATGAGAAAACAATGTGCAAACTTCCAGGGGGAGACAAATTCCTATTACATGGGCCCACAGAAAAAGTAGCTCAGATGCAAATACAGTATTTTATGTAGGCAAGCAGGCACTCACAAGTAAAACCAAAGGACCAAGAGAAATCTTAGCAGGTGACATGTTTTTATCTGGTATTGTTTAGATACACCACATAAATAAATGTGTCATCTCAGAAGAACCACCCTTTCAAATTACTGTTAATTAAGTAATAATCCCTGAGAAATGTGTCGTTACCAACAGTTAGGAGCAACTTTATTATGTTTTCCCCAGGCTATTACTGCTCAAACACAATGGCCACTAATTGCAGTAAGAACTAATTTCCCAGGAATTACACATGCACTTTCTAACTATCTGGTGGCACAGTTTTTGCTTTTAAATTTTGTTTTTTTTTAATTTGTCTAACTAGAGCATTGGTCACTCAGAAAAATTATCCTCTAATCATCCTACACAGAAATCACCATTAACAAAAAGAAAGCTGATCTTTGCTACCTTTGTACATTATTAATTTTTTGTCACAGACAACAACAGCAAAGGTTATAATCCCTATAAACAATGCATCAGCTCTAAGTTCAGCAAAGCTAGCAAAAGCATGTTCAATCAGTGCAGTGAGCTTTGGATAGGTCTCGACAGTTTCTTTAAAAACAAGTGGGGGGGGTCTGCTGTTTTCTAAGTTTACATTACAGCTCTTCTTCTGTAATATGTTATTAATGCTGTACGAAATAATTTCTGGGATGTCAAAGACCAAACTTTGACATTTCTCCCTGTCAGCTGTTTTCAGTGTAGACAAATAAGGTGGCCATAAGAATTATTATTATTAAGCATTGTTTAAAGGATAAATTGAGAAAATTAATGCAGAGGCATGGAAAAAAAAATCTACCTGGAATTTAAAGTGATTTTCTCCACAAACACTTTTCCCCTCAGCTCAGGAGCAGAGTATAAGGAAAAAGCCTTAAAGAATAGCTGCCATTGTCATTACATTTTAAAAGCATTCACATGACAATTTAAAAAGAACTGCCATTTCAGCTATTTCTTAAATAACCTCTTTCTTCCTCCATAATCATGGAATATATTTCTTTCACCTTCTGACTAGCACTTTGGTTTTTTTAATAAACTTACACACTCATTTTGCAGGAAATTATATTTTAAAATGCCTCTCAGAGGTGTTTTATCATAACACTTTCATTTGGGTTGAATTAATGTTGAATCCTGATTTTCAGAAATAGAGGGAGAGGAAAAGAGGAAGAGAAAAAGAAAAGAAAAAAAGCTTAGCTTCTACCCCAGCTCCAAAACACACTTATCTTCAATTTGCATTTCTAAATCAATCTTAGCATAACCTTTATCTGTAATAACAGAATTATTCTAATACTTCTGAAACACAGACAGCAGCAGTGTAGTTATCTGCCGGACTAGCCAGTCAAGAGTTTTTTCCCACTCTCTTCACCAGTGCACAGTTTGTTTTCAAGCCTTCAATACCACAATGCCAGTCCTCGCTTCACAGTTTTTATTCCTTTTTTTTCTTTTTTTTTTTAGGTCCTCCTCCCTCTTTTTTCTCCATTAAGATGCGAATGGGCTGGCACCTCAGCCAATATGTCTATACATGCCTGAATAGACTTGCAGAAAAGCAGGGTCTCTTTTGTCTGGGCCCGTAAGGCTGTATGTCATTCCGCACTGATAGGCAAGGGCTCCTCTCTCTGTGGGAGATTCCAATAATTGCCAGAACAAATTAAACTGGGGCTTATCTGTTCCTCTCCTTTTTCAGCTTGAAAATGGAGGAACAAGACCAATTTTAGCTGGTGACAATGTAGCATAGAAATAGATTGGATACAGCTTGTGTGAAGTCATGCTGTAGATAGCAGGGGCAGGACACTGCTTTGAGGAGCGGGGTGGTGTTGTGCTACTTGGACTCAGTGGATCCTTCTGATCTGACAAATAGGAAATGAGTTGGGAGGTTAAGAGCAGTCTATTTAGTTACCATTGTCACAGGTGAAGGAGTATTTCTGATAATACATCTAGATGCGGCACTCAGGGACATGATTTAGTGGTGGACTTGGCATGTAGGTTAATGGTTGGACTTGATGATCTTAGAGGTCTTTTCCAACACAACCATTTTATGTTTCTATACTGGAGTGGACTGGGCAGCCCAGAAACATAGAATGGACTGCAATTATGTAGGCATGTTTTGAAAAATACAAATGAAGAGTACAATAAATTCTGGATATCCCCCCATACAAACAAAGCTCCTTCCCCGCCTTTTCCCCCCATAACTTACATCTTGTGCCTTAGTCTACGTGAAAGCATCACAAAGTACAGCCTTAATCTGTGACAGATCAATGGGGAGAGTTCTGCCTTGTCTCTGCAGTGAGTATTTGGAAGTCTTGGGCTGAAAAGACTGTATTAAGAGATAGTATAGTTATCAGACACACATTTTCTATAGCAAAGAGCTGTCATCTTCCTTTGCAGACGAGATAAAATGAGTTCAAAGTGCTTTCTCCAGGCAAAGCCAGACTTGAAACCACACAAAGGAATGAATTCTTTGACAGTGTCTGACAGATAGAAATCTGAACTATCAGATTTGAAAGGGACCCTTAATTCTTGGGGCTGCTGAATGCCAATGAGAAATATTAGGATCTTCTCTTGACCAACATGATTACTGCTATCAAATGAGAATGTGACAAACACCTTTCAACACACTGCTGTCAGTCAAGCTCTAAAAAGCCATCATTCACTGTCAACTACCTTCCCAACTGCCACTCTGCCTCAGTCAGACTCCTCCAGCCACAAAGTCAGTGAGAAATTAACAGTGAAAAAACTCCAGCAGTTCTTAACACTGTCAGCTTTCCAGCTCTTTTTCTCTCAAGCTCTCATGTTCCTGACCCATATCAGAAAACCAAGAAGGAAGCTGTGACACAGTAATTAACGAAGATCAGAAGAGGTAACTTCAGGTTACTGGAACTGGATGGAACATCTCTTAGTAAGGTCACCCTCACATCCTATCAGAGGACACCAGAAAGAAGAGATCACCACCTCCCTCTCCCCTTCCCTGTCACGACGAAGGTGTAGACAGCAATGAGGTCACACCTCTGTCTCCCCTTCTCTAAGCTGAACAAACCCAGTATCCTCAGCCACTCCTCCTAAGTCATGCCCTTTAGTCCTTCCACCATCTTTGTTGCCCTCCTTTGAACACATGCTAATATTTTAATGTTCTTATATTGTGGAGCCCAAAACTGCACACTGTACCAGAGGTGAAGTCATGCTAATGTTGAGTTGTAGAATATTTTCTATAAAATTTCAGACAAATGTTTGCCTAACATAATAAAGTACTAGGGCCTTGCTTTTGTCTTTTATACAGAAGAGTTCATTTTAGTGTAACACACAAAAAGCAAAAACCTAGTAAAAGAAGTGAAAACATTGGGGAAAACCAGCCAGATTGAAAAAAAGTAAAATGCAAAGTCATATTTTCTATTTGTAGTGTCAATCCCAAAAGTTCCCTTTGACCTTAATAACTTCAGTAACTTGTGAATATTAAATAAGCAATTTTATTTCTTAAACAGCCCATAACTAAAATAATTACCTAAAGATATGGCATAATTTTATATGATTTTTAAGTGTCTCTGGAGGAAGTTATGAAAAATTCAAAATAAGTTCGTTCTCCATTAGGTTTGCAAGAAAAAAATTGGCAAAGTGTAAGTTTTACAGTGTGATCTTTAGTTCTAAAAACTATGAACAGTCAGCAAAACTGGAATGGCAAATCCATTCTGAATTGACTTTTTTTATAGTCATAAGACCTAGAAATTTCAACTTCTTCAGAAGCATGGACTTCAGAGATTCTTCAGTATTTTAGTCCCATGCATTCTTGTTACCAGCTATTCTTTTTGGTTGGGTCACATATGGGCGAGTCACCATCCAATGGACAAACGCTCACATTCGAAAAGGGCATTTTTAGGGTGACCACAGAACTCAGCTTCCTCTGTTTTGGACTTGAAACCACAGCAAAGTCAATAAAACCTACAATGCTGCCAAGAAAATATGATCGATTTCAATCATTATTTATTGTCTAGAAACCTTTCTTACTTAGGAGGAGTCAGTAAAGGGTATTCCATGCCTATAATATGGGCTAGATTATCATCAGCCTTAATTAGACTCATGCTGGAGAAAAGTGAATATGGAATAAAACTGTTCTTTCTTTTTATAAGCTGTTCTTTCTTTTTATAAGCTAACCAAAAAAAAAAAAAAAAAAAAAAAAAAAAAAAAAAAAAAAAAAAAAAAAAAAAAAAAAAAAAAANAAAGAAAAGAAAGAAAAAAAAGAAAAAAAAAAGAAAAAAAAAGAAAGAAAAAAAGAAAAAAAGGAAAAAAAGAAAAAAAAACTTTTGCAAAAAGATAAACATAGAAGAGCAACTGCAGGTCAGGATGAAGTTATGGATGACCTCTAAAGCTCTAAAGTGGTTGCCAAAGCAAAGTGAAGAAGAGAGAGCACTCATAGGAAGAACTAGTAACCATCTGCCTGCCCACTGTTAACCCCTCTTCAGAGCCTTGGGAAGTGAGGGCGGACTTGGCTGGTTGTGGCACTGAATCTGCCTGGTCTGATACTTTAAACAGGAACAGAACCAACCACTTCAGAAGGTGCCTTGCCAATCAGCCACGAGGCTGGGCAGCAAACAAAACTTCCCCTAACCAATCACAGCAGGATTGACATCTGTTGGCTCTTTATTGTCTCACTGTGGCTGTCACTAAGGGCTTAAACAGCCTTGCTGCACTCACATTGAGGGAAGAGCGGCCACAAGCAGGTTTGTGCAGGTGGGCTGGTGGCTGCCCTGCTGCTCCCTATCCTTGGAGGTAGACAGCCCTACCTGAGGGCTCCCTAGCTAGGGGCTTTCCTCCATTCTAGTAGTCCTGGGAGAAGATGCAGGGTGCCCCTGCAACAAGGCAGCACCTCCAGCCATGCCAGAGGAGACAAGTGAGAGAGGAACCAGTGCCTGACTCACCCCTTTTCTACTTTCCTTTGTTACTGATGGCTCAGATAATTTCTTACAGTCTTTCCCTCCAAAAACTGGAGACAGTGGCTCAAGTAAAAGAGCTTCCATCTGGATTGAAGCAGGGCATCCTGACTATATGGTGAGCAGCAGCCTTCAGTGCAATAATGGGCGGTGCTGAAGGGTCGTAGTTTTCCTGCACTCATGACTGAGCTGCATGTCTCAGTCAGCTGCTCCATGCAACTACCTAATTTATCAGCAGTTTTGGCTGGCAATTACTGTTGAATATCAGGCCAAAGAGGCTTGGCTTTCCCTTGACAGGACAAGCTAACACCCTGTCCCGTCTATTGAGGACTGCCTGTTGTGCTGTTTGATGTACTGCAGCAGAAATGATACCAGGTTGATCTCGACAGCCTCTGTGCTGCCAGCCTTGTGCTTAGAGCCGGAGCTCTCCGAAGGCCATTGCTGCTGCTCAAGTTTTCTCTTCATACACCCTCATCAATTTTTTCCTGATTCAGCAAATCTACAGTGCCCAAACAGAAATAGACCCCTTCCTAGTTTCATCCTGCAGTAGCTTTTGAGCACTCATGTCACCACATTATGATTCCCCATGTTTTTAAAAGCTAGGGAAGGGCTGGAAAAGGCATTGAATGGAGATTCCTGAGGAATGTCCACTTGCCACAGATACTTCTTGCTAATTCTGCAGATGGTGTTCTTTCTTCTGAACAGCACATTAAAATAAGCTCTTGCTTATGTGAGGCTGTTAAAGGATGCAGTAGTCCTTTCAAAAAGGGCAGTAGTGAAGTCTTCTGTCTCCTTCTCGAATTCCAAATCAGTTAATGACATGTGCAAGGCACTGTGCAAAGCCCCATCAGGGGATGCTTGACTTCTGCTAATACCTCTGTCTAAGTAAATTCCCTTTGTTGTTTCATCTGTGTGTGGCAGTCATCTTCAGTGCCTACCCTGGACTATTTGAGGGTATACATCTTCTTTCACTGCTGCTCTGCTTTATTCCAAATGTGGTCTGGGGAAAAATGAAATGATTCTTGCACACGTAAAATCTTGATGAAAGATTTTATAATTGTATGTTAATTATTCATCACTAGTAGTATTACACATACTAATGTTTTCCTCAAATTATAGTGTGCCCCACTGAGCCATAAACATGTTAAAGAGCTGTAGCTCCTTAAACAAATTTGGCACAGAACTCAAATGAATTTCACCATAGAGGTAGGATCAAAATCAGGTTTTTTGAATATAGAATCACTTGATCACCTAGGGAAAAGTTTAGAGAAAGAAACAACAAAGAGTTCAGAAATCTGCATTGTTGATAGCTTACAGCGTGCCATGAAGCCTTTGCATCAGACAGAGCACAGTTCAGAGCCAGCCACTAAAGCACATCACCATATGCACAACAAAGACACTGAGATCTCTACTGAGCACAGGACTGCTTAATACCAGTTTCACGATTACCCTGATTAATTATGGACATCAACAAAAATAGTGACTGGAAATTCCTGCAGATAAATATACCTTTGTCCTGTAAAGCTGGTTTGGGTCTAAACACAAAGATGTCTGCACAACTGTGTGCAACAATCAACTACCAGCAGCAACCCTTAATGGCTCTGTTCAATGTAAACTGTGCACTTCGGAGTGATTGTGCTGTAATTGTAGAAAAATACATTAACAAATAAAGCTTTAAAGAAAAAAGCACCTAAAATCAAATAGTAAGCTGGAAATGATGTTATGAATCTCAGGTAAAGTCAATATAAACTGCAGTCATTTTAAATAGGGATAGCAATAAAAAAAGCACTGTAGTAGGTTGTTATGAACGTGTTGGTGAATGTTCTGCTGTTTTGTTGCTTTTTCTAAGTTCTACCAACAGACGCAATTAAAAAGCAAACAGGACTAAGTTCTAAAAAGGAATCTTCTGCAGTGGTAACCACAATCGACTAAATGACTGCCAGTTCTCACTTTCCAATAGGAGGCAGCTAGGAACTTTCCACTCAATACAGGGATATTAATGCCGAAATTTTCCTTTCCTCTCAAGCCTGAGAGAGCCCAGGGTCGCCGTGAAACGACAGACTACAGGCAGTGAGCAGCGAGGTGAGAAAGGATGTTGGATGTTGTCCTGTTGCTAGATGGAAATGTCCGTATGAGTAAATGCATGCGCGTGGCTGTACCTACATGTACATGGATATACTTTTTAGTTACCCTAATATCGTTATATCCACGAGGAATCAGCAATTTCCCAAATTTATGGCAGAAAAGGCAGAGCAGGAAGCTTGCTGCCAGCCAGTGGGGAAGTCTTGCCTAGTCTTGCACGAACCCAGGACCTTGCTGCCCTTTTCACTGACGGCGACTGGAAAACGCAGTGATCGCTGCAAGCGGGAGGAGAGTGCAGTCAGTTCAAAACCATTCTGCGCTTTTTGGCTGTGGCACTGCACTAACATGAAGAAAGTCTGAGGAGCTCATACTCAGTTATTTAGATTTGTCTCATCTGTCCAGACTGAAGAACTATGCAGGGTCGCAGAACCGTTATCTCGTGTCTCTGAAGCCAACAGATGACAGGATTTTTGTTACACAGAAAAACTGTAGATATGTACATCTTCTGTGATTTGATACTACACAGCCTGCCTTCACTCTCCAGCAGTACATGAAATATGCAGCCCACGTCAGCTTCTCAAAAGGCACGTCCCTGGCACTTATCGTGAGCTCCAGTCTCATCAGGAAATAAGATGCTATAAATCATTAAATCAGCACCAATCAGCCACCTATTACTGTGCAGAAGAAAGGCTCACTCAACAAACATTCCTAGTAAGAAATAACCACTAACAATGAGCACTGCACTAATTTCAACATTATCTAATGCAGGCTACAGAACCGAAAAAAACCCCATCTCCACTGCTACCGAAACATTAGAAAAATGAACAAGAATTAGAATAACATACAAAAAGCTGTTTGTAATTGTGTATTAGGATCAATAATTGTGCACACATTTAAGGGCCCTCAGAACTGGCAGCTCCCAGAGACATGAAGCATCCAGAGAGACGTTCACTGACCATGTTTCATGTGAAATGCTTGGGATGGTACAGTGGCAGACAACTTTGTTGTGAAAAACCTAGCACCTTAGACCACTTTGCTCTCCAGTTTATGTGATGGGAAAACACAATTTCCCCATAGTATAACATGTATTTGCAGGAGTAATTTTCAGTTGAAATGAGCACTTTCCTCCAGGCTTCCCATAATAAGTGAAGTCTGTAATTTTTGTTCTTTTCTTTACTGTTGGCTACTGGAGAGGTCAAGGACAAACAAAGGTAAAAGAATTTGGGGTTTCTCAGGCTGTCTTGCAAACACTAGACACAACCTACTCTGCTCTGAAAAGCTAGCCATATGGAAAATTTCTCTATTTGACCAAGGGAAGAAGGAATCTGTGCTCATCTTCCACTTGTGGGTCCTCTTCTGCCATCTCTACCATCTCACTAAGGTGGACTCTTGCATCTTCCTTGAATTCCCACTCCAAGCAAGATGAGGGGTTTATGCAGCTTTTTTTGCACCTTTCTCTGAACTCCCAAACCTTTAACACCTCTTCAGTGCAGACACAAATGCTCCTTTCCTTTGCCTTTTCTGAGTCTCAGAGTTCACTT
Source organism: Machaerirhynchus nigripectus (assembly GCA_013397975.1). NCBI lineage: Eukaryota > Metazoa > Chordata > Aves > Passeriformes > Dicruridae > Machaerirhynchus > Machaerirhynchus nigripectus. Next base: position 259,451 of record VZRQ01006361.1, on the reverse strand, counting down.
GACTTTCAATGCAATGGGGGCAGTGACCTGTTTCTATAAGGATGGCATGGAAAGTTTGCTAGCACTCATTTTTCTCACAAGCAACTTCCCTAGGCTCTGCAGATGTTTAAAGGGCTCTGCAGATGCCCAGGACTTATTCAGGCAGCAGAAGAGCTCCTCTGATACACAGCATCTGTATAGCCTGCCATGTTTTGAAGCCTCAAAATTCAGCTGCGTATCACACTGCTGGGAGTAATACCATTTGTATTGTCTACCTAGAGAATAAAGGAATTTTAGCTGGATTTCCCAAAGAAATGGGTGTATAGTAGTTTCTTCCTGCCTGTCAGTCCTCATCTAGTAAAACTGGAATCCATTTAGCCAATTTCAACCCTATTTGACAGAAAAGATGTTATAGTGTATAGGGAAGAGGATTATCTGCAATATACCCAAAGGACTTATTTTTTCACAGAAACTCTGTATATGCATGCATTTGGGTTGAGAGCAAACTCTTCAAGTACATTCGCTTCTTTAATATGCCACATATACGCTGCTTGCATGGTTGTCTAATGGATGTCATCTTTTTAATGTGTATTTACAGACAGTTTAAAATATGCTCTGGGATCTTAATTTGGAATGAGAATGATAGTATGCAATTAAAATCCGAAATGAAATACAGCAAGAACATTGTAGGTTGTAATTGCAATTATTACCAGTAAAAGGATGACAGGCCTGAGATATGGTCTGTCTATCATTTTGTGAGAGAAAGTTCCTCAAGGAAAGAACTGCTATTTGTTATAAGGTTGTGCACTGTCAGTAACAGCGGTCACCTTGATCCTCTCTACTAACATAATAAAGCTAAGCTGAATTGAGTCGAGTTAAGAGAAGACAAAACCAGGCAGTATCACAGATGACCATGAGTGACACTAGAGTACTTTCCCAAGTTTTAGAAGATGGTGCCAGCGCTGCATCTTTAGCAATCCCTGTGTGGTAAAAGTTAGTGACCTTTTAATGGTGACAGTTATATGAAGTAGTTTGAATAATTACCCATGAAAAGATCCTTTTATATATCTTTACAGACATCCTGCAATGAGATGCTCTTTTGTGGCATTTTCATTTCCATTCTAAACCATATTAACGACTCACTGAGTTGGAGAATCAGATGGGGAGAAAAAAAAATCCAAACCAATTTGCTGCTTTCAGTGCTATTGCCTGGAGGCTCTGCCTCAGAAGCAGCCGAGCACTCTCTGCAGCCATGATGGGTGAGGGCTCCTCACCATAAGCAGGAAATTTGGGGCGCTCTTCTCTCACAATACGTTCTCCACTACAACTGCTCCCAGGCAGATAATGGGGAAAGAGCATTGGTAACAGCTGCAAAGAGCAGTAAACAAGCTGCAAACAAAACTGCTTAGGGAAATTATCATTTGGTGTTGCTGGCTTTATCACCTGCATCTGTAAGTTTGCAAATAATTGCTTTTTCTTAATTCAGTATATAGCATACTGCAACAGAAAAACAAAATGGGGGAGGAAGGAGGTGATGAAAATTGGAGAGAAGGAGACTGTGTAACAAGCAAAAGGAGAGACCTTAAAGTTACAAAGCAGTTTAAAATATCAGAGGTGGTTGTTTTTTTTTTCTTGTTACAGCTGTTTTCTTTTTTCTAACAGATGTTCAAGGAAATATCTACAGACTAAGAAATATCCTGGCCATACAGGAGAGGAACAGAAGCCTAATTTTATCTGTGTTCTTTTGCAAGAAATAGCTGAGGTGATGGACTCATATTAATTTCATCAAACTCTTCTGCATTCTTATTAGCTTGCAGGAAGCTAAGCCTACATAGATCTAAACCTCTTTCATTCAAAAGACAGACACCAAATCACTACTTCTTTTCTGTTCTGCATTTTCCACAAGGTAGACAGAATAAAAAATATGTTTAGAGAATGGAAACAGGCTCCACAATACCCACGCAGACCTGTACAGGATATGAAATGGACTTTAGAAGCATTTTATGCCATATTCTTTTAGCTTGTCAGTGAAGCTTAAAGCAAAGGTGATGACAACTGATAACAAATATCAATATTCATCTGCTCGGGGAAAAGTACCCTCAGATCATTATAAGGCTGATGTTGAAACTTAGTTTTGTGAGATTCAGAGGTGGCATCTCAGAAGACTTAGGGAGTCTCTATCAAACTTTATTTTTCTCTGAAGTTTGTTCGTGGCTACAAATCATCACTCAATTCTCTAAGATCTGTTGCAGGTGGAGACAGTTCCACTGTTTCGAGAATCCTGACATAAAGTGGTGTAGGGCATCAAAAATACAAACCTACGGAGCAATCAGGTAGTCAGAGCTTTCCCAAGAGCTGAAATATGCTGTTAAAAACCACCCTGAGTGACAATGGTACTTCAACATCAACTTTCCTTATACTTCAATGGGCTAATTCTTGTGACAAACAAAGAAGTGGGGTGGAAGGAGGGAAGGCAGATTTTTTTTTCCCAAAGTCTAAGCAGTTATTGCAGAGAACATGAGAAGAACAGAGCCTGAGACCTCACAAGGAAATTAGCATCTTAGTTTCTTTCTTGACATTTTTTCCTCCTGGTGAATATTTTCACAAATTCACTTGATCTGATAACTTCTGTCTTTAATTAAGATGCTGGCAGGTAAGGTTTGCTTGAATTCATGCCAGAGGATTTATTTTAGTCTCTTCCTTTCACAATATGCTCATCTGGAGGAGCAGAAAAAATGATTCACCAGTTCCTGTGAAGGGGACATACTCTCTTTATAGTGTTGGAAACCCCTGTGAACCTGAGCAGAAGAGAAACATTCAGAAGACATGACCCCTCTAAAATAATCAGTGTTCACTGTCTGCTGTGGGCTCTGACCCCCTGACTTGCAGTGAGCAGGACTGAAGTCACTGAGTGGTCCCATGGAAGTTTGTGTTGCTGCAATTGCTGGAGCTGAGGGAGATCACTTTGGAAGGTCTGAGGCAAGAGAGCAGAACCTGTCTATAAGATGTGGTCCATATTCATCAGAAAGTCAGAAGTGGAAAAAAAGCATCAGTCCATACTGTTCCTAACACAGCTACTCTACCAGGGCCAAGTTTGCCATTGATGCATATTAAGAAAGTATTTATGAACAGCTCACAGAATAAGGTATTCCTCAGCGTGAATACATGTATTGCAAACTGGCCACAAGCAGGGAAAAGTGCTGCTTGAACAATATCCAGTGAATATGCTATTCAGCTGATCTGTATGGGTTTTGTTTAAAAAAAATCAACAAAAACTCCCCCTCTCTTCCCACTATTCAGATTGCTCTGCAGAGATGGTACAATATGTTCCTGCCATTGTAAGCAACCAGCAGCCCAACCCACGCTGACAGTACATCTGGGGCACAGCACATCCTACAATGAAGGGCTCCCAGTGCCCATGAATTCACTTTCAATGCTCTCTGTACCTGCTATTGGTAGAAAGGACTTAGAGGAGATGTCGCTTCTCCCTCACCCACCTCTTTTTCCTTCATACCCCGCTCCACATTGGCCCCTTGATGGGATCACATAGTACTGATTTTTATTTTCACATTTTGACTGCTGCAGCATTTTTCTGCTGCCCTCTCCTTGGCTCCAGCTCGATAGGGCATTTGTTAGCAGCCTGGTTTACCTCTGCAAGCTAAATGGAAGGTGCTGATGGTGCACCCAGCTGGCAATGGGCAGAAAGAGCCAGACACAGCCCATCAGCACCAATTTTGTGCTCGAAGCCCCCAGATTGTCTCAGGTCTCAAATCCCTGCCTTTATCAGAAGCTGTGAAAGTTTGTCTTTAATTAAGTCCAACAAAGATATGCTGGGGCTCAGTAGGCTTGTGCTTTTGTTGCTAAAGTAAGAAGGTAAGGCATCACTCTATTCTGTTTGCTAAAAAGAGGATTCAACATGAACTGTGTAATTAAGGCCTGAAAGGAGACAAAAATGAAATTGAATTAAACCTGACAGCATAATGCAAATAATCAATAGTTTTATTTGCTGCTTAATGATGATGATACTGTTCTCATTTCATTATATGAGTCACAACCAGCTTTTTGTTGGCTTAATTATATTATTTAGCAAGTAAACTGAGGCATACAATTTACAGCAGCAACACCTGTTAAAAAAAGCTTAAGACTGTCATCAGTTGGTCCTGAGCAGTGAAATGAATTTGCTTACCACCACACAAGATTATTAAGACATAACATTCTTCTTTTTTTTTCATTTTCCCTTTTTTTTTAAACATAGCAATAACATAAGAAAGACTTCTTTTGTCTGACATGACAGAAAACCCAAACATCCTCTAGCAGTGCATCTTGTGATCTGAGCCCTAAAATGACCTGTTTCAGGGATTGGTTTGGAATTACAGAGTAAATCCTACATCACACTGTCTCTGTGAAGTGACTCCAGCTTTTGGCAATGGTTGAACAACACTGTATTTTTTGCCTTTCCTTTTCATGGTCTCTCTACCAAAAATATCATGTAAAAGAAGCAGAAAGAGGAACAGAAGTGGGTGAGAAAAGAACTCAAAGGAGACAGCTGAGGAAGGAATGACTGTCACAAGACTGAAGGCATTGTAGGTGTATTTTTAAGCAAAGTGGCAATGGGAAACACTCTACTCATTCATTTTATTCTGAGGTCTTACAGAGTGCTTCAGCCTCAGAGAGGTTTAGTTATGGTGAATGTGGGAAGGGACATAGCTGTAAATGAGTTCCAGTAGACTGCAGATGCAAGGAGGCACTGGCAAAATGAGAAATAGATACAGGGTAGCCAGAGACCAGTTTCTTTGTCTCTATTTCTCCTCTCCCTCTGATCTGTTTTGCTCAGGGTTCCTGTTTTTCCTCTGTCTGCCCCTCTGTTGGTCCGGGTCTATTTAGCAGCCTCCCTTTTCCCCCAGCATCTCGGTGAGGTCCCTGGGGGCTGTTTTTTTTACAAAATTCAGCAGTGTAGAGGCCTCTGGGTACTTGGGGTGCCCTGTGATGCCCCCAGGACTCAGCTGAATGCCCAAAGGGTTGTGAAGGTGCAGGCACAGCCACATCCCTCTGGGGCTGAGCTGCTACAACGGGCAGGTGCCAGGGACCATTCTGGCACATGTCCCACAGCAAGGACAGGGGATGCCAAGTGTGACTTCTGCTCCTTAGCTTTGGCTGGAAGTGGCGGGTCTTTCTGATTGAAATACATTACTTTACTTTTGCCAGAAAAGCTCTCTTTCCCCTCCCTTTTGCGTGTCCTGCAGTGCCTGTGTCACCACTGGACATTCCTGTTTCGGGGAAGCAGGGGGACTCATAATTATTACAGCCATTCTCCAGTTGCCTTTGCTTTACAGGTCTGCCCTTAGCTCTGGTCTCAATTACCAGGGATTGCATATCTCAATATTACTCTGAACCGCAGAAGTGAGGAGCTTTAAAGAGCTCAACAGTCACATCACAGCTGAGGCCTAATACAGTTTTCCTCTAATCACAAGATCTTTGCTGTGGAGAGGTGTTGAGGTGGGCCTGACAATGGGATGCCTGCACAGAACAGACAGATTTTCATAGCTTTTGTAGAACCTGCAGATTTCCTTGGGGACCTAATGAATTAAACATTAAGTCAACGTATGTTGCAGTAGATACAATTCTAGGATTAAATTCAGAAAAAAAAAAATAAAAAGACATCTACACGCGGAGACCTCCAAGACCTCTATGTCCCACAGCATAATCGGGAGCGTTAAAATGCAGTGTTCTCCTAGGAAATTCTGCTACAGCAAAAATCACATTGTGCACGTCTATATTTATTATTTCATGTGTGATTTTCTGCATAACATACATTCAGCTTGAGACTAAAGTGGATGTTTGTTTCCTGACCGCAGCCCTTGCAAACCATATGTACACCTGGACCGGCGAAGTCTTTTACACAGCTACCAAGCATGAATGGCTAATTGGCAAAACTGCACCACTGCTGGACCTCGTGCAGTTCTGTTGGCCTCACTGCAATTAGTCAGGTTGCGACTAATTAGCTCTCTGTAAACACTTCTGAGGATGACGCTTATGATAGAATAGAAACCTCAGCTCCTGTCTGCCTACCTGCATCAAGTCTGCAGGACAAAATAAAGGGAAAAGCACCAGAAGAAACTCAGAGTTTTGTTAGACCCCCTGAGCAAGAAGATGCTCTTTTTATGTGGTAATTTTTCACAGTAAAGTTACATACAAATGGAACAAAATCCCCCTCCTCCCCTGTCTTTAGGCTGTTGAATGCCTTATTAGATGCTTTTCACCTGGAAACAAGGAATCCCTGACAGAGGACTATCAGCCTCTTGGAATGATAATTCAGGATCCTCCCTCCAAGTTCATGAGCCCTTTCCTCATACAGACGGCCAGGAAGAATTTAAGGGAACTAAAAATTAAAATATGTTGCCCAGTTCTTTCTGTGATAGCTTCTGGGAATAAAAAAGGAAAGTGCTTTGTGAGCAAATGGAGCCCATTCCCTTCCATTACTAGGCATTCACTGTCTTCATGTTGCTCATAGCTAATATTTGCTACTTTCCTTATATGAAAGCAGAAAATGGGAGTAAGGGCATCATCCATTTCTAAGGAGGCTGTGAAGATAAATACACCCGGAGCTTGTCAACAGCTTGGGTAACTGGAGACCAGAGAGGTGAAGACCACAGACCTCTGTGCTGTGTACCCAGAAGTTGATATTTCAGTGCTGGCACATGCCAACCTTTTTCCACCTAGAGTGGAATCTGACTCTTAAAACAGCTAGGATGGATTACTTCTGAGGGTCTCTCTAGCCCTTCAAATCAAGATATTTTAAGTGGAGGCCCAATGTCTGATTAAATAATATGCCAGGACTGGTTTTGTAGGGATTTCTGTTCTGTGAATTGTTTAAATTGCTTTAAATACAATGGAAAGTAAAGGTTACTTTTGTTTTGTTTTGTTTTTCTTCTCTGAAACCTTAAATAAATGAAGAAAGAATTGCAGAATTAGAAAGAACCTTTACATTCAAAACAACAGGCTTGACTATTTTGAATAAATAATAACACTTTCCTGTGCTTAAAGATCCATTAAGTAAAATCAAATTGCAAGGTCCTGATTGTGATGAGATAGCTGCGGTATGTTAATAGCCTTTGTCTGTACGTGAGTGGGAGTATGGAGAGGGAAAATGCTTTCATAGAAAATAAAGCAAACAGTGCTGTTGTGTTTGCAAGGATGTTAGAAGTCTGCAGATGAGGGAGGTAAACAATTGCTTTTATTAATAGCAGCAGATCAATGCCACTAAATTAGCAGAAACTGAGAATAAAGCAAAGAACAAACATTTTTTTCTAGTCACACCCCTTCACCTCCATCGCTGAACACAGTCCCTAGCTATGAACAGAAGAAGTAACATACCCTGCCAAGTATGGGCTCAAATTTTGAGACGGAATAAAAAATTTTCCCAGAATTAAAAACTAAACAGAATGTAGCCATGCGCATACACTGAGCATGCTGCATGTACTGATGGAAGAGCAGACGAATGAGTGAATGGCTCAGAAAGTGCTCCTCTTCGTCTCTCCACTTTTCTTCTGGGAAGAATAAACTAATCCAAACCAAGAGAGGTTTGCTTACTGTCTTTTCTTGGCTAGGAAATAGCTCCAGCTCCAGCTGCTTCACCTGTACCCATGGTGGGAGGCAGGAGGTGCAAAGCAGGAGCTCCTGAAATTTCTTCAAGGCTGGAGCCAGAAAATGATCAGATCTGATGAAAAAGCAAAGGTGTGGAGGCAAAGACATGCATCTGGGACTTTTGAAGGGGTTCTGGGAGCTAATTACCAGGCTAGCTAGGCTGATTAGTACTGAGTGTCATTGCATGTGTGGGTTATCTTTGGACTTGTCTCTTCAACTTGTCAACAGCTGCCTGAACATGAGCCAGCATGTGCCCAGGTGGCCAAGAAGGCCCTTGGCATCCTGGCTTGTATCAAAAATAGTGGGGGCAGCAGGAGCAGAGCAGTGATTGTGCCCCTGCAGACTGGGGTTTTATGAGGAGTGGCTGAGGGAGCTGGGAGTGTTTAGCATGGAGAAAAGGAGGCTCAGGGGAGACCTTTATTGCTCTCTACAGCTGCTGGAAAGGAGGCTGTAGCAAAGTTGGGGTTGACCTCTGTGAGGTAACAAGTGACAGGACAGGATGAAACAGCCAAAGCTGTGCCATGGGAGGTTTGGATTGGATATGAGGAAAAGTATCTTCATGGAAAGGGTTGCCGAAGATTGGAGCAGGCTGCCCAGGGACGTGGTGGAGTGACCATCCCTGGAGGTATTTAAAAGATGTGCAGATGTGGCACTTACAGACATGGTTAAGCGGCAGACTTGGCAGTGCTGGGTTAATGCTCAGACTTGATGATCTTAGAGGTCTTTTCCAGCTGAATCGATTCTGTGATTCATCAGTGTTGGAGAGCTGTTACTCTCACAGGTAACAAAAGGCTGGATGCGCCCCTGTCCTGTCAGCATGTCAGTATAAAAGCCTCCATATAAAAAGGAAAACCAGAGTTATTTACACAGGCAGTTTAATGTGAATACAGCCATGGCTATAGCAGAAGTTTTGCCCATTTACCTGAGAATGGTAAATATTTCTCATACTTCTCATGGCTTATGTAGTTTTGTCATTTGGAAGGCAAAGGTGCAATTTAGCATATTTTCACTTGATGTATTTGAAAAGTTCTCTCTATGAAATTAAGAATAAGAATCAAATTTGGAATTTATAAAAAAATAAATGAATGGTGTAACTTCTGAAAATTTTAATTCAAGATATTAAACTAATAATTACCAAATTATTCTCTTGACAGTTCCTTCATTATGTTTTGAATATTTGTTTTTTTATGTCAGCATCTAAATGAGATTAACATATCTCAGAACTTCCACTTATTGTTGTATATATATCACTGCAATATCAGTGGCAAAACCTTAGCTCCTGTCTGGGTCAAAACACTCACTTAATGATTTGATACATTTCTGTAGCTTATCTTTCCTAGAAGATCAATAGTTATCAACTCATGAGGGAAGTTAACTAGTCAGATCACACATTTCCACAAGACTATCGCCGACTTCTGTGAAAACTGCAAGAGGGCTTCTGTTTTGCAAATCCACACACAACCAAAGTTTTCAATACTGCTGAAGGTTGTCATGCAGTTCTCAGTCATAGAGAATTCAGACTTCAGCATGGGATGTTACGACTAGATGATTTGCTATTGTAAGAAATAATGAAAGCTAAATTACACTTAACAAATGAATAATAAGAGCTCTTTCCCATTATCCTCGTTATATTATCCTGGTCATGTGGTATATTACAAAATTCAGTCATTCAAAATGGGTATCCTATTCCTTATTTTACACCAAATGTAATTTGAGAGAGGAAAATTAAGGTACACACTTTATTTGGGTTAATCATCTGTACATGTCTTGGGGGAAATAATTTGCAACTTGCAGCTCTAGAGAAAAAACTCAGAGCTTGTAATGGATCACACACACCAAACAAGATTCAGAAATGCCCTGCAGATACAAGAAAAGGAAACACCATAGTGGGATGTATGAACAGGAAAAAAGCAAGACATCTGAAAGAGCCGTTCTCATTGCACTTGGCACTGTGGAGGCTTCATGGGGGGCTGCATTCAGATTTGGGCACCATGCCTCAACCAGCGTGTGGCTCAGCTGGAGGGAGGGCAGAGGTAAGCACGGAGGCAGATCAGAGGTCTGTAAAACGTGACTTCAGAGGAAAATCGGCAGTTAATTAGCCTGAAGAAGAAAGTACTAAGGAGGCAACATCACAACAGTCATCACACACATAAAAGTATGATGTGAAGCAGAAAGGCAAAGTGCATTGTCCATGCCCACAGTGGATGTCCGACACAGGAGGCTTCCCTGCCTGCACGGGAGGGTTGGACCAGATGTGACCTTGCAAGGCCAAGGCTTATCAGGCACTGCAGGAAGTTGCAAGGGGAGACTCTTGCACCTCCATTCCCAACCATGTTTAAATCCAGGCCAAACTGGAGGTGTAACTGATCCTGCATTCAGGCATGACCGGCCTCTTGACCCTGCAGCCCTGCTTTAATTCCGCTTTAGAACTGCACAAACACTGCCAGGCCAGCACAGAGCACTGACATCCCCGTCCCAGGCTCTCACCTCTGCCAGTGGTTGGCAATGGAGGTTTCAAAGGATGTGCAAAAACTGTGTAACACAAGAGTGGAACAAACTAGATGTCAAAAACATGTTAGTATTTAGCTTCTGCTTGGAAGAATATGGCTTTATGACACATTTTCTTTTTAAGCTGACCCAGGGTAACAATAGACATTCTCAATGTACATATACTTTAACATTTTTTACTAGACGATTTTCCTCAGTGATAACTAGTGGCAGTGAATTCCATGTTTAACTGTGCTTTTGGGTAAAAATATATCCCATCTTAGCAGTTAGTTATGAGTTATAAAGAAAAGGTAATTAGGAGTTCCCAAGTTGCCTCCTCTACATTATTCATTACTCGGTGTACCTCTATCACGCTCCATGTTATTTATTTAATCTCCGGGCTAAGGAGGTTCAAGATTTTCACTATCTTTTCATATGGAAGTCTTTTTGTGTCTGTAGTAATTTTCATCACTGGTCCCTGAATCATCTCTGCTGAACAGCATATGAAAATCACTTTTTTTTTTGACCGAAGCAAGGGAAGAAAATGCATGGCTATTTTTGGGTTTTTGGGGGGGAGGGAGGGAAGATTTTATGTTCATATTTGTTTTCAGAACATTTTTTGCATGGCTGATTTTCCACAGATTTCAAAATATATGGCTACAGTGGAGGAATTATAGACAGTTCTGCAAGTTTGTTACGAACTTGGGAAACAGTGTGTGCAAGGCATATTGATTTCCTTGTCTGTATTGATCCTTCTTCATTACTTAAGTCTCAAGCCATAAAACCTGATGGTTAGAAAAAATTCTGATAACCTATATTTAGCTTATTAGATTTTCTGTTAGAGGTGGCATGTGTTCTTCCATTTTAAAAGAGTAGAAAAAAAAATGAATTCAAGATTATTCTTTTCTCTAGTAAAATTAAAAGTTAGTCTAATTAAATATAAAGAAATACAGAACAACATGCAAAGTACTGTATGCTGTCCTGCTTGTCCACTGTGTATGAATAGGACCCTTGTATTTCTTGTCCTTGTCCTCTGTCTTTTAAGAACTGTGTGGATTTTTCAGCCACTATGTGGTGCATGATGATAATTTGCACTTTTGTTTCAATGCTGCTCCAAAGCAAATTGCTAGCACCAGTACAGTCTTGACTCCTAATAGGCAGACAGAGGCTGAGAAGACAGGACTGCACCCTGAACTCAATGCCAACCCCATACCCTTGCTAGAGGAGCTGACTGGCAATGTAAGAAGTACAAAACTGACCCCATCAGCAGTAGTAATAGTGACAGGGGAGCTTGATAACATCAAGGGGGTGAGGAAGGTTCCCCCAGGCAGAAAGTCGTAAGGGCATCTTCAGGAAGAAAGTGAATCTCAAGCTTCCTTAGAGCACAGTTATGTCTCTGAGGGGTATCAAACCCTGCCTTATGAGGTAACAAATCAGGGCATTTTAAAAATGACAGCGTTACTGTTGTGAAAAGTGATCAGCTGGGCGTACTCACATTGTCTGCCTACAGGTCTCCTTGTCACAGAATTATAGCATAAAAGATGACATTTTGTTCGAACTTTTTACTGATTTCCATTATGGTTAGAGGTAGGCACAGAATTCTGATATCATCTATGGGTTGCCTGGCATTTGAGGGCTTATGTCAGATCTTTTGGGTTATATGAATATTTTCTTTGATGTAATGATATTTTCTGTTCTTACAAGATCTATTTAAAAGACAAAGAAAAACCTCTCTGCAAAATGTGTAGTTAATGAAATAGCAGTCTGTGTCACCTAATGCATTGTGCATTTCATAAATATATATTACAAGTTAGGACAGCCAGCTTTCCCATGCTCATCTCAATCTAATTCTTTGAGATCTTCTGGGTCACAGTTGTTTTATTTGAGAAATACAGACATAGTGTTGCAGCTGATCTGTCTTTTGGATATTACATTAATGCAGATAACCCATAAAGAGAGCAGATGGACTGAGAGCTCCCACCCTTTGAGTACTAGAAGTATACAAGTATTAATTTTATTTATTTGATAATTCATGCATCAAACTACAGTTTAGAACAGATTCATGTATCACTGGCTGCTTCTTGTAAGCCTCTACAGACCTGTTATGACTGTGTGCATGTTGGACTGCAACTTCTGAATATTCAGATCTGGTAGGACAGTTTTTCTTCACTTTACAGTGTTTTATACAGTAATAGAGCAAGAAACTACTTTTTGTTCTCCTCCCTAAGGTAACACGAATCCAGTTCAGCCTGTTGCACAAAATGTATTGTAAGAGTTAGCAAAAGTAATGGAGAACACAAGGTGTCCGACTGGTAAGGCCAGAAAGTCTGCTGAAGTCTGAGCAGCAGGCACAAGAACGTAAGACCTTGAGAAATCAAGGGTATAGAACCAATGTGCTGAGAAATAAGCTAACAAAATAAAGAGTGGACATGCTACTCCACCTACCATTTCCACTGGGAGAGCTCTATTTGGAAAGCTGATTGGAAGAAAGTACAGTGAGTATAACACAAGTAAGCAGATAGTAGTGTGTATGAGGGGGGCACCTTCTCTGATCACACAATGCAACCTAACACTGTGGGACTTTACTTTCCCTCTTCCTGGAAAATTGTAAGATTGAACCAAGCAACCATCAGGAGGATACAGAGGACATCACCAGGTTTTTTGTCTCAGAACTACTTCTGGCCAAGATCTATTGTGCAACGAATGAATGCCTCTCATTCTTTTTATGCCATTTCTAGTTCTCTCATTTCTTTTTATGCCATTTTCTATCTCTATCCCTATTTGTTCCTTTTCTATACAATTTGTTCTTTTTCCGCACTATTTTTTTTCTTTGTGTGTGATTTGGATGTTCTTATATACACTTGTGTGCTTTTTGATGTGTCTGTGTCTTTTTTGTGTGAATCTGATCTGCTTGACTGAGGTGGCAGCTTTTGTTGCTACATTTAGCCTACCATCAAAAAGGGAGCTACCAGCAAGTCAGCCCAACACCACTACAAAGATTGAATGGGCTAAGAAGACTAGATGTGGTGCCTACTGTTCTCTAGAAGCACTCATGCAAGTAAGAGCCAGTCTCAGAGTCCAAAGCCTATTTTTTCTGTGTTTGATGCTCTTTGCTCCTTATTTGGTGCACATTTCGTCTTTCAGGGAACCAAGATGTGACAAACCAGCTGCAACCCAGGTCAGATGACATTTTTTTCTTTAACAAGAGCAATTACTATAATCTCTAATATCAGTCAAATGGTTGCCAAATCGCCTCTGTACAGCTAAAATCTAAGGAAATATGGCACATTGCTAAAAAGAAGTTACTTCACTGTTTATATGTCAGAGGCATTAATCTTCTTCTTTTCTTATTCTGCATCTTTAATAAAGGATGATAGATTTTTAAGCTAGCTGTTTACCATGATATTAAGCAGATTGAGAGTCCTCTGTCAAAACCATAAATGTATTTAACTGTCTAATATTTTGAAGTGACAAGGTTGTGTTAACACCCCTAAACCCACTGAAACCAACACAGAATTCAGCTGTTCTTCCCTTCATGCCACTCTGTGTCCCAGGAAGAGGCTATTTCCAAGCCAAATTTATCCCCATGCTCACACCCAGATATTTTTCCCCATGTCCCTTCAGATTGCATCTAAGTTATGTTTTCCTACTGGTAGACCGGGTATCGCTATCCTTCTCTCCTGCAAAGCAGGCTTTGGACATGACATGAAGGCTACTCCTCCTCACAGTTCTCAGGCAGAGCCTGTTCTTCCAGAGGGATGGATATCCTGTCTTTAGAAGTCCAACCTATTGGCTCATTCGTGTACCACGGTCTTGCTTTTCTGGCTTCACCTGGGAAGCCTGCCTTTGATGCAGTTAAGCTGACTCCCCATCAGCCTCCAACACAGGGAACTGAAACTCAAAAATAAGGCCATGCCTGCACCCTGGATGATCTGAGCTGCTCCTGTGTGATGATGCACCGAGATGGGGTGCAGGATGGTGCAGTGCAGGAACTGGGCATAGCACAGATGCATACGGCACTGTACTGCTGCATCCACTGGGAAGTGAGGTGCATGGGAACAGCAGCTACTAATCCAAGAGCCTTTGTACTGATTCTGAAAACATGTAGCCCATGCTACCATTGGAGTTTTGAGTATGCCCCGAGAAAGTTAGCTCTGGATTTGAACTGTTAGGCTATCTTAACATTTAGTAAATTAAATAATGATGGCTGGGCAGTGGATGGTGGTAATCTGTCTTTCAAGACTGTCAGAATAGTCCCAGTCTCATGGAATGTTCCATGCCTAGTAGTCTTAGTGCCAGACAGCAGTCCTGGGCATGTTTAATTAACTAGGATAGATGCAACCTCAGGCTGCTTTTATCATCTGCTCAGATGCTGACTGGCTGCATTTCTCACTCTCAGACCTGATTCTGCTACCGCTGAGCACCTAAGTATTTTCAATAGCATACAGCTGCTGTCCCTCATAGGACACAACCAAGTCAGCAGTACCTAAACTGACCATAATTTTCAAACTGATAGAAATAAACATGCAAATATGACAGAGTAACTTACTCACTCTGTGGGAGTGTGGGTCTGTGTCTGTGTCTGTGTGTACTGTCTCCTGAAACTCCCTAAACTCTCAGTAAAGCCATGCAATCATCTTCTGTTACCTACCGTTTTGTTAAAGCACAACTTTAAATAAAATGTGTCGGATATTGTAAACCTGAGCTTATGCAGATGTTAAACCTACTTGTTTTTCACAGATGATGTTGGCAGGTATATATAGCCTATCAGTTCTTAATGTGAAGTGATAATACTTCTGTGTGCATTTAATGGTTCTGAAATGAAAGCAGCTAATATGTGTGCTCTAGCCAACACTCAGATGCTTACAACTTAGAAATTTTAATTTGAAGAGAACAACAAAAAAGCTCATCTACATCATTAACTAATGTTACACAACATTTCATTTTGAAGAACAAAACAATTTTAAAATTATAGGAATCTAGAAAATAGCCCAAACTAACTAATTCACACTTTCACTCATTATAAATAACCTGAGAAGTAATTTACCTGAGTTTTTTTTCCTTTGGATGGCAATGTATTAACAGCATGTGCGAAATTAGCACTCTCTGAAGGACAGGAAATAACTGCTGCAAGGAGAGGTTCTACTACAAAGCATCAATAACAGTGCAAGCAGTTGTCTGACAATAACTTTACCCTTTTCCTTTTAATGCTCATTAAAAATACCAGATCAATAGTAACAGAAGCAGAGCACTTCTGGGTCTATCCAGGCAACAAAACCAAAGGCTTTCCCCATCTACCATAAAAACACATCACCTGTGCATCCAGTTGCAAAGGTGTTTGCAACCATTCAGTACTTTTTCTCTAAGATTACAAAGAAGGTCATGCCAGCTGAAAAAACTGGAGGTTTTTTCCTATGATGATATAAAAAAGCAGCTACAAAACATTAAGTCTTCTTGGGAGGGTTTTTTCAACAGCCAAAACAAAACAAAAGAGAACTACCTCAAGCCATGTTTTTTTTCTGCTCCTCACCACTGAAACGGACAAAAATTAATCAAAACATCCCCATTTCACCCTTCCTCCTCCCATTCTTTTCACTTGCACTGAAGAGAGATTTCAGTGCTTTGTGAACTCTTTGTAGGAAAAAAAGAGTAATCAATAAAAATTAAAGCTTTAAAACTTTGGAGCATTCTACATGCACTTGAGGAAGCAGGAGAACAGGCTTCAAATCTCTGCTTTGAAACAGGGAAAGAAGAGGCATCTCAGATTGGGCTCCTGAAGTTAGAGGGTCATAAGAAATTTGGTTATGCATTGCTTTTAATCTCTCATGCTTATTTTATGCCACTTTGCATAAATAATTAAGTGTCCATGAGAATAAAAAAGAAAGGAGAAGGACTTTATAGCTCTGCAGGTAGGATACTCACCTGGGAATATGGGAACCTGCTTTCAACTTCCACTCAAAATAGTATTTGTCTGTTTCACACAGTGGAGCAACAGTGCTGGGATGCAGAGCAAAGATGCTGCTGCCTGAAATATCCAGTACCCTTTTCCAGGGTTCAGAGAATGCAGGCTTTCACATGGAGGAGAGAATTGACTGAGATTGCTGGGATCCTCTTAGTGGGCATCAGTATCAGACCTCCTTCCCTTTTAGCTAACACACTGCCGCATCCCATTTCTGTCCAACAAAGCTGTTCTACAGATACAGCCTAGACTCACAGTTATGTCTGGAAATGGCATATTTTGAAAAAGCATTATTTTATATATTTAAATATACAGACAGGCAGATAGCTAGATTTTCACCCTAATTTTCACCAATCATTTTTGAAGACAGACAAAAATACCTTTCTGACTTTGGCTGGTTCTATATACTATATTCAGCACAGGCCAATCATTTGCCATTTTCTAAGTCATAGAGAAGACTTGGTTAAACTTTAAGGAGCAGTTGTATGTGCAAAGACTTACTTTTAAACTGCTGACACACTGCAAACTGTGAAAGCACCATTAAGAAAAAAAATTAGCATTTCTCAATATAGGTCTCTAAAACACACACATAGTTTAAAATAAATTGACTGAACATTTAAACCTGCTTAATTTTGGAATCAATTCCACGTTTGAAATAATCTACAAGTTGAAACAGCTGAAGCATAAAATGTATTTGAAACTGAACAAGTTTAAATATTGAATCAATTTTGACATAAATGTGTTTGCATATTAAGGCATTAAAAATGAATCCATTTTAAATACTAAGCTGGTGAGAGAAAAAGCTGTGCTAGGGAAAAAAGATTAAGGATGACCACTAAAATTACATCACGCTCAAATATTAGAAAATCCTACAGTTTGTTATTTAATCTTAGTGAAACAGCTACAGTTAAAGGAAAAAGAAAAATCCACTAAGCACTGGTATGTAAAAGAGCGAGTGAGGCATTTGAGGGCACTGAGTGGTGATGGATGTAGAGTTTTTACTCAGATTTTACTCCGTGTTTACCTGATTTCAAGGGCCACCCTACAAAATCCTCTTCCATTTGCAGCTCTACTTTGTTTTTAGAACTTCCCAAAGGAATGAAGGAAGGGCCAACAAACCTCACCCTTCTACTCAGCAATGCTACTGTACTCACAAGCCATAATCTTTTGATATGAGTTAACTGTAATTGATTGGGACAAAACGTGGCTTTCTTCATGTAATCAAACACACCACATCCACCTCTCCACAGCCTGCTGCAGGCTGAGGGGAAATTGCCTGTGCCTTGCACACTGCTTTCCAAGTAGAGAATAAACTACAGGTCATGGCATGGTCTCATCTCTCCTTTGGCTATACCCGTGTGTGCAGGATGCACTCTGGAGCATATGGGGAGGAGGAGAAAAGGGAAGTATCAGTAGAGTAGAAAGTTCTGCAGATAAAAGGAAAATAAAGGCAGTGGGGCAAGTGTGATCAGGCAAAAAACCCCCAACTTACATGCTACCATAAGCAATTTCTTTAGTTAAGAAATCAGGCTCAATTAGGGCCCACTGCCTCGACCCCATCCAGGTGCAGGAGGCTGGTAAGACTGGCATGAGGGAACACGTCTTACGGCTTGCCAGCTTAGCGCTGCTGCTAGAAGCAGCAGCAGGTTCAATAGCTCAGCCCACATTTTTCACCTGAATTCAGATGACTGAATATTGCCAGATTTCATGCTATTTAGTCAATTACTCACTTGGGCTGCTCATCCTCTTTTGGGAAAGCTGCACCCACCTTGCTCTGCGTGCTGCTCTTTACATTCTGCCTCCAATGTTAATTCCACAGACAGAGGGAGATGACTATTGCTTAACCATTTCACCTCTGAAACAGACCCTTTCTCCACGTCGCTGCCTAGTGCTGTTTGTGCTGCAGAGAGGAGCACAGCTTAAATAGGTGTTCTAGGTGAGGAGTATGCTCAACAGGCATCAACACAGTCTCTGGAAAACACCCTGTTAACCATGAGCTAACAGCATTAAACCCTTGATGTGGCAAGTTTTGGTGCTCATCAGCTCTCTTGAGACCTGCTTGTCATTTCTGATAGACTTCACAGTGCTGACCTTAACCTCAGCAAAGCCCATACACCACCGCAACGTCTCTCCTTGCCCTAGGTAGAAGGCGGCAGCATTTTTCTAAGGATGAGTGAATCAAGGGTCTGGAGCCTTGTGTATCTGGAATGCTCAGGTCCATATTCACCAAAATAATTATTACTGCCAATACTAGCAGTCTATGTGCTAAATCATCCCTTGGGAAGAAGGACCTCTGGAATGGAGTCTGCTTGCTGTTGAAGTTTGAAAGACGATGGCAGTTTTAGTTCTTTTCAATCTCTGTGTGGAAATCTCAAAGACGTTATTTTTCACCAGAATTTTATTTTAATAACAGAAAAGTTTATGCATGACAAGAACTATTGTCTGACAGTGTGAATTCAAAGACCATTAGGCTGTGATTATCAAAAGATAATTCTAAGGAAGTGTAGCCTGTATTTGTGCAATGTACTTCAAAAATGTAGTCTTTAGAGAAAAGAAAACAATGATGTTTGATGGTAGGAGGTACAGAATCAGCCTCCTGCCCCACAGCTGTGGAATTCCTCACTGTGAGAGCAAGGCACACCCATCCTATCACTCCTATCTCTATTTCAGGTATTTGTCTGAATATTTTAAATAACAAATATTAGAACCTGAATATACAGTGCTTTTCACTGCACTTCATCTTCACTTCTATAGATTCTCCTCTTGGTCATGAAAATGGCACAGTTTTACTCAGTGACATGTTACATGTCCCTCGAATAGGCTGACTGGAGTTTACTCATTTTTATTTGGTTTAGGGTCACAGAGAAATAAATATTAAGGAGTAGAAACAGGAACTCAATAATTTTATCAACTGCTTGTTCGTCTTTTTTTTTGTTTAAATGACCTGTGATCCATGAAAATGGATGATCCATGAGGTTGTTTCCAAATTCTTATGAATGCATTTGCACAACTTGACACAAGAGCACCTCACGGAAGGGCTGCATGGCCCTGGGAGCACAGGAGCACAGGAAGTCCGGAGGGCAGCGAGACAACTACACCTGTTTTGCACCACAGAGAGCAGATGCAGATGCTTTGCACATGCTAAAGAAAACTCTTCCAGAGCACTCTACCGTTTCTTTCTGAGACAAAGGCCCTTCTGAACCACACTCTGGTGAGCTGTAACTCTCCATATGCTTCTGTGAGAGAAGTCCCAAACAGAGCTCATCTTGGTGATGTAAAGAAATACCCGTTATTCTTTCAAGTGTGGGCTGGGGGTTATCATTAACTTTATTTGGGGAAAATCTAATGCAGCATTTTGTCAGCCCTAGCTGTGAGGACTATCTCTGTTGGACACCTCCCCAGCAGCTCTGGAGCACAAGACCGCCTCCTTCTGCATGAATTTTCTTTAATTTCCTTCATTCGTTTGCTGACAACCTTTCCTTCACCCTTTGTCACACGTGAAGCATTTTCTGCATAAAAGGAGTGAAGGAACTTGATCCTGCTTCTTCCTATCTCAGACTGAATAGGTTAAATCGCCATGGTTACCTCTCCTGTGCTGCTAGGCCTTGAAATACATCTCTATTTCACTTTAGCTTTCCAAGCTCAAAGCTGAGCTCTAGACAAATTTAGGAAGACTTTTCATCAGGATATTAGCTCCCCTCCCAGAAGTCCCCTTTTGGTTTTGTTCATGCCTCCAGCTTCCTTCTGTGCCTGTTTAAGCCAACAGTTGCAGCAAACCTCCAAATCAACAGCCTTGTCAGGATGAATAATCTAAAATTAATGTGCACTTGTCGACATGCATTACTGTTCCTGACAGAGACGCGTTGCCTGCGCTGGCTACAAACCGACAATCCTTCAGAAGAAGTTTGCTCACTGCAGGCCGAGGGCTGATGGAGAGCCGGGATAGGGCTGGGAGTCGGATTTCAGATGATAAGTACAATGGTTCCTGACATATAAGACTCAGAGTGAATTCACCAAAGACCAGGCTGCTTACTTTTTTTCCTGCTGTTTGCTTTATTCTCACTGGTGATGGTTATCGCATTTATACAGCTCCCCCTGAGAAATCATCTAGATGGGTTTTGAACATCTTGTTTTTACCACCCTCAATTTCAAGTTGTGGAGCAGAAGCGTGAATAATCCAGCACACCACCACTGATACATTACAAACGCACACTTTAACTTTGTGCCTGGTGCTCCCACTCCTACCTCTTTTTTTTTTTTTTCCTCTCCTTAACTCTTGCAAGCCTTTCTTGAGAGCCAAGTGTGCCCTTTTGCAGTGCTTGTGGGCAAGCTGCAGTGAGAGATGGGTGCTTTGGACCCAGAGAAATGCCATCTGTGAGACCAGTTTAGGGTTACAGTGGTTAGCATCTGCTGAACTAATACAATCAGCCTGAAATGAAAACAACAGAATAAACTACTGCTCTGATTTTTTTTTTTTTTTTTTGATTTTGCCCATTTTTACATGGCTCAGTGATCAGCATTCAGCATATTGCTGCATTTTTAAAGTTAACTGTTATGGAATTAATGAATTCTTCTTCATGAATACCAAAGGACTCGGTCTTTTGCAATTTAATAGGTAACAGAGTTGCTTTAAATAAACTGTCGCTTAGCTTTCATATGTCAACACAGTTGTATGAAAATTGAGAAAGGCTTTTATTTTTGGTTTTGCCTAAACTTCATCACTCCCTCACCTCCTCTGCTCAGCCACAGCTTTGGCTGGATTCCTTTGTCTTCCAAGTCTTTTCATTCCAGGACGACCTGGCAATAGTGGGGTGGTAGTTGACATGAGGATGACCTTGTGGGGGTACCAGAGCACTTTTGGAAGCCCAGAGATGAAGAGTGTGCCTGGTTGGTGGGATGTAACTGGGGAGAGAACATGTGCATTGCCCATGCCAAGGGCAGCTGCAGCCTGGCTGCTTTGGTCCCTTTGACCAAAGACAGTCCTGGGTGCCCAGGTCCACCCCACCAGCACCCTGCTCCTCCCAAATCGGGGCTAAGCCCACACCCTTTGAGACGGAGATGACGTGTGGGGGGCCTGAGCACTGCAGTCCTTGTCTCCATACCTTGCACCAGCTCCCACCTGGCTCTCGTCCCCTGGCAAGGACACCATGGGGATGAAAATGGCCTCTCTGTCCTCTGTGCCGGCATGCACCAGGGAGGAGAGACAGATGCTGACATTTTCATGTCTGACTTCCTGGCTGCTCAAGGCACTGCAGCTTTCGCCTTGGGAAATACTGGCCAACCGCCTTGATCTGGCCGGATGAATCCTCGGCTGGGAAAAGCCTGCCCCCAGGAAAGGCTGTTCTTGCCCGATGCTCCCCTGAGATGGTCTGGCAGTCTGCCTGCCCACTCCTGTGCCCATCCAGCCATTAGCAGGCTGGAAGCGCATCTCTCTGGCTGGCTGCTCTTGGGGTGGCAGCAGGGGCACGATGTTAGAGAGGCAGCTCCTGGCAGTCAGAGAGGAGCAGCCTGCTCCTTGGGAAGTGCAGCCTGCCTGCAGGGAGAGACGTGACTGAGGGACGAAGGGAAAGAGTGAGCAGAGAGAAACTGCAGAGGTTGAGGCAAAGGGTAGAAACACCACCGGGCAGTGATGGTATGTGAACAGCTTTGCAGGCAGGAGGAGCATCCCGTGATGCCTCCACTGATGCTCTTCCTAAGGGATGATTCTAGGCAATTTCTGGGGAATCGTAAATTATTTTTTGTTATTGTTTTCCCCTACTCTCTTTCCACTTTTCTAAAAAGAAAATTACCTAGAATTTACTAAGCTGCACAAACAGCTAGTTGGCAGCTTTCAGCATATTTGGAAAAACATTTCCTTGGCAGAACAGCATACAGGTTTGTAACTCTGAGATGACATCGTAATAATACACCAAGGGGCTCCAACTAGCATCCCAGCAGATTAAACATGAAAGAGTTACCAGCAGTGTCTTCTCACAAGGGACTTATTGCCTTAGAAATACATGTTCCTGGCTAGTACTGAAGAACAAACATCTCAGCAGCCCTTGGCTAATGATGCGTGGCCTATCTATTCATCCTTTGCCGACTGCAAACAAAACTGAGTTTGGATGTGATGCAAGCTGAGCCCTGGATGTGAAGCATGCCAGTCCTTGCTCTTGCTTTGGGACTCTTGTCTATCCAGGGAGAAACATGCTGAAGGAGATCTGAGTTTGAGCTAGGACAATGTTACGAACTGGAGCAATGAGAGATCATGTGTTGGGGAACCAAGAGCAAGCCATTAAACTGCAGGAATTAGCTCCCATTATACAGTGAATTTTAATGGCTAGGCACACTCATTTCTATGGTGAGTGTTCCCACAAAAGCCCTGGAAAGCTGAAAGCTATCAACATTTTAACAGTAAAAAAATCCAACTTGTGCACTCAGATGAACTTTTATCTTTAAGGTTTCAGCAGAGGGATGACACACAGGCAACAAGGTTCAGGGAGCTGTGTTTACGTGAGAAGGGAAAAGGGTCAATTTAAACCCAGCTGGAGCCTGAGTGATGGCTTGATGGGCCCTCTGAGCCTCCAATTCATTGTCTCCAGCACCCAGTTAACACTGGGCTGGAAAAAGGCTCTGGGCTGCTGTAGGCTCAGATGTTTCTCTGCACTCCCTATCTGTTCACTGCCCTGCAAATCCTGGGAACATGCAAAGGTGGAGAACAAAATAAAAGTAGCCCCTGACAATTATTTTCCATGGAGAAAATCGCCATATTAGGCTCTTAATTAGCCCATATCTCACCATATAGCATTGGTTTTGTGTACCTCTCCATAGGAGCTAGGTGAGCCAACCTGTCTTTTTTCCTTTGTGTTTTCCCTTTTACAAAGCTCTCTTAAGACAGGATGCTGGGAGGCATCGTCAGCATACTGACTACCTGCTGCCTGTTAGAGTACAGGTTACATCTCATCAGGTTATGCCATGGCATGTGCCTATGAAGACAACATGAGGCGAGATCATGTCACAGAAATTAACAATGCAGAAAGACATTTTCTTGATTCACAGCAAGGCATTAACTTATACATCTGAGTAGTGGATTAAAGGCTTCCAGCAGTGAGGTGGGGAGGAAGTAAGAGAACAAGCTGCCAACTGGTAAATATCCACGCTAATTTTGCAAATGCAGGTATTTCATGTCTTTCCTAATCTAATCGTGAATGCAAACTGGATTACTGCATCCGACATGACAAGAATAAAACAGCACCAACAGACTCTTGAAATTAGCAGAGTGAGTTTGCTGGAGGAATTACATTGCTGATACAAGTCACTCTCATAATAAAGGGCACTCCTAAAAAGGGAAAAAAAGAAAGCAGGAGACAGAAAAAAAATCAGGACTAGGCAGCCTTTTCCCCTAAATGAAAGACACAATTAAGAGGCTAATTATTTTTGCACTAAGAACAGACAATTTTCCCTTCAGATGTTCACTGCATCACAGAAATTAGCGAGACCGTCTATGACCACTTGACAAGAGAATATAGGGAAGGTTGTTGAAAATAGCAAGGGCAGTGGAAGCACATTCACAAGGACTGGAAAAGATGGGCCCAGCAGAGATTCCTGGAGGTTCAAGGGGGAAATTTATGAAATTGCAGAGGTTAAGGAGAAGAGCTATAAGCAAGTACACCTTCTCCTCAGAGTAGTGCTAAAAGGGGTCTTGCCCGACTTTCCAATGTCCTCAGTTTTGGACAGCCATATGAATTACTACAAAGTTACTGCAAAGAGAAAGCACTCAAATCTGGTTTTATTTCTGATATCATGTGCTATACAGAAGTGCAGAGCAGCAGAGCCTTGCTCTGAAATCTACCTTTTATTTCTGTGTCATTTTCAGGTTACCAACAGAACCTTTACTGCCAGCAAAGCTGCTCTGTTCCTCTAAGCTCCTATCTTCTCTAAGTAGCATGGCTGAGGTGGTCCTCAAATTACGTAAATCAATCGCCTGGAAGGAGATGAGATGCATCTCAATCTAAGCTGCAGGCTGTTTTCTGCCTGCTACAAGAATAAAAGCTAACCAATGAGTGAAAACATGTTAAGAGTGGTTGCATAAAGAAAAGGTCTAAATCAGAGAGGGAACAGAGAAAAAATCCAAACAAGCAGGTTAAAGAAAGTTAAAGTAATTAAAAAAAAAAAATCTTTTACAGGTGCGTTTTGTGGAGAAACTGGGCTAAAAGCCAAAACGAAAAAGCTGTGGCAGCAAGGAGGAACAGATCCCACAGAGACAAAATGGGAGAGGGGACTGTCTCTGCAGGAGTGGTGAGAAAAAACCCAAACCATTAACATCGTTATGGAAAAAAACAATTTAAACTGAAAAATTAAAGGAGCAGAAGTAATTTTTTCACAGGCATTGCGGTTAACGGGTCTCATAATCTCTCTCTTGTCCCTGCCCTAACATGGATGTACTGCCTTTGATAACAAATGAGCAAGGCTGGGGTTGAGAGGCCGCTTTCAGGGAGCTTTGTGCAGTACCGAGGCTTCCTAGAGGAAAGCCAGTCTCCTCCACTGAGGCAGGCGACAGGAGGGCTGCTTATGAGCCCTTCCACTGGGGAAGCTGGGACCAGCTGCCACAGGATGGCAAAAGAAAACAGCAGGACACCGAACACGGCCTGCAAGTGTGTGGAACGGGGAGCAGCAGTGACAGAGGACTTGGGGATAGGAAGCAGACAACGGTGAACACTGTGAAATCACCATCCCCAACCTGCACTGCATCCCAGTGCATGGAAAACCTGCCTTCAGGAGTGAAGTGTTAAAGAAAATGTTAAAAGATCAAACTAGTCAGGCCCGAAGCAAAGAGAAGAGAAAAGAAAAAGTGAGAGCCAAAGAGAAGATGGAAAAGATCAAGTCTCGAGCTAGAAATGAGTATGCTTAAAGATATTGAAGAAAAAAATCAAGGCACGAAACAGTAAAGCACTGGATATAATGAAAGAGAGCCAAGTGACCAGAGCAGCAGGCTGATCTTTGTTCAGCTTAGCTGGTCTTCTCCAGTAAAGTTTACTATGAGGCACAGCAGAACACTTTGGGACTCTTTCTGGAATTAAAAACCAAAGGTGGTTTGAAAGGAGAGCCAAAGTGTTATGAGAGAAAAGCCCAAGCATTAATGCTGGTTGTTTCACCACACCCAGGTATTTTGGTCATCTCCCATGTCATCCATAATCAAGGATTTACTTCTCTTGCATCTGTCTTTGCCTCTGCACCAGACCACAACAGCACTGAGGCAGAGCAGGTATTTTCATGTTGAGGTACCATGAGGGCTAATTTGCCTTGGCTGAAAATGTTGCTGCTTACTTCTAGTTTTCTCTCCATTGGCAGTTGCTTAAGTAACCTCATTTTTAGCTTGGCTGCAGCAAGCCTCCAGTTATAAGTTTCTCATCCTAATATGTCATTGTCATTAAAAATGTCCTGTCTACTGCTGTGATGGGGAAAGATGACACTTTTGGACTTATTTTTTCTCAGAAGTAAAGCCTTAACTCATTTCATTTTAGTCACACAGTTGATTCTTACATCTCCCTCCTCTGTAGCCTTCTGTCAAGCTGCTATGTTGTTTTGGGGAGATGTTTGGGAAGCCATGGCTGACTTTTTAGGCCCCCATTTTCCTAGCAAGAGAGGTCTGTCTTAACTAACAAGAGGAGTGAGGGAACTAAAGTACGAGGAAATAAGCCAATAATAACATAAATGTGAAGCAGCCTTGCTTTAGTTCAGTTTTTTGAGAAAAAACCTTGCCCCTAAGCTTTCAAGGCACAGCATAGGTTCAAAACACAACCCTTCCATAGTTTTTTCCAGATATTACTATCAGATATAACTGAACTAGGATTTTGCCCTACTCAGAAATTGTAGCGGTAAGAGACAGGAGGCTGCCTGAGGAGATGCTGTTTGAGCAGGGAGGTTGGACTAGATGACCTCAGGCGTTCTCCTCCAACGTTACCTATACTGTGCTTCTGCGATTCTGTAACAGAGCTTCAGTTCCTGGAAATCATGTTAGTTTTGTTGGTATTCAAATAAAACCCAATTTTAAAACCTAGGAGCCCAGAAAAACAACGACTTTGCCTACATATGAAGACAATACTTCCTACTCCATGCCTGCCACCCTAGAATTAGTCTGAAGAATTACTGAATGTTCTCCAGAGCAAATCTTCCCACATGATGTCATGATGTGGCATCCAACAAATCTCATTCCTGCTTTTGTCCTCTCACACATCACACTCCCAAATCACAGAGAATGAGTCATGTCTTTCCTTTAGACCTTTTTTCTTTTGGACTGATGAGAAGCCAGACTTGGCCAGGATCACTGAGAAGAAGGCAAGTGGATTTTCTCCTAGACACCGAAATTTTGCATGACTCTACAGAAGATGGTTGTACTGATCTAAGTGGTCCTGCCAGCACCCTTCATCCTCACAGTGACTGAGAAGGTATCTTGCCCAGCAGATTTCACCAGCTAGATCTTTACTGATGGAAAAACTAATGGCAAAATACAAAACACAAAGGCTACCACAATTTTCTGACTTTTCTGTAGCCTGCACTTGAACCCATGGCCATTAAGTAAAAGGCTTTATGTTTTCTATCAGTCCCTAATAATTTAGTTACCCATATATATACACTGAACACTTGGTTTGACATATAGGGGAATAAAAAGAAAATATAAGAGAAAGGGAGGAGAGGGATAGGGAAAGGGAAAAGGCCAAAGGAGAAGGGGAGAGGGAAGGAAAGCAATTAAATCAAAACTAACCAAGTTAAAGTTAGCTATTTGCACCTGGCAAATAGATGCTGCAATACAATGAATTCATGCTATTATGTGAATTTGAATTTACAATACTTTTCTAGAAAAGCCCTATCAGGGCTTTGTGCCCGATGCAGTAACAGAACTGCCCCCACCTCCACTGAAATCCATCTCTGTGCCCTGGCAGTCCATACACAAGGAAGGTGAAGGAGAAGGACAATCCTTTGCCTTTCCAACTGGCTGCTCCTGCCCCTCGTGTACTGGGTTTGTGACGCTGTGGCATTTTGCAAAGCGGCATTGCCTGATGATGCCAGATGGAAGCATTACACAGGGAGGATGCAGCTCAGGTCGGGGTTGTCTGATAGTGTTGGCTGCAGTTCAGAAGCAAGCACTATCCAGCTAACTCACTCATCCCAATTAAGGGTCGAGGCCTTACACGGCACTGCCCCCACGGATACCGCGCCGCGCAGTTTCCAGGGGAGGACAGTCAGATCACATAACAGTCCTTGAAGAGGCACCGGTGCAGAAGAAGCTCCTCTGATAAAACTTAAAGGAGACTGAGGGACACACGACTGATTAGACAAAGCAAGTTAATGGAACTGATTTAAAACATTCTTAATTGTATTATTCCTGGCTAATTATTTTTTCTAGTGGGAAAGAGAAAAACTAAAAAGTCAACCAGTCAGAACTAATGAAGAAATATTTCATAGTAACCATTTGCATTAATAATAATATGGAGCGTTATGATGAATCAGAAGGGTACAAACACGGTGAGTTAGTTGCAGGCTGATCATTACAGATTCTGAGACTAAGACTAATGCACTAAGTGGACACAGAGTCAAATTTAAATATGAAGTAGCATCACTGATTACCCTGAAGTTTTCAGCAGTGTAACAGAGATCCAGATCTGACCCATCATCCTCTCTTTCTGCTTGGTCTGCCCTATTTGGACAGGTAATTAGGTCAGCTGAATACCCTATTCTTTGACTTTAGCACATAAATTGAAAAGCTTTGTTCACCAGCTCATTGTGGGCCTCACCCCACTGAAGCAAGGGCCCATTCAGTAATTGACTCCAGAAGTTAATGACTTTGCCATACATTTTATGGGAGAGGGAATTTGGCTGTTCATTTGAGGGGCAAGGCAAGTTCTATAAAGAAAGAAAGTAACAGTCACTGAAAGGCACAGGCTAAGGTGAGAAGTCTGAAAAATGTTCTGTTGGTTTGGGATTATGGGCATTATGTGGGTTGCACAGTTTCTAGGACATAAAAACGATTACTATTTAAACAAGCATGAAATCCAAGTCAGGGACTTGAGGTTTCATCTCCAGGCCAAATAGCTACAAGGGTTAGAAAGAATTTCTTTTTCTCTTCCTCCTGCACCTCCTCCACAGTATTTCATAACTGAATGAGCCCACTGGAGGGGTTTTGCATTGTTTTGCTGGTCTTTGGAAGAGGGACAACGAACTACAGGATTGTTCAAATTTTGGCAATGCACGTATTTCATTACAGAAGTTTCTCCAGTAGTACCAAATCAAGACAGATTTTACTTGCAGGTAAGCATTAATTATATTATTATTCAATAGCTATTAATAAATAATAATAAATAATAGCGTATTAGCCTGTTAACTACATAAGAATTATATATCCTCAATACTTGTAATGCATTGAACAGTTCAAGGCACGTTCATTTCTAGGGAGATATCTTTGTACTTGAGATGATTATCTGCTTCAGAACTGGATTACAGCAGGTACATAGGGACTTTCTGAAAGTTAAGCAGGTACTTAACTGCTGTCCTGCAGTGGGATGGACTTCAGCACCATTAAATTCACCAAGGCAGAAACGTGCATCTTTTCTTAAGCATGTCCTTAACTGAATAGAGGCAGTGCCAGAGGACAGGGTGCTACTGAAAAACAGGGTCAGGCTTATGTCTCGGTTTTACTGTATGTGGAAGAGTTGCATCACATTAATTTGTAAATTGGCTGGTTCCAAAATCACTCCTTTTTACAACAAAAAAACAAGAGGAATGTTAATTTGCAGTTTAGGCTGGGTTTTTCCTGCTTTGCCGATGTCTCTCTTCTCCCTCATCCATCTGAGAATATGATCCCTCCCAGTGACTGCACCATTTAAAGCACGGGCTCATAAAGAAATGACATAATTTTGCGATCCCTCTGTCTATGGCAGAGCCACCACGTCAGTGTTGAAGGACAGTGTGGACCATGGGCCTCGGTGATCCTCGATAAATACATACTACATGAGGGAATGACTGTCCCTTGCCTGTGGAGCAGGGTCTGGGCAGGCATGCTGCCTGTGGGAGGTACAGCCTCCCTGCAGATGCAGTCCAGTACATCAGATTTACAGCCCACATCCAACTTATCTGCAAGCAAACAGCAGTCAGTTTCTGGACATGCAGCAGCCTGGGGTGCTGAGGATCTTGTTGCCACAAAAATACAGAAAATACCTTTTCCCTCACAAGGTTTCCCCATCTGAGATGTGGGATTGGATCGTCTATACAGGACTGCATAATACAGGATCATCTCTATTATCAAGCACAATCCTAGCACAGACTGATGGGTCTCCAAGGTCCTTCAAGGCTGGGGCCCTGGGTGCTCACACACAGCCCGCTCCTTAAGACAGGGCTCTTTCTGCCTGTCTGTCCTGGCTAGCCATAATTAGTTTAAAATCTGTTGGCCTATTTCAATCTCAGTTCTTTTCAGCCAGTTTCAGCTGGCTTCATTCAGAGCTGACAGCAACAGAAATCATCAGGGCCCTACACGTATTATACAAAACTGCAACAAAGAGAAGAAAGAGCCAAATGAATATCCCATGGAGAGAAAATATACAGCCAAGTTCTGCTCTCTTAATTGTAGTTCTGGCCTTGGCCTCTGCTGGGCAGCTTGGGGATTTGGCTGGACAACTAGCTCATGGGTGGCTTGGACCTTGTCATGGAACAGATCCCCACGGCCTTGAAAGAATCTTTAGTTTTGTGTGGACACTGATGGGGCATGGGGAGGGAAAACTGAGATGTTGTCAGAGTGGCTGAGACAACAAGAGCCACAGCAGAGGCAGTAAGGCTACTCTAGAGGAGGCATGGGCATCTATGAGTATAGAAAACAAATCTATATGACTCCAGGCTTTTTAAATTGTGCTGCTCCTGGAACAACTTTTTAAATTTCATTATACTGTTTCTCTTCTTACTTCTCATTTGGAGGTTATATGAAACAAATCCCCAGTGAGCTTTCACATCTCACTATGGGATAGAACTCAGCATTTAAGAGTCAGGAAATTTATTTTACCTTTGTGGTCCCTAGTGACTTCAATTCTTTTAAGCCTGGTTTCTGCTGCCTAAAATATTCCATAGTCATTTGTCACCATTATCTAGTGCTTTACCAATGTTACTTAGGTAAATTATTATAATCTCAGCAAAAAATATTTTAGTATTTCCTTTACAACTTTGTTTAAAGTAGTCTTAGCAGAATTAGATTAATAAAACATGTGCCTTTCAATATACTTCAAAGTAACTTAGCAAGATATGTGCATGCCCATTAATTCTGCAGTAACAAGCAGAGTGTACAAAGGCTGATTTTAACCATCAGGAAAAGTAGCCACATCTTCTGTTTCTCTTGAAAATCTGCTTGTAATGTAGGGGGTTCAGTTCACCCTCAAACATTTTGGTCACTGTTAACAACATACTTCATGAAGCAAAAGTACCAACACTCATGATATGTCGGATTCAAGATTCATCTTTTGCTCTAAACATCCTAAACTGTTCTGCTTCCTTTATATAACTTTTCCTGCATCAGCACTGCTCCTATTTACCTACTGGCCTGGGCCTTCACAACCTTTGGTTGCCCCAAAGCTGTCTTCACAGACTTTACAAGAAACGCCTCTCTAAAATATGCCCTAGTTTACAGTCAGATAACTTCTGAAGGCTCACTTCCTGTTGCTCTTTAGCTTTTAATAATGATGAATTCCTGTACAAATAACTGTAATCTGCTTATTCTCAGGTAACTACCTTCAAGAGAAAAGCCATTATGTTATCAACAACTACATTACCAATATTACAATGCAATTACCATGACCTACTGCTGCCTTAGCTCTTCTCTTTCCAGCAGACCTTGTCTGAACACAGCTTCTACACAGGCTCTCAAGTCACAGAAACATCAACCTTGCTTTTTTTGTTTGCTTCCCCAGCAAACACACACTGAATGCTATCTGAATTTAATAACAATGGTAATATAGCAATGCAATGGAAATCTAAATGAAGATACAAGACTAAGATTGTGTCTTCTGCAGGAATTCTAAAGCAGTGTTATTTTAAATTGATCCATAATACTTATTAAACACAGTTCTGATGTCTTTATGAAAAGCAAAATAATATAATGCACAATACTTGAATGGCATTTAAAGAAAATTTGCTGAACAGTAAACAGTGTAAAAAAAGTGAAGAAAAAAGTATTACATTTTTATCTACTCTTTATATGGGATATGGAGCTTTTGGGAAAAAGAATGCATCACATTTTTACTGTGACATACAGAACCTGACAAGAAGATCTGTGACTATTTGTTGCCCAGGTCAAATATAAGGGGAAAAAAAAAGCTTATAATTCTTTGCAAAAGCTTTCCACAGGGACCAAGACCTGGTGCTTTAGAGTTTGAAGCTCTCTGCTGCATGAGTTGAATATTCCTACACACTTCTGTACCCCAGTAGCCAGCATTCTTTGGGAAATGGCTTTTATTAATAAATGATAGCAGTGTAAGATATAACTTAGCTCCTTTTTTATCCAAGGTCTACTGATGTTGTCTACCCTTTCCTATGTGCACTGGTGAGCCTAATATTTCAAAGGAATTCAGTGCCAAAATTCGCATTAATCTCAGTGGAGTTGGATTCAGTTCTGATGCTTAAGATAGATTTGATAATTTTCAATTCTACCTTTAGAGGCAAATATTTTGTGCTTGAAGCCTGGCATTACGATGACTGAGGTCTGCTGTCAGCAACATCTCTGCACTTCCACAATCACAGTCTTTCCCCATAACCTTTCCAAGACATTCCCATTCCAGAGCAGGGGAAAGGCAAAGGAAGAAGAAACAAGGAACACAATTGCCACAGGCTTTCACTGATACCCTTCTGCAGCAAACATTGCCCACTGGTCTGAACTGAGCAAGTCAGGGTATCTAACTATTTCATTTAGGCAGATGAGAAAGGACTTTCTTTTCCTAGCAGTCTACCAGTCACTTCCATGAAATAATTGGTTTTACTAGCATCCACTGCAATGCACTCCATAAACTGGGAAGAAATAGTCCTGAAGGCTTGAGGCAAGACTGAACACAATTTCAGAGGTCTTTTTCATGAGTGAAATCAACAATCCATGCTAAGCTATTACTAGAAGTTCAAGGTGGAATTTCTATCCCAGATGAAAAAAATTATTTGAACACCCTCGATTCAAAGTCTGCCGTTGTTCTTGGAAGGGAAAAAGGACCACATCACTTAAAAAAGCCCTATCTCTTTGTTTTTTTTTCTGCTCTGCCTTCCTCACCCTGACATGTGTACAAGCTCCCCAGAGAGGGATTTCAGTGTTGTTGCAGGAACTTGTCAGAAGAGTGCAGTGTATAGTAACAGAGAGAAGTGCTGATGTCACGCAACAAGTCTAGTGAGCAGAATCAATATCCTTCATTTGACAGGCTGACACAGCTGAAGCAAAGTTATGGGTCCAAAATCTTGCCCAGCTTCACCATCTGGCCGATCAAGGGTTCCCACCTCTTCTCACTCAGCTCTCTTTGCTGCTCAGAGGCGCAGTGAGCACCTCCCTCCCTGCGCGAGGCTGGACTGGGCCTCCTCTGCGATGTGTGGTCTGCAGGCTGCCCACTGTGCCTGATGAGGTGACAACACATAAAGCCACCTCCTTCTCTGGAACTCTGTGGAATTTTTACAGCAGAGTACATCTAATGGACGCTAGTAAAAACAAACTCCACTTGTTTTGTCACAGAAGTAAAGAAGTGAATAGGGTGAGCACATCCACTGAATTTAGGTACTTACATTCTGCTCTAATTCTAAACTAATGTACTTAGTATATAATTTTGTAGCCAAGAAGTGTAATAAAATGCAGTCTACTAATGCATAACCCTTTTCATCCTGTATACTGCAGCCAGACAGCTTTTTTACAATTAGTAAGTAATACACATATATTCATTAAGAACTGCAATGTAATACACAGGGTGCCTACACTTTTCCTCCTCTGTCTTCTGCATGAAGAGAAAGGAAAGAAAAAGGGGTCACCTAATGTGACCAGAAGATGCATGCATAGCTAAGAATGAATACTAACTATGTGCTCAAAAAAACCCATTAAAGCATTAAGGAAAGGCATTAGTAATCCAACACTACGTACTTTAAAACAACTCACTGCCAGAAAGAAAGAGAGTGAGGACAAAAATAAACAAGCAGGCAAAAAAAAAAAATTATGATTTCTTCATACAAGCTAACTGAAATATTTGTAGCAACAATATGGGACTATTGCAGTCACAAAACAGACTGATTGAATGATAATCAACTTAATTATCTACATTAACTGAACAGTTGAGAGCCCAGGTTAAAATTTAATAAACCATACTGCATGAGGATTCTTAAAGATAAATCACAGCATGTGACTCTGTGAGCATAATTTATTTTAAAACACTGCACTGTTTCTGCAAATTGCATTTATTAAAGCTATGCAAAAGCTTCAAATCTTTTCAGAGGTGAGGACATTTTGACTGTGCTGGTTCTTGTTATTTAAGATGTACTTCACAGAATCACAGAATGGAAGGGACGCACAGGGTCATCTGGTCCAATCTCCCTGCTTAAGCAGGGTCACTCCAGAGCACATGGCACAGGATTGTGTCCAAGTGACTCTGGAAAATCTCCAGTGAGAGAGACTCCACAATCTCTCTGGGCAATCTGTTCCAGTGCGTGGGCACCTGCAGAGTAAAGAAGTTCTTCCTCACACTCAGGTGGAACTTCCTGTGCTCCAGTTTCTGCCCACTGACTCGTCCTATTGCTTGGAACAACCAAGAAGAGCCTGGCTCCTTCCCTCTTGGCGCCCTCCCTTCAGACACAGACATTGAAGAGGTTCCTTCTCAGTCCTCTCTTCTTGAGGCTGAAGAAGCACAACTTCCTCAACCTTTCCTCATTAGAGAGATGCTCCCATCTCTCAATCATCTTTGTCACCCTCTGCTGGACCTGCTCCAGGAGATCCCTGTGTCTCCTGTACTGAGCAGCCCAGAACTGGACACGACTCTCCAGATGAGGCCTCACCAGGGCTGAGTAGAGGGGCAGGATCACCTCCCTCGACCTGCTGGCAATGCTCTTTCTAATGCACCCCAGGATACCTTTGGCCTTCTTGGCCACAAGGACACACTGCTGGCTCATGGACAGCTTCTTGTCCACCAGGACCCCCAGGTCCTTCTCTGCAGAGCTGCTTTACAGCAGGTCAGTGCCCAGCCTGTCCTGGTGCTTGGCGTTATTCTTCCCCAGGTGCAGGACCCTGAATTTTTCTTTGCTGAATTTCAGAAGGTCCCGCTCTGCCCATCTCCATCTCTCCAACCTGTCGAGGTCCTTCTGAAGGGCTGGACAGCCCTTGGGGGTATTGGCCACCCCTCCCAGCTTTGTGCCATCAGTGAACTTGCTGAGGAGGCATCTGCCCCTTCATCTAAGACACTGATGAATAAGTTAAACAATACTGGGCCCAGTACTGAACCTTGGGGGACACCACTAGTGACAGGCCTCCAAACAGATCCTGTGACAGTGATTATGACTCTCTGGGATCTGCTCTTCAGCCAGTTCTCAATCGACTTCAATTTGTGTCCTCTCCAGTAATTCTTGATGAAATGTGTTTGGCAGTCATGCTGGGGGAAAAAACATGGGTCCAACTCTTTGCCCAAGCTTGATCGCATCCCACCTTTTCTCTCTTGAGCTCACAGTCCCAAACACATTTGCTCCACCTATTCCCCTAACATACATGCCAATGTCCCAGGCACATGATCCTCTCTGTATACGGCTACTCCTCGTTTTTAATTTTTGTCCTTACGCTAAGATGTCCAGGGCACAGTCAGCATGGTCTCAGCTGCTGACAGGGCTGGAGGAGACATGGCCACAAGGTTAGTGTCTTACGCAGAGACACACCCAGCTCTGCCCAAAACATGGGAAGGAGGGTGCCAAATGGCTACTAAGTCACATCCTACCAGCCCTTTGATAACAGCCAGGGCAACCAAGAGGAGCAAGGCCAACCAGACTGCTGCACAGCTTCCCCCTCCTCTCCCAGCTGGCAAGACCTTGGGCACCAGGATTGTGCCAGGAGGAGGGGGCGTGGGAAATCATGGGGTGAGAGAAAGCAGCCTCCCAGCCGCTATTTCCACAGGGTCTGAGGGAGAGCACAGCACTACCTGACAGCACGGCCCCAGCTCTGAGGGGCCACCCTCCACCTTGGCCACTGGGTGCCTGTAGGATATGGGGGAGCAGGGCTGCCAGCAGATCCATGGTGGGGAAAGGTGGCCTGAGGGCCAGGTGGCTCCTGGTGGTCCTGGCATGGGAACTGTGCTCCTGTCCCATGCAGGGACATGGCACCTGTGCACACTTGAGTGACGTGTGTGCTCAGGACCCACAAGGTTAATTACAATGCCACCTGTAGGAGGTACTTTCCCACAAATACTAACCTTCTGTTTTTTCCATATGCTCCCATATGGTCCAATTTTTCTTCATAAGCAGAGTTGTATGAGAGCTAAGAAATCACAGCAAAGCTTTACTTGTGTCACTGTAATGTCAAAACCAGAAGTCACCTGACTTTGATAAATCCAGGATTTAAAAAAAAATAATTTAAATAAATTTCATCTTTTCCATCCACACTCTAACTTCTTAGGAATAATTTGCATTCAAAAGATACATTAAATTTGATAGATTTTTTCATTAAACATTTTCATTTGTGCCTGGGAAAAGGTCAGTGAGAAGACTCAGAATTTCTTATCTTGCTGTGTTTTCTGCAGCCTTCTCACTTCGCACCCTAGCTGGAGTCCAAATATGCCCAGCTCTAAACATGTCGGAAACATTACAGAAATCGGATACAATCTCTGTGAATCTTGGGAGGAGCAGAAAAAAGAGCCTGATTGTGATGCACTACGAAATACAGTATTAATGTGTTATGTACTATAAAACAGAGTATTAATTCCTCAAATAATAGCAGAACAAGCACAAATGTTCTTAATCAATTTCTACTAATTCTTTTCAACAATAAGAAAAAATCAGATTATAAAAATGCTTGAAGCATTTCAGGTTTCTCCACATGGCGTCTGAAAACAGACTTTGTTAGCAGATTGACTGAAATCTCTCTGGTTTCAGAGATGTGTGAATGGTGTGAGAGGAATGCCTGAAAAAAGTCACTTCTAGAGAAGCTTTGAACAATAAAGAGCCTCTGTTTTCCAGTGAATTGTGCATATGCACACAAACGCTCATCCATAATGTGAATTTAAAATAATCCTGATGGGAGTGAAAGGGGGGAGGGACACATGGAAATAACTAGGCAGACTTTGACCCTTTGTGACAGAAAACAAAGCCTTGTAGTTCAAATCTGAGATAGCAGTTTCCATTTGACATGGTTTCAACAGACGTACACGCCTTCTGGCTTAAGCCTGTCCCTAAAGGATACTAAGACCAAGCAAAGCTTGCTTACAAGCCACCCAACCACAACACGATGGTTTTAAGTGGAAACAAATGGAATAGATGTAATTAAAAGTCCAAACTGAATTAGTCAAAATCGCTACAGCTTCACTTTACAAAGTCATTGAAGGGCAGGAATGGAGCATCTGGAATAGCTGTTTGGCATAGGGTCACTATGAAGATGAATTAGGGTTAATTTTCTACTTGAGTGTAGGTCAGGCACTGTGCTGTGGCAGAACACTCAATTTACTGGGTATGTTTTGGCCTACTTAGAACTTTAGAAAATAAATATTACAATGTTAAATTAAATATGCTCTGTGACAAGGACTTGCAACATTGGGAGAATGTGATTTATATGCAATTGGCTCATATATACCATCTAATATGATATGCACAGTGTAATGAAAGCTCAAGGGTCTGATCTGCAGTGCAGAGATGCTTTACAATCCTCTTTCAGGTTGCACATTGTTTTTTCTTCATCCTTTTTTTTTTTCCTTAATGACTACATGAGTTAATTAGTGGTTATGTACTCTGTCTCTTTGCCTGGCCTAGCTTATCCCTACTGCAATAAATCTCTTTTCTTTCACTCTCCCAAGGATCATTACAACTTTAGCCAGCACTGTCAACAAAACTAATTGAAAGCCACCTGCTTTTAAGATCACCTTAATGAAAAATGAAGAAGTTAAGAAGCAAAATTCAATCAACTTTCTAATAGTCTTTAATTTCCTATTAATTCACACAAGTGCAGAGGCAGAAAACCCCTCACATGATCCTTTTTGTTTTCACTGCTGGCCTTATCATCCAGTTCTCCTTACATCTGTAGACTTAGAAATTATAATTTTTGTAACCTAAATCTCCAATTATTCTTGAATGTGGAACTAATAGTTTTAAATTTTGTCTTTTTAAATGCTGCGGTTCAAAAAAGAAACGTACTTGCAAATAGCCTTCCTATTCTTTTTGCTAAATGTTTAGGTTCTTTTAATCAGGCAGGTCCAGATTCAGCAGAACTTTTAAAGATGTCAAAGTCCACTTAAGCACTTACACAAATGATCTAAATCTTAATGCCTTTGATGACATTTATGCACCTGCAGAAATCTGAGAAAAGGCTGAACCTGCAAGACTGGATAGTTATGGATTTCATGAGGGGGGCCTTGGTACGCAGACATGAAAAACCTCTGAGCACATACTGAATCTCAGGCAGGTGACCAAGTACTATTGAAACAGATAGGAAGTAAGCACATGCTTCAAGATAAGCACTTTGCTACCATTGCACAGGAGCGCACAATTTAGTGGAGTGAGCATGAGTAAAGGAAACATCCTTGAGATAGCTGGATGGCTACGCTGTTTCTCCTAACTAGTTTCACAGCTCATCTCTAATTGTGAAGAAATAAGCCTGGAAAAGGAGAAGAGTGGCTGATTTCTTTCCTTCAGGCCAACCGGAGCAACATACTGAGAAACGAAAAAACAAAAGGGGAGCACGAGACAGATGGGACTAACGACTATTTGTGTTGCAGCAGGGCTTAGATGTCCCAGTAAAGCCGGGGATCCCACAGCGTGAGACGCTGTGCAAA
Organism: Machaerirhynchus nigripectus; assembly: GCA_013397975.1. Taxonomy (NCBI): domain Eukaryota; kingdom Metazoa; phylum Chordata; class Aves; order Passeriformes; family Dicruridae; genus Machaerirhynchus; species Machaerirhynchus nigripectus. The sequence continues at coordinate 221,393 of VZRQ01006361.1, read as the reverse complement.
CATGTCAGTGAGGGTATTCGGTGAAGGGGAGCTGCCTGTAAACACTGCATGTGGAAGTCCCTTTGAAGTCAGCAGAGCCCAAGCGTGCAAGAGGTTTGTACTGCCAGGCCATGCGTTTCAAGCTGTATGATTAATTGCTGTCGGGTGTTCCAAAGCAGAAGACAAGCTCTCTCATAGAATGGCCACCAAAGATATAATGAGCTGAGGAGGAAAAAAGATAAGGTCACAGATAATATATTGGTTTTATTTAACAGTCCGCTGTTTACTTCCTGTGAGTATAAACATATCATTATTTCTCCTACTTCAAAAGAATAAAAATTCTATTTAGATGAAATACATTTAAAACAGTGCAGGTGACACGCAGTATGGGATAAATGCTACCTTCATGCAAATGTATACTTCTTGCTTTGATTATAGTAATAAGATATGCAAAGAAAGATCAGAAGAATATAATTTGATCCATTTTGGAAGCTACTCTGAAATCCATGCTAGATGTAGTGTGTGTGCATGCACAGAAGAGAAGAACAGTGAGAAGCCACAGCACTACAGAACCTGCCCAGAGATGGCAAATTCCTTCTGCTTTAGAAGTGAACTGATGGCTGCAGAAGTCAGTGGAAAAAAATAAGACGAGCCCCCCAGTTTGTGAACCTGCAGTTTCAGTGATGCAAACATTGCTACAACGTGCAGAAAAGGCTTAAACACAAAGGCATACAGAAGAACGAAAGGAAGGAAAAAGTACCAGTCAGGAATAATTATCACAGTGTATAAAACTTTCCACTCCTTTATTATCATAAATTGCAAAGTTTTATTGATGCATATTTTATCACAGCACTCTTGCCATATGTGATCTGAAGATTCAGAGCCTGTCCCCGGGGACAACGGTACTGATATAGATAATCAAGAATTCCTTTTATGCTCCTCTCAACACAGCCACAGCTCAGATTGAAATTAACATCTTTTACAATGAAACACCAGTTTTCTGCCACAACTAGACATGACAGCTGGAGAGAGAGACCTGCTTATCCAGTTATTCCTTCAAGTCTCGGTTTCATTACAGCCGTGAAGATGTAAACTAAGTACAAAGCAATGCGGACGGTCACTGAATACCAGAAAAACGAATCTGCATGCAACCTGCCACATGAAGAAACGGGAAGAGAAATGCTTCCAAATAAATCCAGGGATGAAAAGCAAAGATCAGACGCAGCCCCTAAAAAAAGGCGATGAAGAGGAATCCAAAAGCTTTGAACTTTTGCTGTGTTCACTGCCTGGACTAGACTGGGTGGTGCTTGCACACACGCATGTGCACAGAGGAGTGGAACCCACGGCCAGAAAGAAACCCAGCATGGGGCTCTGTCCTACTTAAATCCTCCAAAGCAAGGATTTGACCTAGTGGAAGCACTAAGACTGCTTAGTGTTGTTACTTGTTCCTGGTCACTTTTTTTAGCTTGACTGCTTCCACCTGTACGTTGTCCCTACTTCTCACGCTGCTGAGGAGGGGAGCATGGAAGTTGTTTTACCCTGCTCCCCATGGGGTCAAGCATCATTGTAGCATCTGACTGCCTTCCTGTAGAGCATTAAACAACCAACATCTGCCATGTGGGATTCTCCCTCTCATCTTACTCCCATGGCAGAACTAAGTATGCATTGTGGTGTTTTGTTTTTTGTTTTGTTTTGGCAAGACTTTGTTTTTGTTGTTTTAAATCTACATGCTGGGTATGTTGGGAAGGAAAACAAAGGCAGCACCTTGCTTGTGAAGGAGAAGGTGGTGGGGTTTGCAATGGTCATTAGTTTCTGAGGAAGTTATTGCCAAAGTCTCAGCCTGGTTTCCCAGAAGGTGCAGCTTCCTGCTGGCTGCTAGAGCTGATAGAAAGGTGAAAACTTCACAGACTGTCACAGGGAGCTGGAGATGATAATGCACTGGAAAATTGTGTCTGTTCCATGCGTAAAAGCAGTTCAAGTCCAGCTCTGAGCACTTGCCTACCTATCACAACATTTCAAAAGGGGCCTGTTGCTTTGTTATGTTACATGCTGGGACAATACATAGCATAACCTACTTCATCGATCATTGGCTATTTTTTCTTTTCTTTTCTGATTAACATCATGCAACCTAGGGGTTATCTCTAAACAGGGAAGCACAGAAGAGAGGTTATCAATGTGTTTTGAAACATGTAAGTGGGCAAATATGCCGTTACAGGTGCAAGAATGCTCAGGAAACATTTAAAGGCTATTGCACACCTTCAGATTAGATCAGGAAAGAAGTACAAAAAGCCACTTTTCTAGCCTTCTGTCTTTGTCTTTCTACAGGCCGCACAAAACAGTACTTATACATTTCAATTCTGTGGATGAGCTCAGGCTTAAAGCACATGTAGAAGCAAGCCCACTTTAGGGTCATTATCAAGTAAGACAGGGAAAAAGAAGGCTATGAAAGAAGACAGATATGTGGCAGAACTGCAGGGTAAGGATCTAATTTAAATCATCAGCTAAAAAAATAGCACTAACACATTAGCTGGATGAGTCTTCAGGGGATAAAAATGAGAGGGCAGGACCTCTCACCCTGCATTAGGAGACTGTAATTTTCACTTTCCTTAACCAAGGAATGTTTGGAATTTCCTGCTCCTCATCACACTGGAAGGGCTCATCTCACTGGGAAAGGCTGATTTCCAAATACTCAAAGCCTTTTGCATTCATGGGGGTTACTCATTCTGAGGGTTATTCTTTCATGATATTTTTAATTGACACATTTCCCAGAGTTCACTATTTTAGAATGCTGGCACTGGAAGGATTTAATATTGAAGATATTCTTCTGCATGAAGGACACTTTGGAACACAAGTTCAGATGACCGGGATTTCTCCGGTCTTGCACACACACCCACCCACAGAGTGATGGCTACCACCTCACTGCAACTATGAAATCTAGACAGCTAAGATTGTTTGAGAGAAATGTAGCAGTACCTATTGTTTTTCCTTTTAGAAGAGATTTAAGATAGAATATTTACTATGATCATACAATTTTTATATCAGATTGAAAAACAGAATTTGCATCTTGCAGGGAGTTGTAGCATTTGGCATTTCTCCCAAGTCAGGCTAAAAAGCCCAAATAATGCAATTTATCTTTCCATGGAGTTTTAAAAATCAGTTTAAAAAGGCAAAAACTTTAACATCTATGGTATGATATGGGTCATCTTGTTAGAAATAAAATGTTTAGTGTTAAGGAGCAAGAGGGGTGTGGTGATCTTGCTCCATCACTCCAACTCTAGATGGCCACAGCTGGGAGCTGCTATTCCTGACCCACTCGTCTCTATCTACCTTTGGATCCCTCTCCCCAGCCAGAATTAGAACCTGACCAGGCATGAGAATCTCATGGTGTAGCTGTTCCCAAGATGCTTCACACCAACACAACATCTCATCCCAAGTACAAAATATATATGCAAGCCAGATTTTCCTGTGAAGCATTTTACTAAAAGGTCTGTTTTCCCTATGAACATTTTCAAATTCAACGAACAACAGAAAAATACTTAATTGGACACTTTAGTGATCAAACCTAGTTGTTTTATTACACCTTTCTTTTTGAATCCTTTGAGTGGGACTATCAAGGCAGAATATCAGGTAGAGAAGACCAGTATCAAGCTAGAATCTCAGTGTGATGTGTAAATAAGAAGGGGCCTTGAAAAGCATTTGAGATTAATCTTTCTTCACAGCCTCAAGTTTTAAAAGTATGTTTTACAAGCAACTCTTTTCATAATTCTTTTCATAGCAATATTGATTTAAAAAATTATTTTACACCTGGAAATCAAGAAGCACACTGGAACACTTTTCTATAAAACTTTTAATAAGGTAGAGACCTCATTGGGAATCTGTGCAAAGTCTACCATGATGGATAGAATGGCCAAGCAGAGGGTGGTGGGGAAAAATTAGATCACAGACAGTCAAGCAACCAAAAACCAGTTCCTTTCTACAAAGAAAGCTCAGACCCTCTTTGAGTGAAATGTATTCTCATTTCACCAGCATAACCCCATTGAAACCAGTGAGCTTGTATTAAAGAGTGGAGTAACATTGACACATGATAAGTTGTAAAAGTTTTTTACATCTTTCTTTGAAATACTGACATGGGTCTTTGTCCCAGACACCAGTCTGTCCTTCTATAGTAAGTCCTGGATCTTTGAAGATAGATAGGTTGTAATTAAAACTGAAACATGGCCTATGGGGAAAGATCTTTCCCCACTTAAATTACATTGTTTTCACTGATGTACTGGTGTAAATGGTATTTTTATGTGTGTGTCCAGAAGAGAACTCAACTGCAATATTTCTTCTCTGCTGCTGAAATATTAGCATTAAAAAGTGCAGTATTTTACAAAAGTCATATAAACACAGTGCTTCCAACACAATCAATTTTGTTGGAATTATTTTACACCATCTTCATCCTTGAAATTCTACCCCTTCCTCTGTGGAATGTTTGAAAACTTAGAAAATCCTGAAGTTATTTGAAGTAAGATTCAGCAGTATATTAACTGGTAAAAATCAAAGAACTCCTTTTTCTCCCCAAGCCCAGAAGAATTAATTTTGTTGCCACTAAAGAAGAACAGGCACCCAACTTTTGAACAGGAACTGACCTAATATTTCTGAAAACCCTGCATGCAATTAGCTTCTTGTAAGAGCCATCTTTCAAGCAGTCTTTTTCTGCCTCTGAACTCCAAAAGCTGCTCATGAGATCCAGCAAAATTAGGATATTAATAGAGAACCATTTATCAAGCCTGGTGGGTTTGTTAAAGGCACACTTGTCTAGTTAACCAACACTGTCAGGGTATCTTTTAAAGCAGAAGATACTGTTAAGGGCCTCCTTATTATTTCTGCTCCAGGTTTTTCACAACAGTGTGTCTCCAGCAATGGAAGCAATGCTGCCCTAGAAAGTGGTGCTCAGACAGGAGAGGGTCTCCCCAGAAAAGGAGCCCTCCTTGGCTATGGGGTGGTGTGGCGGCCTCGTCCCAAGATGTCGAGATGTCCAAAGGGACGCCTGGTACAGTGGGGTGCACGCCTGCACCCCTCAGTGCTGTGAGCATGTGGAATCACTGGTGGGTGTCCAAAGCAAAGAGGGCTGCTGCCCTCCTCATCCCAGGGACTGCAGCCCATTTCTCAGAAACTCTGGTCCAGGCTGAAAAACAGAAAATGGATGGCGAACTGGGATGGCAAATTCATGGTATGGGATTTGTGTTTGTGTGTTTGTTTTCTCTCTTGCCTTTCTCCTTGATGGCCCACACTGTTCTCCGGGCTTGTTCTACCATCACTCTGCCTGGTGTTCAGCAGCATTTTGGTCTTCTAGATTAATTCTCTTCAAGTAAAAAAGCCTTTTGTTTTTCACCAGAAAAGTATGAACTTCAACATTTTCCAGGAAAAGATTTCTCAGATCAGGGCTTTTTCTTGTGACTTTGAGACACAAATCACAATCTTGACCTCTTCATTACTAAATGTGATTGCTCTGACAGGTCTTTTGTCTGAGCATTTTCTAAAGGCTTTGGTTTCCCTCTACGACATGATGATTTTGAAATCTAAGCTTTGACAAAACAGAACTGTGATCTCCCAGCTCTGATATTTGGACTGCAAACACTTCAGTGGAGCACTATGCCCTACGTGTTTGTACTGCAGGGGGATCTGCATATTACCTAGCACCTGCAGGCACCTCTAAACCATAAATTGTAAGTAATAATAGAAGTTTTAACTTTGTCTGGTGATTTGGTCTCAGAAACCTAAACCTTATGTATTTCCTTAAGCACTCAGATCCCTATGTGGACAAAAAGCTACAAAATCTCTGCTGTATCAGCAGATTTGAAGCTAAACTCAAACAGTGCTCTTATCTAGGGATATAATCCCATCAGACTGTGAACCTTTGGTTTTGGTAATAGAGTGTCTAACAGTGGCAGAAGTTGTTCTAAGGCTGGACACTTATCCCACCCCATCTCTGCCTCCGTTCACCCAGACTGACTTGGCTGTGCCTGCAGCACTCATTTACTGACAGCAGTGCTGCACAAGCTTCAGATAAAGGAGCACCATTTTCTGCAGTCCTATTCCTTAAACATTTAATGTCACATCTGTGATTTTTTTTTCTAGTTCCAGGGTTTTATATAAGACAGGAACATTGAGGTTATCTGATCAACTGATGTTGACAATACCCCACACACGGCACAGGACAAGACGATAAAACACTGTAAAAACTGTGAACACTGAGTCTTCCCCCTTTCTCTTTTTACTTCCTGTAAACATTACTGGAGAAGAATGTACTGCAAAGTCATAAATAAAGTATACTTGTCAGAAGCTATGATCTTAAAATATTCTAACGGTTTGTTTGTGTTCTCTCCATAAATTGTTTATTGGTCAATATGGACAGAATTTGCAAATGCATCCTCCTTTGCAGTTCACTGATACTATCTCCATTCTAAACACTTTCATCTAGTATTAACCTTCCAAAAAACAGCCACTTTCTACCCTTTCTTCATTGATGGGAAATTTTCTAAAGCTGAACATTCAATTATGCAGCATTACGTTACCCTGTGTTTCTTATCCTTAAGGAGATGGTGAGCTTTAAAGGACAGTATGATTGTTAAAGGTACTATCAGAGGTAGGATTATATAGCTGGGGCAATGCTTTTTGAGTGGTCTCCATCTACACAGTAAAGCAAATCAGCAAAGAAAAATCTCTGTAGAAAGTAAGTTTCTAATTTATATTTTTACTTCCCTATGTCATGTGAATGTTCTTCAAGTAACAGGCCAACACTGTGAAGTGGTACCCTGGTGAGTAAATTATTACAGAAAGAAGTTCATTAAAACAGTGATTTCAGTGTCTGAATAGCCCATGAGCATTCAAAACAGGAGAGATCTCTTTAAGCCAGAGAAGACACCAACCTATAACACAGAAAACAGACTTTCTTCTAACTCTCCTGGAGCCCTGCAATGCAGGGTGGTCTTCCAATATAACAATCATCCTGCATAGGGTGATATTTTAAATCAGAAGTTAAGTGGTTCAGTCCCCTCTAGATAGTTCCTGAAGAGGCTATAAAAGGACCAGTAGACGTAAAAATGCTTTTAAATGCGTGCAGTGGTTGATAGATTGGCTATTTACAGCTAGTAAGTCAAATCTGTTATGACATTTGGTAATTGCCTCTTCAATAAATAACTTGGTAAATTCCCAGAGAAAAGAAGGCAATTTATCTCAGAATAAAACCAGTTTTGGTCCACCAACTCTTTGAGGAAAATTTGGTAGGTAACTGTAACTACATGGGGAATTTGGATGCTCAGCGATCATTAAAAATAATGGGAACTTAAGTGTCCAGATCCTACAGCAGTTTCAAAACTCTTAGCTATGCTCTCCTGGGACAATTACTTTTTGCCCACTGCAAAGGTATTAACACTTAAACACTCAGAAAAGAAAGAGAAAAAACTGCATAAAAACCCAGTGGCAGATGGTTATCTATGAACATTTGTCTGATGTTTTACTAAATTGACACAATTAAGAAGAAAACACAACACCTTATAATTTATTTTTGATACTATAATTATTGATGTTTCAACGAAACAAGGACTTCATAGCCAAAGGGTTGATGGACAACAGGATTGAAGTGGGGACAGATTTTAATCAGAATGCATTTTTTGAGGCTGGGAATTTGTAGTAAAAAATTAACACCTACCTGCCACGCAAGCATATATGTTTTTTCTGCATAAAAACCTGTACAGCCCAGTAAGGGATTACAGAGGTAATGCAATGGAGCTCTTTCTCCCAAAGGTGAGAAACAAATGAGGTGGAGATAGCAAAGAGCAGTAGGGAAAAGTTATTAGCTATACTGGGTATCACTGCTGTTAGCCAAGGTTGATTCATTGCCTCACTAACAGTCGTCTATTTAGCAGGTTGTAATACAAATGAGTCTTTAATGGGAGCTCCTTCTCTTGCACAGAGCAGCAGGACAGCAAAGGAGGGCACTTGAAGAGCTACATGGGCCAAACAGGCAAGGAAAAGAGACAGGCACAGACTGACAGCTCAGTGTTGAGCTGCGCTCTTTTCCTTTTTTCCTTTGCTTGCATTATGTCTTCTACACATTTGAATCTAGCATCCAGTTCCTTAGTCCTCCACTGAGATGTTCCGTGGGCACGTGACAGCAGGAGCCCACCTGGAAGAGTGGCTCCTCTACCACAGCGTATTTAACACAGTGCCCTTAGCAGCGCCGCTGAGCTCACCCTCATGGGGATTCACCTTTCCCAAGTCTACGCTACACAAAGAAGGTTTAGCCATGGTTCAGACCAACATTTCTATACAATGGTTACATTTTGTATGTAGCCCTTGTATCTACAACACATTGCTGACAGACACTTTTCTCTTGGCATACTGATGAGCTACAAAACCACATGAAACCACATGCAAATCTAGGAATATCATTTCTTTAACACCCCCCTTCCCCCAGTGTGCTTTACTCACACCGGAGACGTCTTGTGGGATCCAGATGCTGTTATTCCAATCTCTATCTGTTACCACAAACTCCTCTGCTTTCTGTCACGGAACAGTTATTTGCCAGTCATGCCTGTGGAACAGTTATTTGCCTTCTTTTTGTATTAGTCTCTATCCAAGCCAGAGCCAAATTCTGTACTTGCCACCTATCAGATCTGTCCTTTTTTGTCTCTGTTACTGTAGGAAGACATTTGTCATTTCTTTCTGTCTGCCTCACTATACAAATCCTGTTTTCTTGCCCTCCTGCAGCTTCTTCCTCTGTTCAGTCTCCTCAAGCTTTTGTTGCTATTATCATCATTTTCTCTCAGCATGCTCTCTGTCCTCTTGAAGGCTGGTTTGACAGATCCTCTCTTGTCATCTGCTTGAAGGCTGATTTCAGCTCTTCCTTGCAGCACTGTGCCTATGCGCCTCCTCCGCTACAAGTGTTTAATGTAGAGCTTGTTCTACCAGAGCTGCTCCTCGTGGCCCTTCCTCCCGAGGAGCGTCTCCAAGACAGAAGGTGTACAGGGCTGTGGGACACAGAGCTGGTCTGATAATGTCAATAGCTGACTGCTGCCTTTCCAACAGGCCTGGCAGCCCTTCCCCTTGTCCTTATCAAGTACACACACTAGTCATTTTACAGGATCTCCTCCTGGGGTGCCCAGGAAAGAGGATGATTAACCTTGCTATTAGAATAAATTTACCAGCTTGTGCTCACTCCTCATGCGTTCTTTGCATGGAGACTGTCCATTTCCATATCACTTTCTGAAGGAGAAAGAGCAGCAGCTCCTCTCAGGAGATATGGTAGTTGTTTGCTGCATGCAGCCCTCCTCTGACATTGAAAGAAACTGAGTGTCCAGTTAAAACACACAGGCACCACTGATACACAGTCTTCCCATACTTCCCTTTCTGGGAAGGCATTTGTATGTCCTTCATAGGTCCTTCACAAGGCCTGCAGACTTCCTCTTTATTTCTCCACTCTCTTCCTTAAAAACATATTTCTGCTCTGAAGTCTTAATATATTACACCTGCAGGTCAAGTAATACATAATATTTACTTTAATGGTTAATGTCCTCCAGATTATGCATGGATTGGACGATGCTTGGGGCAAAACTTCAAATTTTATTTGAAGGGAAATGCTTCTTTTCATTAAGAAAGCTCCCCTTTCCAGAAGTCAGTCTTCTAGTTCACACAGAGAGGCACCATAACTTCACCTGTTAAAGCTCTCCTCTCCTCTTCAAAAGTATCTTAAAATTAAAAAATAGACTAATTTCAGCAATGGGCTAAGCACGTAGAAGGTACTCCTAATCTAGTGAAGTACCTATATTATTCTTAAGAGATTTGCCAACTAGCGATCTACTACTGCTATTTTAATTTATGTTACATCGTGATTGCAATTCTAAATTAAACTCATACAGGCAAGAAAATTTATAGTCAAACCTTTCCCTCAATGCTTAACTTTCTTCGCTGTAACAAAGTGACATATTGCAAGGGCTCTTAACTGTGTCTCACAATACCTAGGCATGTACAAAGGTTAATTACTGTATTGGATTTGAGTGACAAAGTTTTGGTAGTGGGGGGGGCTACAGGGGTGTTTATGTGAGAAGCTGCCAGAAGCTTCCCCCATATCCATTACAGCCAGTGTCCACTGGCTCCAGGATGGACCCACTGCTGGCCAAGGCTGAGCCCAGCAGCAACGATGGGATAACTTACTTAAGAAGGGGAAAAAAACCCCTTGTGCAACAGCAGCCAGAGAGGAGAGTGAGAACATGTGAGAGAAATAGCTCTGCAGACACCAAGGTCCATGAAGAAGGAATGGAAGGAGGTGCTCCAGGCACTGGTGCTGAGATTCCCCTGTAGCCCCTGGTGAAGACCAGGGGGAGGCAGCTGTGCCCTGCAGCCCCTGGAGGACCCCACATTGAAGCAAGTGAATGCCCAAAGGTGGCTGTGACCCCATGGGAAGCCCACACTGGAACAGGCTCCTGGCAGGACCTCTGGACGCATGTAGAGTGCCCACGGTGAAGGCAGCCTATGCTGGCAGGATTTGTGATTGACCCTGCAGGGGACCCACACTGGAGCACTTCATGCAGAACTGCAGCCCCTGGGAAGGACCTGTGCTGGAGGAGTTTGTGGAGAACTGTGTCCTGTGGGAGGGACTCCATGCTGGAGCAGAGGAAGAGTGTTAGGAGTCCTTCCCCTGAGGAAGAAGGAGAAGCAGCGACAATGTATGATGAACTGACTGCAGCCCAAATTCTCTGTCCCCCTGTTCCACGGGGAGGTAGAGAAACTGGGAATGAAGTTGAGTCTGGGGAGAAGAGCTGTGTAATAAATTAAATTGATTTCCCCAGCCTGAGTCTGTTTTCCTGGTAACAGTAATTGGTGAAGAACACCCCCTGTCCTCATCTTGATCTGTATTCTCATTGTATTTTGTCTCCCCTCCTCAGCTGAGGGAAGGGATAGAGTGGCTTTGGTGAGCACTGGGGTCCAGCCAGGGTCAACACAATTACACAGACTCATTTTTTACCTTTGATTTGCTAAAAGAAATCATATAGAAGAATTCAGCGGCAGTGTGCTCTCTATTTCAAAACTGTTAGCACCTCTTAGAATATGCTGTCAGGTGCTGCATAGTTCAACAGGGCAAACCTACACCATTCAGGGAGTGCTTGCTCCATTGGGCATCTGCACAGAAGCGGGAAAAGCATCAGTCCTTCTGAAAAAAGTAAAATAATTTATAGAAAGTCCTTACTGAGAAATGAATCCACATGTTTTCCCCAGGGGCCCCATGGCAGCCCTAGCCAGCTCTACTCCTTCCTCTTTGGTGAGGACATGGACATGAACTAATGGCATGGGCCCACAAGAGCATCTCAATGCTGTCACTGCTAGAAAAAACAGGAGATGACACAGATGGCAAAAAGGAGAAAACCAAGAGGGAAATCCAGAAGGCAGCCCTATAATCCAAACACCTGCGTGTTTCACTGGTTCTAGCTTAAGCTTGGACTGGTTGTGGTTTGGGGTTATCAACCCCTGAATGCTCAGGTTTTTGAAGAGTCATTACAAAAATCATCACAGTCAAACACTTTTAGCATACAGAATGCATTTAGCAGTGTACCTTGAATTTATTTCTTAGCATAAGAATTATACTTATGCTTTCCAAAGCAGAAGTAGTTTAAAAAATGGAACTGCCTGGGACTGCATGAAATGCTCCTTTCATCCATTCATTCTCTTAAATGACGACCCCAGTCAACTCCTTCACAACAGTTACGGTTTCTCAAGTCTGCAAACACTTTCAAATGTGGGCTCTATCTTTTGGAAATGCCATCAAGACATGCTTGGTAGTGTTGTAGCTGGTGAATTTTAAGTGTTAAACTTTCACATGAAATGTATGTAACTATGTTAAAAATTCCTCTGAAAAAAGTAGGTCTTATACATGCGTTGCTGTCAGTTTTCACAGTTCTATCCTTTTTTTAATTACCCAAGGCATTCTGATTACAGAGCTACAAAGTAATCTATTTAAAGCTGGGTTTTACAGTGATCTAATGGGCACAAAAACCATATGGAATTAGAAAACATTTACTTCTCTTCCCCTTCTTCTTATATTGCCAAATACGTTTAAATCAAACTTGTTTTAAAAACAAATATTCCCAGGGTAAGGACTTTCATATCAACTTCTGGTTGTTTCTGCTGAATTAGAAACCTCTGGCAATTTTTTTCCTACTGAAATGTAAATGATGACATATCGTTAACTAGCAGCATTACACCACTAAAATACTAGGATGTGTCTTGCTTGCCTCAAACTTCCCTTTCCTTAAGCGCAATGCCTTAGAGGCAGCAGTGTTTAAATGGTACAAAGTACTCTACTAGCACCAGCCTGAATCTTTATTTAGGAGAACAAGCTTCACATTCTTCCCTGCTAGCACAGTATATGGGCATGTTCGGCTCCTCCATAAAACACACTCATACACTATTTCTGTCTAACCCAAGGTGCAGCACTGACATGACAGATTCATGTACCCAGCTGTGACATAAGGGCTCTTTGACAATACCACAGTGAAAGCCCTATTAGGAAAACATGTGCCGGACAGTGCATCTGATGCAGTTAAATGCGATAAAAGATTTTCCAGGTGTTAATGAGTTACACGAGTAGAATGAAAATGAGGGGGATCCGTGTGCTTGGAAATTCTCAAGGAGCAGGACTCAGGCTCTCAGAGAGACGGACAAACAGCGCTTTATAAGCGCCACGGGCCATGCTCTGCACCTGACCACACGAGGTGATGAGCGACCCCGACTATTCACTGGGGGAACTGTTCATTGAGGATCGTTTGCATGGGAAAAGACAGACTTTCATGTCTTCCTGCAGTTTACTACATCCTTTTTACTTTGCTCTATTTGGGAAAAAGCACTAGCTATTTTCCCCTTTTTAAGCATTTTTCTGTTCTAAAGAGAAGGAAAACATTATGCCTGTTGCTTCATTTCTTGGTTTTAGTTTTATGAGGGATTCAGCTTGACCCAGTATAGATAAGAAACTGTCACTTAGTTGGCGTTAAAATATCGCTACTTAAAGTTTATGTTTTAAAGGACAGACATTCAGTCTGTTGCATACTTTGAAAGAGCAGTGGTTGAAAATTTTCAAGGCAATGTTGAGGCTTAATATATATTCTTTCAAGATACGTATAAAATCCTATGTATGGGCTGCCCTGAGAATTTCAACCACTGATACTTCAGAGTATGTGCATATGTTATTTTGTACAACAGCTACCTACAGGAGAATTGTTTATTCATATAATCTGTTGACTTGATAAAATATGGTTTGGTTTCTTTAGCATGTGTGAATTTTATGGTTATTCTCCTTGAGGACGTAAGTTTTGTTTTACCTACATATGACAGGTAGAGTGAGGGAAGGCTGCAATGCAGATTTTTCAATACTTTTGTGACCACAATCTCAGTCTTAATCCTGGCATACAACTGTATCTAGGAAAAAAAAAAAGATAATTTTGTCGCCATGCTAATTTCAGCCTGATTTTCTGAAAAGGGGAAGCTCCCAGTATTACGAGAACCAATGGAGTGTCTCCTCTCAGAAGTTAATTTAGAACCACCCATTTTATTTCCCACAGAAAAGTCAGTACTATTTTATCTTTCAGTTCCAATCTAAAATCCCAAGTTGTCTACCCACTCTTCCCCCGCCCCAAGAGAGTTACTTAAATTAACTTGGAGAATTAAATTTTCTTAAAGGCGTAAGAAGACTAGGTGGAGAGAATAAGCAAACCAATGTAATAACACATTGACACAGATTCTTGAAACTCACGTCTTAAGGGTTAAAATTCCTCTGGCTTGCCAGGTGTTCTGTGCAAATGTTGCATTCATACAATGTAGTATCTGACCATTTAACCATATGTCAAACAATCTCTGCTATGACAACCAGATGTAGACATTGCCATGGAATGAAATTATCATTTTATTAATTACCCTTTAATTAGTTGATACAGGAGAGAACATGCAGTAATTTAGTCATAATTGGCCTGACTGAGACTCAATACTTAAAGGGATGGAATCTGTTTGTGAGACTACTTGTTATGAATAACAATTATGTCTGTGACAATGCAATTTTATTATGAAGATGTACTATGCATTTCAAACAGCATAAGTTAGTATTAAGGACAGGTATAGGATAGTATCCAGGATTTTAACTACAATTTGATGGAAAATATTTTCCTTGAATAAAAGGCTATAATCCTCTGTGTATTTTGCTACACATGTTAGAACAATGCAAGAAAGACCTCTTACCAAACTCACTGTGATGACCAAAGTGTGTTTTCAATGCACTTTATTATAGAAATAAGGAGCCACTTGCATTTCAGACTCATCTCAAAATCTTTTTAGCAATTTTCAAATTATTCTAGACTTTAACATGGTATTTGTGCAAGGAGTACACTATGCAAATTTTCTGAAACATTCTTTGACAGAATGTCGTAATTAGAAACTTGAGCAGAGTCCCTTACATGATCACTTGTCACTACACTTTTTGGATTTTTGTAAGAAAGTGGAACATCCCTAGGTTTCTTGGACTACACAGGTGCAAATAAAAGTTTGCAACATCCCCCTCTAGACTGTAGCAGTAGGTAAATGTCTTGCAGACATTTTTTCAGCACAAATTGCTGTTAAATCAGGAATACTCTTCACAGACTGAATATTGAGTATCACCATAGTAGGACAGAGAACATTCAACAGCTTAATAAAAATGCTTGTGAAGTGGATCTTAACATTGGCCCTTACATACCCAGTTGTTAAGAGATGTTTTTGCCATTCTGGAGCCATCATTCTCTCCTTGCTCTTCTACACTCTATGACCTGAGAGGAGACTGCAGTGTTTTATATTAGTTTTGTACTGTTAGATGGACAACATGTCTCATGTTTTTGCCTCTTGCCTTTCCACAAAAATCTCAGAAAGTGCAGGTCAAAACCTTCAGCAAAAACAACTCCAACAAAATATTACAAACTGCTTTACTTTACAGAGCTGAATGAAAGCTCCCTCCTTTTTTTTTTTTTTTCTCCTGATGGGTAGCTCCTAGTTTTCTGCATGTGCAGTGACAGAAATTATACTTAACTGAATTATTTTTAAAACCTTGCCCAATTACAGGATGTTTATTTATTTATTTATGATGGATGTGCAGGCTATATAGATGTCTCCAAGCCAAATGAGTCTTTCATGTAACTATTGCAAAGTCAAGGAAGTTAGACGAATGATAAGACTGTTTCCTTTACAATTAGACTTTGAGAAATTATTTTACCTTGCTTAAACGACTATGGACTGCTTTCTAAGTTGGTGTTTCTTTTTCTTTTTAAACACAACATTCTTCCATCCTTTCTGATGGTTAATTCACTTATATGCTTCTTTGACACGAATGTGTGTATATATACGGAAAAACATGCTATACAGAAAGCAAAACACCTTTTGCCTAGGGTGCCATCTTCCAGTTAATATCAGTAAGTCATATTCTGTTGCTTATAAGTGCATCTTGCTCGACAACTTATCACCACCTCCAGTACAAACACTCGCAGGTTGTATCTGCCTGCTGTGTCACAGGGAATAGCTAACACAGTGTAACTAGAGATCATTTCATTAGATTACTATGAAAGAATCACCGCTGCAAGGAACTTGGAGCTGAACAGGGACACAATCACAGTGTTAAAAACTCAAAACAGTTTACCATTAAAGCCTTGTGTGACTGCTTGAGAAATGTCTTAGAGCAGCACAAAAGCTGGCACCATTAGCTTTCATCCCTGCTGAGTTGGCAATAAAGTGCACACATAAGTAAAATGCATTAATTGGTATTAGTCAGTCTAGTTAAGATGTTCATTCTCCAGGCATCTTCAGATTTCATTTCCATAAAACAGGATTTCTTTAAGTCTCATAATTCGATTTTGTCCAGCCCAAAATAATATTGACACAGTGGCAGCAAAAGCACAATTACACCCCAGCTTTACAAAGGTGTTCTCTATCTAAATAGACTGGGACCCACGTGCTCCCAGTCTCACACACACACATACACAAAAAGAAAAAGCAACCCACATGAAAGAAAAACTGAGAAAGAGGAAAAAGTGATACATTTTCCTATCATCTTCCTATTGCTATTCTTCCTCCCTTTCCCCCGTATTTTTCCTACTGTGCACTACTGATTACTGCACTTTAGGATCAGAATAAACAATTAACTGCCTAATTATTCCAGTCACACCGAGCCACAATGAAATCTTTATTCAGTGTTTACAGCAATCTTTGGCAGAGACTGTCTTGCTGTTTTTAAACCAAGAAGAACTGCTCCCTTTGGCTCCCTTCAGCATCAGCTGCCTGGGTTTCAGAGCTGGATGCCAATAATCAGCCTCCTTTTTCTCTTCCAAAGTGGCTATTTTTTTTTTAAGGGTGAAAAGACCTATTCTCATCAACTCCCCATATATTCTGCCTGATTTATGTCCCAGCCACTGGGTCTCTTCCTTCCGTATCTTTTACCATTTGTGTCCCCCCGCACCCCCTCCGTGCCGCTCCCGCGGCGCCCGCCGAGCTCCGGAGCCCCCGGACACCCCCGGACGGGGGGGCGCTTCTTCCTCGGGAGCCCCGGCGAGGGGGCGGGAGGCGGGGGGGGATAGTTTCCAGCTCCGGCTCTACAGCATCCACACGCACCCACACACGCACACCTCCTCCCACAGTTTTTTCTCGTTCTGCCGAAATCCCCGAGGCGGCTCCCCGGTCCGGGAAAGTTGGAGGGAGCCGCTCCATGCCCCTGACGGCTCTTTCTGCCCCCTCTCTGTCTCTCTGACCTGCTTCTCTCTCCCGATGGGCAGCCGCGCCACCGGGACGCTCCGTGCCCCGCTCCGCCCTGCCCTGCCAGGCTCTGCCCCATCCTGCCGCCGCGGAAGAGCACCTGCGGAGCGGGGGGAAGCTTGTCCCAGCCAAACTCCAGAGCGACCCGGTGTGGGCTCGCTCCGTTCCCCACCGCCTCCTCCTCGCCCTCTGACTGCGGATGGACAGCCAGGGAAAGAGGAAGAAAAAAAAATAAAATAGAAGGAACAACTAAGATTAAAAGAATACTAAAAACCTAAGGAGAAAAAGAAGAAAAAGTAAAGGGGAGGGAAAAAAAAAAGGAAAGGGGGAAAAAAGGAAATAAATAAAGGAATCAAAAATAAAGAAAAAGAGAAAAGAAAAAGGGGAGGGAGAAAAAGGGGCAAAAGGAAAAAAGCAGAAGAAAAAGTCCGCAAAGGAGAGGTCGGGTTACCTTGCAGTGTGGAGGAGCTCCCGACTGCCTTCCTGGCGACGGGACTTCCCTCCTCCGCCGGGTGCGCCCCTCACATCCCCGCGCCGCCCCGTTCCGCTGCCGCGGACGGAGCTGCTACTCGCTCCTGTCTCCGGCTGCGGAGAGAGGCTCGGGCTGCGGGGGCTGCGCGGCCGCAGGCAGAGGAGGAGGAGGAGGCAGAGGAGGAGGAGGGAGCCCCACGGCCGCCTCGCTCCCCAGAGCTGCCCGCTGGAAGTGGCCGCCGCTGCCCCTGCCTCGGCTGCCCGTAGGTATCGCGGCGGGTCTAGCGCTGCCGCGGGGACCTGCGGGAGGCGATTGGTGCCGGGGAGCTGCGCCCTCCTGCGCCGCCCCCCGCCCTTCTTCCCGAGGAACCCCCGCCCCAGCTGCTGCCCCCGGGCCTCACGCAGCCCCCCGGCTATGAGAGAGCAATCCCGGGTCTCCCCTCCGCAGGGCTGGTTACATCTCGGGAGGATTCCAAAACGCACCACATGGGCTGCGAGAGGATGGGCTGCTGAGGTAGACCAAAAGTCACACCGGAGAGGCGAAGCGTTTCTTTATTTAACAAAAAGGGTACGAAGATGAAAGCTGAATTTCTTTGGAAGGCTCGATTTTAGTTAATAAACATGCTGAGACTAATGTCAGAGCTACTTTTATGAAGGCAAACAGTAGAGTTTCCTGGAGGGTTTGTGTTAAGACTTTGGAAAACCAACCAAATAATAAAGGGATTTTACATCCACCTTTAAAGATCATTTTAGTGTTCATAAAAGCTGCCAGCCTTGCTGAAATACTCCCCATCCACAGAACAGCTGCAAAGGCAGTGGTAGGACAAGGCATCCTTTCTGCCAGCTAATTCATCTCAATTTTGACCTGAAGGAACCAGGAGGGCAGGTATTTCTTATTTACCATTCCTGTGCTAGCCTTCATCTTTCTGCACAGAATGGGAAGGCAGCAAACTTGCACCAACTTTGATGATGCATGTGTGTGAAAAAGAGAGGGAAACTTGTCCACTTGGGTATGAGAAGGTTATTACCTCTCTAATAGCTCCCTGAAGTAATAACTCCCTTTTGCTGCCAGCACAGAGCCCATTCCCTGTCTCAGTTAAATTGGTAAATCTCAAGCAACTCCTCTAAGCTCGGAGCAAAGCTGTGCCCCATCAGTCTGTGGCCAAACCAGTGACTGGCAGTAGGAGACTCTAAATCTCATTATTGATTAGCTGGGACACTGCCAGTCCCTCAAAAATCAGATCTTGAGATGAAGATTCAGATTATACAGTCAAGAGTTGTTGTTTTGGGTGGGTTTTTTTGTTTTCTTTTTTTTTTTTCCTCTCCAGATTTGCACTAATGATTATTTGCAGAACTAAAGTCTCACTGGCTAGTTTTCTGGCCCTGCATTTTTCATATTGATCGTAACATAGTCATTTCAGCATTACAGAAGAAAAAGGGCAGTCAGATCTCTGGAGAGAAGTTGTTGGAAGTTTGAATGCTGGCAAAAGTGCCCAAAACAAATGATGAATTACAGCTATGATAAATGAATACGTGGGTATGTTGGGAAGCCATACAATGTTCTCCCAGTTTTCTCTGTTGCGTGTTCACCTTTGGGCTCATCCTCAGTCTGATAGAACATTTTTAATGTAACAGTTGGAGGAGGCAGGAATGGCCTTTGTCAGCACTATTGGTCAGCTGCAGAGACTCCGCCCATTTCTGACAAAAATAAGGCAAAACAGACCCCTTAGTACCACTTTTCCCTGCTACTAGGACAGGATACTTGTCATAACCTCTGGAAAGTTATCAGTACACCATTACTTCTTCGAGTCTGATTGCAAGAGCAGTGACCTCTTGCTAGGACTGAGCTGGTTACTGAATCAATGCACTTGCTTCTTGTAGTATATGCACACATCTCCATTCCTCTGCTTCAACATGGTATACTCAGAATAAGTCTGATTGTAATCTTAAAGGCTAAATAGATACCACTTGAAAAGTTTGCATTTCAGTTTGAGTGTAGTCTATGAGTTGTTTTTTTTCCCCCAAGCTGGACTGCAGTAAGGGGGAAAAAAATCAGAATAAAATACATATGACTGTTTTAATGGAATGGCAACTCCAGTGGATGCACTTTGATTATTGCATGTACCACAGTACCGTGAAAATAAAATGCAATACTGTCTATTGTTTAGGTATATAATTTAGGATTAATATATAGTACTTAATGAGGCACTCCTATATGACACAGAAAACACAGGAGAATTCTATGATACACAGAGTAAGCACTAGAACAAATCCATGCATTTAATACATGAACTCCTCAGTTTCACCTACACAGCCAAATGGGTTACCCAAACATTGTGTTTGCTAAAGCAGATGCTCTAAACTTATGGCCACATGCTCTAAATTCTGCCTCATGTGTTGTCTTCCTTCACAGGGACACAGTTCAGTAATGTGCCTGTGACTTCTCTTTTCTGAGACCTGTGATATACAGTAAAATAGGAGGAACTTACATTTTCACTGTCTCACTGTTTCACTGGCTCCCCTCCCCAGAACATGGCTGAATCACGCAATCTGAAGAGTGCCCTCCTGTGCCTCTGAAATTGGAGTTGAGAGCATGTGGCAAAGAGTGTATTCATCAACTCACCTGTCTCAGCATTGCATGTTTTCAACCACCAGGCTTTTTCAGGAAAAATGAGAGAAGGTTTTAAACATTCGTATGTCAAATGCACATACAGAACAGGTGGATGAAGAAGTGTCTCACCTCCTTCCTCAAAAACATAAAATAAAATTACAATTTTAAATTGAAAAAATGGAATCTAACTCTTAAACCTTACACGAACCATAAAAATAATTTGTTTAATCTCGAGAATTTTATTAAGCACAGTTGTGATTAAATGTCCTTACATGGAAGAAGTGAATCTCTCCTCTCCCATACTTGATGCTCTCCCTGGCACCATACTATACATAATACTAAAACCATACAAACAGAATAAAAAAGTACTAGAGAATGCAGCATGCAGAGTTGTTTTAAAATTTAGAGGCTTTCTGAGAGATGAAAGAAGCATTTTGCTATCACTGTTTGAACAAGAGAATGTTGTATGCTGCAAGCTATTTACACTGTTCTCCTACAAGGAAGACTTTGAAGATGAAGCATTATATATGGATATTGCTTACATGTTCGTATAGCTTTCTGTATTGTGGGACTGAAACAAGGCATGAGTTACAAGTTATCTAAATGACAGAGGTGAAGGAACAAGAGAGGAGAAAACAGGAAAACAACTATTTTCGACTTTCATGCTATTGCGTGTCGTACAATAGCTTTTATGTTTCTCCCTTATAGCCCTGGCTCACTTTATCCAGCCCTTTTCATTAGTCTTCTGACAAAAAAGAGAGGTTTTGGATTTTGCAGGTGTGGACTGTGCGTGTTGTCACTTTAGAGGTGGCTAACAAAAAACGCTAACTCCTTACAAATACTAGGATGGTATATTTACACCAGGAGATGTTGGAGGAACTGATATGATGGAATTTTTGTAGCACCTCTGTGGCTTTTTAAAATACTGGGTGTTCATTTAACCATTGATTTTCTTTTGTAGTTAATCACGACCTACACTGTATTGGTTTGTATTGTGCAATAAATCACGGCTTTTTAAAATACAACAATTGTTAAGGGCACTATAGAATCTATTCAAGAAGGTGAAAAAGTGAATATTAACTTAAAAGGATTCCATATGCCAAACGATAAAATGAGTCCATGACCTAAAAGCACTAAGTTTCCAAAGCAATAAAACAATATTGCACATTGCTGAAGAAGTGACATAGCAAGAGAATGCATATATAACAAGAATGGTGAAAGGAATATGTGCGGTCATAAAGTCACATCCATCTCTGTAAAATGTTACTAAACCAGTAATAGGAATAGCTTTCAAGTTGTCATGTCCACAGGGAAGAATATCAGCTGTATTTGCAGCCAAGAAAGCCCAGACTGTCATGTGCTACAGTGGTGAAACTCCTGAATGCTGTACAGTCTGTTTAAAAAGCATGTATGCACACAAAATCCAGTAATCCCTCTCAAGGAGTTACCTGAACTTACCACTGTCAGAAAAACTTTGTAAAATTTTCCTTCTTCAGAAAAGAGGGACCCCCTCCCTCTTTGCTCTGCTTCTTTTCTTGTTTTGACTTACTCAGTCACTTAATACAGTGATTTTTCTCCTCTATTGCTTATGTAGGATGGGGAAGGCAAATCTCACATGGCTTTCTTCTTAGTAACTTTTTCTTCTATATTAATTAAAGAAACTCTTATTCAAGTGTATATTCAAATTTAGTGGCCGTCTGGAAGTACAACCTTGTTTTGGTCTATCTCCTGCTCTTTAAAAAGAAAGTCATTTTTTGTCTCTGCCACCTCTTCTTAAACTTAATTATCAGTTTATCATTGTTTTAGTCTATTGTTTCTTGGAAGGTCTGTAGGATTCAGCATCTTCTTTCTCAATGGCTGTTCATAAGGAAGAGACTAAATTGAATACGGACTTTATTTCTGCTAAAAAGACCATGACCATGGTCTACTCCATCAGTATCTTCAGCAGAGTAATTTGTGGTCTGGAGTCACTGAGGAAAATACTCTTTTTTTCTCCTGCTGACAGATGCATCAGCTTTTCCTTCACATCGAGGTTTTAAAACTCCACAGCAGTGGCAGGGAATCCCAAGAGTAGGCGTCAACTTTAAAGCTCTGGGCTTTATTAATTTAGTTTGAAACCTGATTTGGTTTCAAGACAGTAGCAAGAAAGTTCACAGAGTCCTATTCACATCTCAAAATGTCACCTCAGATGGAGGGCACCAGGAGGCTTGCATGGCTGAAAGTCTCAGAGGGAGCTGACAAGGAACTGCCGTGTCATCTTGGCCTCAGCCTGGCCTCTTCCTGACTGCACCATTTCATTTTGCTTATTTTTATCAGGGCATGTGGAATTTCCAAATGAAAACAAATGAAAAATGCACAAAATTGTATTATTACAACTCTACTTAATCTTAACAATTTTTCTCCCACAACATTTCTAATGGGGTGCTGATGAGCAGATTTTCTGCTCTTGCAGGCATTTACTAAACCAATTCTGAATATCTCTAACTGCACCACTTAGGTAAAAGGAGGGAATTATTTGCTGTGGTACCTGTACCACAGGATATTAAGTGTGTACTATGGACAAATCACAGGTGGCATGCTGGCTGTAAACAAGCAATTGTCAAATTGCTAGCTACACCCTTGTCTGCAGTGAGAGAACTGTAGGTTATGAAGGATTGTCTTCTCACCATACATGATGATGGGCTAATAGAAAAGAAATAAACTGAAGAAGGAAAAACACTTCAGATGTCTCTATATGAATAGCAAAAGGAACAGGCTTCTATTGTCAGTACTTAAGTCCGTGACGTCTGTGCTTGGGCTGCTTTTCCTGCTTGCACTGAATGTCACAATACAAAATGCAGCATAACTCTGCCCAGCACTGTTCATGTTCTCTCTATGGGAACTGAGCAGGGGTTTTTCTTTGAATACATCATTTACAGCTTGCTACAGCAATTCTGCAAAGTCAATACATATCCTTAGCACAAAGCAGAGAATGAAGGGCATTATGGAGAAAGAGAGAAAGATACTACATTGACAGAGAAAGATGAATTCCACTGCACAAGCACATTACAGGTTCCATTCATAGGAATAAAATTACTCTTTTTTTCAAACAGAAAGTATTTTTCAAAATACATTTAATATGGTTATATTTAAAAAGATCTTGTGTGCAGCTTATATGTCACTACTGGCGAACTCTCCGGCAGGGAATTATCATATGATTATCTATTGTGCAAGGAAGATCTATTTATTGATTCAAGTCAGATATATTTGCAAGACAAGGTTTGTAGACACAGGTAATATTTTTTATTAGACCAACCGATTACAATGAAAAGATAGATCAGGAACACAAGCCCTTCGCTGAGTAAAATAGAGTCTTTTTTTTTTCCCCTAGGAGCTCAAACTGGCTACATAAAAGATGGTATTTCTCCTGGCAAACTTAGCTGCTCTTACAATCTTAGATCACCATGACTGTTACAATGCTGCTGCTTGTGTAATTATAAAATACCTATATGAGAAACTGGTTACTCCTCTGCATCATTAATAGTGCTTGACATGTTTTCACTACTCTACTGGGAATACATTTAGACAAAATCTTCTCCTGACCACCTGAAATAATCAAATTGGAACCTACAAGTGTTGAGGAAGGGTGTGGAAAGCAATTTTCAGCCACAGGGTGGCTGTGCTAGAAGAGGTCTGCTAGAAAGCAGACTACCCTTGGGCCTGCAGAAGGTATACCCTGTCACTCCTGTGTCTTACTTCTACAGGTAATAAAGATAATTAAGAGGTGATCTGCCACCTTTATATTTCCTTGAGATCATGGGTCTTGCTGGGAATGGCTTGAATTCTTCTGAGTGGACTTTAGGACTAAACAGGGAATAAATGAAAGATATGATGAAAGGTAGTGTTTAGGATTTTCAATGGGCACTTGTCTTGAGCTTCAGAAATGCACCGGAGCTAGTCAGTTTTCTCTGGGAAGGGAACAGAGCGTGGGAGATTGCTGGGGGACAAAAATGGGTGTGTTGGACTTTGCAAAAATGCCTCTGGATGCTTTGAAGAACACTCCCTGACCTCCTGCAAGCATGGTGGTGGGAAAAACGTCGAGCTGTCAACTACATCAATTAAGAGAAGTTTTAGTCTCATCTCAGCCCCTCACAATCCTCACTGACAGGAAAAAATTGAACACATCCCTAACTCTAGAAGAGAGGAATCTATTTTGTAGTGCGCTGCAGGCATGATCTAGACAAATTGCACCTATATTTTATTTGAACCCATCACAATACAACATAACAAGGCTTTTCAATTACCTCAACAAGCTACCAATACAACTTTATCATTTCAATTTTTCATCCGTTTTCTCCAGCTCGGCATTTGTTCTATGTATCACTGTAAATCTCGTCAGTTCCAGCCCAGTTTAGGCTAATAAATTTCAGTTACCAGCTCAAGCCTAATGAAAAGGGGAATCTGGCAGTGTAGAAAAACACAGGCACGGGTTGTTGCCTCGGGCCTCGAGCTTACCCCTCTGAAGAGGGCAGTGGATGGGCTCATCCATCCCCATCAGCTCAGGGATGGGTATGGCACAGGGAAGAGGCAGAGCTGTCAGGTCCCGTTGCACTCAGCAGAGCTGCAGGGTTGGGCCGTGCCCAGGAACTGACCAGTTTGTCCCCCTAAAGCAAAATTTAGGCAATGGTTTGAAGCACACCATGCCAGAGCACAGTCTTAGCTGGCATATGTAGAGCCCAAACACAAACCAGAGCTGGGATTCAGGGCTGGGGCTACATATTTTGCCACAGTAACTTTTATGGTCTTGTGGCATGCTATTCCTGTCTTCAAGGAGGAGGACAAGTTAAGCAGGAAAATACTAATTTGCATATTAGATGGAAATGCACTGAGATCCCAACAGACAGAGGGAGAAAAAATGAATTTTGTACCATAATTATGTTTTCTTCTAAAAGATACTGATAAAGCTTAATGTTTTTCAAAGATTTTATGGATACACAGAAAAGGCAAACAAGCTAAAATAATACTGCAAATCAGCAGACTTATATGTTTATTAATTCTGACTAAAATTTGCCATCTGTGACTAAACATTTTACTAAATAAATCCCATAAAATACAGATTATTTTAGCTAAGAATCTTCATGGCACTGCTTTTTAAGTTCTGGTACTGAAATAGCTTCACTGTAAATTACTATTTACAATAAGAGTATGCTCATAAAAGTTCCAAAGCATTTTCTAGTGACAGTCTGTTCAGCTATTTAGTGATTCAAAAGCAAACTCTCCAAGAAAAGCTCCATATCGGTGCAGTACATAAAACATAGAAATATATGAAAAATGACAAAGGCAGTATGTTACTGTTGAGGTGACTCTAACTTGATTGCTAAGCTGGTTGAAGTAGCTTTTCATAAATGAAATATGTCCTCAGTTTTCCTAGAATAGATAGAATAAGAGCAGTGTCAACAAAACGTCCCTTCTTTATTTTCCTTTGAAGACATGAGTTTCTCTGGAATATAGTAAAAATCTGCGTTCAGTGCACGTTAGCTAATTCCGAGGCACATGTTCACAAGCAGACACATACAGGGCTAATTTACATGCTTAAAGGCAACTGCAACTTTGCTTTGCATATGTAAGTACATCTGCCCAGGGTAAGAAGTGGGCTTCCCAGTGTACCTGTGTGTGAGCTGGGTTTACAGGCATTGAAAAAACAAGGTCTGATCTGCTACTACTGTCACAGTAGCTGTCATCACAGCACAATTCAGGCAGAAAACCTCAAGACACCTATCAGACCAGATCCTGTGGACCTTACTCAAGCAAAAAATCTTGTTGATGTCAACAAACATTTTCCCCAAAGAACCTGTACACACTTGAGCCTTTTTTTGTACATGCGTATTTTAGTATCATTGAATATCTGCACAAAAACCAAAATAGGTTTGTTCTTTAAGTCAGGGATCAAGACATCGGGGAATGAAAAATAAAAAAAATTTAAATCCAGATAGGGACTGTTTTATAATTTCAGGGTATGTTAGAAGGCTCTGAGTTTTCCAGATAAGTAAAGAGAACTGTTTGAAGATCAAGTTCCTTTAAAGACAAGTCAAAATGGTCAGACACAGGAGTATTAACCACTCAGAATTTTTCTTCCTTTGAAGCAATATTTTTAATATCAGAAGCATGCATTTAATATCCAAAGGGTTCAAAATAGCAACTATTGGTCAATAAATCTTCACCTTGTGTGCTTTTTCTAGGACCCTGCCCAGACCAGGGTCTGTTCTGTCAAAAACATGTCCTTAGGCCATAATTCTAGCTGCGGACTGTTTGCTGGGGACAACAACCTCACTTTACAGGTCTGGCTACCTCCCTACCAGGGACTCCAATTTAGGGTTTTAAGGTAAACAAACGATGATAAACTGAGAATGGCGCAGAGGGTTTTACCCTCGATAGCCTCTTTAGGTCCAGGAGCTGAAGAGAAGATCCCAGTCACCTTCTGCAGAGGAAGGGTACCTGCTAGAGAGAAATCTAAAAGGAGCAAAGAGAACATTTTCAGAAAGCACCTTATTGGTTGTCGTAGTCAGAGCCCAGCTGAAAAATCATAAAAATGAAAGAGTTTCTAGAGAGCTTAACCTGCTTTCAAGTTCAGCAGACATTTTTAGCAACAATATAGAGGACACAGGTCTGGATATTTTCAAATGGTTTCAGAAATGCTGAAACAGTCCCCAGTCCAAAACAGCACTGTACATTTGAAGGTAGGATTTGTGTTTGCTTGAAAATGAAAGACTGATGGGAAAGAAAATTAAAAGATAAAAGATGAATTTTCCCCAACAACTTATAAATGAAATAAGGCATTTATTTTTAAATTATCTGTAGAAGAGATATCACTCTACTAAACTCCATCAGCTATTAATTTATCATAATGTAAATGGTTTAATTAATGTTTAATGATACAGCACTTTCCACAGGAACTGATCTCCAAGTACACTTCTTTAGAAGAGAGATATGATACTCTGATAAGTACATTTATGGGAGGTGGGACAAATGTGTGGTTCATGTAAAACTTTTTAGCTCCAACAAAACCAAGAGAATGATGTTGATTTCCACAAGTTTACTATCTGCAAATGATATTACAAATAACATATTACCTTAGTGGTTACCTCATACATCTGTGTATATATGTCTTGGTAGCTATTTTTGTTTTCCAACAGTACAAACTAACTTTGCAGAATCACTGAATTACACTGCTTGAGAAAAGAACTTTTAAACTACACTTTTTGCAGTCGTACCCTCCAATGCTTTGTTCTCTGAAGGCAAAACTCAGTAGTCTACTAGCTGTTCATTTAGGCAGCAACAATCACACTAGATAAAATGGAGATACAGTAAGAAAATGCAGAGTACTCAATAATGTTACTTAATAAGGTAACTTAGTAAGGTAATCCCAGAACTCCAGCTGCTAAACTGCCTGTTGACATAGTAAAAACAAATACAAAATTATTCAAAAGGTTCGTACCAAGACCTTTCTCCTGCAGTTGGACAGCAATGTAAACACTATGTTTATCACAGAAAGTAAATTAAAGCTTTTCTTGCTTGATTTAGTATTTTTCCTTCTCTCAGATGATTTTCCAAGTGTCTTTCTTCCACATAATAGGGAAGCGGAGCAAAAGACATTTTCACTTCCAATGCTCTCCAAAAAGGTGGAGTTTCAGATACAATTTTCCAAGTGCTTTGGAGGCTGTGTCAGTCACAGGGCTATTCTTGGCATAGCCACTGGCAATCCAAGAGCAAAACAGAGTGAATTCTGGAGCAAGAAGATGACCAAGTCAAATTCTAACTAGGTGGAATCGTCTGTAGGAAAGAATTGATAAATCGAACTATCAGAGTGCTTGGCACAGAAGTGTCTGTCAAGTGGAGAGATTCAACTTAATGTAGGTGATAGGATTTTATTTTCTTGAGCTACACCTTTTAAGTATCAGGAGTTTCTGACTTTTTGCATTGCTCTCTTTCATGTGTTAGCTTTTGAAAATGTAGGGATGTTGTTTTCAGCTATAGTAAATTTGCTGCTCCTACAACTTTAGCTCAAACCTTACCTATACTGGCTCTATTGCAATTAAACAAAACACTGAGGTTCAACTTCAGCCTAACTGTTTTCTGAATCACTTACCTACATGCAAATTTATAATTTGCTTTCAATTTCTTCAGTGGTTCCATCACATGGTACATGTACTCCAGGCAATTTAAGCTAACTCAGCCAGTTTGTCTACTGCAATGCAGGCCCCATTTCCTTCAGTGACAATTTATGTTAATGATAATCAGATGCTTTTTTAATTAACAATGACCTACAAGCATCCTAATATATTTCTCTCTCTCCCTAATGGTATTTTTTTTTACAGGATGTTGTCACTCCTTTTCATTTGAAACTTGGGGGCTCCTATATCTGTTCAGACAGCACAGGTCCCACAGCCTCTTAATTTTTGCTTTCACAGCGTTTATGTTCATATGCCCCTGTCAGTGTGCGTAGCTCTAAAAACAGCAGCATGGTGGGGGGCTGAGGGGGAGCTGTGTTGTTCCAGCAGTGCAGAATTGATCTTCACATGTACGACAGCTCTGCAACTGCCCAGGCTGGCTAGACTTCCTACACATTCCTAAAGTGGCTGCATATTACACAGAAGGAAGTAAGGTTGCCTTGGACACACTACCAAAATGGCAAGGTTATATGCTATCAGGAACAGTCGTGGCGTGCAAGACAACCAGCAAAACCAGGCAGCAGAGACATTAGACATATGTATATAGACACAAAAGATTGCAGCATAAGATGCAATTCCTTTTATTCCATGTCATATGTAATTCTAAGAAAAATACTAAGTATACATTTTTTCAATGCAGAAGGATACAGATCCTGATCCCATCTCCTTCACAGAAAAACAAAAAAAACAAAAACAACCCCTAAACCAACAACCAGGTTTATAGTTCTGAATTGTTCATAATTGTTACAGTTTCTTTTCCGGACCCTTTTTTTCCTGCACTTCTTGTCAGGGGTGTTGCTACCTACAAGACAGTGCAGGCAGCTGTCTAAGACAGAAGATGTCAGAAGGCAGCAAAAAATGTGCCCATATCTCAGTTGTCCCACATCACACTCTGGCATGTTAATACAAATCTGCTTTCCCCTTTGACTTTTGCTAACAATGCAGGACTGTGACCAGTGATGGCCGAGGCACTGTGCATAATGGGCTCCCTGCCTTCCCTGTCACAAACGCATCCCACAGAAAAGCCTCCCACGGAAAGCAGGACCCACATCTGGCTTTTGCAGCTGGGGCTTGGACGTCTGCTGCAGGTCAGAACTATCTAGCAAGCTGTTGGCATCTTTTTGTGCAGTCTGATTGTAACCTGATCTCGTGGCTAGGAGTGTTATTCTGGAGTCTCTTGAAAGCAGTTTTCCCAGTCAATGCTCTTTCCAAGCCGTGGCTATGTGGATGCAACAGTTTTCCTTCATTAGGACTGGATAGGATGTGAGCTGTCTCAAGTCCTAAGTCACTTTTTACCAGGAGAAAGGGAGACAGAATAGGATGCTATAAAATTCTGATAACTCCAAATTTGGGAGAGGTAATTTTATTCTCCAATCCATGTATCCTTACTCTAGCTTGTAGATCCTCACTGCTGGGCTTTGGGTTTTGGACTGCTCTTTTGATAACTGGGGCTTTTTCAATACAACTCCTGCAAATTAACCTACAATAATGAATGTTGCAGTTGATGTCATACAATCCTAACCACATCACTATAATAGAAAGACTTATCTTAGCAAAGAGATTTTGGACTATTTCTAGACAGCAATCAGGCTCTGGAGGCAGCAGAAAGATGACTTTTATGGCTGGATACATTGTTTTAAGTACAGGGAATTTTGTTAACCCAGCTGGGAGCTGTTAAGTGCCTAATCTGGATCACAGGAACCAAAGACACACTCAGGATAAAGGATCAGCGTTTCCTTGAAATCTGAAGCTGATACACAGTGTGTGTGGGGAGAGTGTGTCTGATGTGGGTGCTGTTTTGTAATCACTGGCACTAGCTGATCATCCAAGCTTAGCTGATGATTCAGATAGCACCCCAAGGTTTTATCCCTCTTTGACAAATTCAGCAGTATCCTTCACAGACTAGTGGTGTACATTATGCTGTTTTTTCTTTTAATTTGCCTTGGTGATCATGGAAGAACTTAAATAATATGTGAATTTGCAAATAAAAGTTGTTTTTTTTTTTCCTAAAGAAAAGGTATACAAACACAGACTTAATGTACCAGCCTGACAATAATTTTATATGAAGCATATCAGAAACTCAGATTATCAACTATTGACTGTAATTGAAATAGAATTACTGCAGCTAATTCTTGGCACTAGGACTCAGGAGGAAGTATTAACAGCCAGAGAAGGGGCAATCAGAGAACCATAATGACTGAAGATTAAGGACTTCATACTGTCAAAAGGCTGCACTAGCTGATATGTTATCATTTATTCAGAGTGTTTGGACTGTTATGTGATGAGTAGACCACAGATTTTAATTTTATCTCAAACTCTTCCAAGGAATACTTTGCATTTTGTCAAATCAGAATAAATTACGCAGTTTTCATTTGTTTTCTGCCATATCCGTTATCCAAAACCTACATAAAATAAAGCTATTCCTGAAGAAAGAACTGGGTGCTAGACACCTGTTGGGAACTTCAGTATTTCTTTCCTGACACCACATTTGCCTGCCGGCCTGCAGGATAGGCGTTGCTGATGGGAAGGGCGAGGAAGGAGACTATGGACAGGCAGTCCTTGGAAGTGAAAAAGGAAATCCAGCAAACTGCACTCCAACCAAGACATGACAGCACATTGGCTAGTAATAGATGTGCCTGTTTTCTGTAGCATATTGGCCTTCTCTATTTGCCTGCATTTAGCCCTACTGGAAGCAAACAGAGAGGAAGACATGGGGATGGAGGCTGCCAGAAGCTTGTTTTTGTCTCTGTATTTTTTCTTGAATTGGGCAACACTGAGAGGCACACATGGGCCTGGAATATTTACACACTGAAAAATATTCTCTAGATGTTCCTCAAGCTCATCTTTCATCCTACACAATGTTCAAACTTATGCTTCAGCTCCATTAACAGCCAAACACCTGTTTTGGCTGACACAAGTGTTTTGAGTTCTGTTTTGACGAAAGGTGCCAGACTAAATGTACTAGATAAAAATGTCCTTCATGCACTTACCCTCCCGCAGTTGCAAACAGATCTGGTACAGACATCAAAACCACGTTTCAGTTCATGAGAACCACTCCGGAAGAAAAGGGGTGTTTATTCACTCCTCACTTTCTTTCATACCTCAGGTAACTCAGGAGTTAAAGTAACTGTGGGTTTAGATTTAATTCCTGAACGCCATCATGTCATTGAGCTGAGATGTCAGTTCATGGCCATCAGGAGTCCAGGACATTGGCAGCTAAGGTTTTTTTGTTGCAATAATAAAGGTTATTAAGGATACTAAAAACCACAGATGAAATCCAGCTGGGCAAGTAAATATTATACATTAATATGAAGACATATAATTGTGAAGAAATGTATACATTTGACTTAATACAGCAAAGTGAAACTAAGATTTTGAATTTCCTCCCTCCTTCTTTCTTTCTTCCTCCCTTCCTTCCCTTAGCACAGACTGTTTCAGCTGCAAGGGACCTACAATGATCATCTAGTCCAACTGCCTCACGAATTCAGGGCTGGCCAACATAAAGCATGTTGTTAAGGGCATTGTCCAAGTGCTTCTTCAACACCGACAGGCTTGGGGCGTCTACCACCTGTCCATGAAGCCTGTTCCAGTGTTTGAACACCCTCTTGATAAAGAAATGCTTCCTAATGTCCAGTCTAAATCTCCCCTGGCACAGCTTTGAACCATTACCATGTGTCCCACCACTGGATACCAGGAAGGAAGAGATCAGCACCTCCCTGTTTACTTCCCTTCCTTTCCATCTGTCTTCATCCTTGCCTGCCTGCCTGCCTTGCTAAGTAGCCAGCTAGGCAAAGGGGCTTGTACCATTTATGATTTTGCCTTCCATAAAAAAACTGAAACATCCAAATTTTTTCATACCTGCAACACAAAATTTCTTCTTTACCTGATGTGTTACACACAGGCTCTAATGAGAAGCTGTTTTGCCTTTGGAACTTTGGAATACTTTCTTCCCCTTCCTCAAGACAAACAAAAATAAATCACACCAGTGTACATGTCAGCCTTTTTCCTTCTGCACTTGCAGAAATTCTGGCAAATTAGAGCTTCTAGGAAGTGTTACTGTCCCTTTCATTTAAAAGAATAAACAGCATACTGTTGCATTCTTTCGTAGAGATTAATTTGCAGGTAGGTGCCAATTTGTAGGATTTGATCCTCAGTGGGCATTTCAAAATATCCATTTCCTTTTTGCAGAGCTAAAATGTAGTTTTGAACAGTCTACCAAAATAATTTTATTTGGTATTTGGGTTGTTGTATTGTCTTTTGGTTTTGTTTTTTTTCTCTTTTTAAATCTTGCAGGCACTACTCAGTGCTTCCTTCCCAAGCACTCTTAGGAGGGTATATTTCCCTGTTCACAAATAACACATGGGCTTACAAGACTGAGGATACTGTAAAGAGAAAGCAACATGCAAAAGGCAGAAAAAATGGGTATTATTATACCTTTCTTAATGATCAGTGAATCTTACTCCCACAGTAATTTTGTCTGTAATCCACTGTAATCACCACTCCATGTGCTGGTGAGAACACACAAAAGACAAGGGTAAATTATTGTATACCAATTCCCATGCAGTAAACATTATTCATGGTTTGGTGGTACGCTCCTCCCTTGGGAAATATTATCTAGTTTTGCTTTGAGGCTCCTGCAATTAACACATCTCTGATGATTTCTGGGTTTTTTTGCACGAATAGGCAGGAGGAGCATCATAAGAATGCACTAAGGTCTGCTCTCATCCCCTGCAGTTTGCAGTGTGTCTCACTAGGAGGGCAAATTAAGTCATCCTTGACTGAGGAGTTGTCCTTGGTCATTGTACACTGAACAGTGCTCCCAGCTGTTCAGTCTTTCCATGGGAAACAGCCACCCTGCCAGGGATATTTGAGAATAAAAGTCTTTCTCTTGCTCTCAGTTCAGCTCGATTCCCCTTCCAGTTCTGCTTTTGTTTGTAGTTATGGTGGCTGCTACAATATCACCAGAAGGAATTGATACCAAGGAGGCACATGAGTTCATGTGAGAATATGAGTTTTCTAATCCCTGAATAGGAATAAGCAAAAAATTCCTCAATTCCCAAAGTTTCTGCTCATTTTATGTTCTGGGTATATACACTGAGAAACTGGCTCTCTACATCTTCTTTCATCCACCCAACAAAACACAGAATCTGAAAGATTGCTGGCCACCACATCACACTTATACCTGGCATCCTGAAGATCACAGGGCTAGAAGCAAGCAAGACACCTATAAATGTAGCTTCAAATTTTGAAGGCCCTATGGGTCAAACAGTTACCCTTAGATGAATGTGTGACTTAAAAAGCAGTGCCCATCTCCATTCTTACTGTGATTTCCCCTCCCCTCCTCTCTCCTGGTTACCTTGTGATGAACTCTGTCACCTCTACAGTATGAGCCTTCTATTACCTCTCCCCAGTTCTCCTGTCTATGGTGATTTAAATTTATTTCATCCCAAATATCACAGATTCTAAAGCCTACCAAGTTGCAGGAAGGCTTCTCTACATCAAGGCCAGCTTAGGCAGGCTCTTGAACAACCTGGTCTAGTGGAGGTTGTCCCTGCCCATGGCAGGAGGTTGGACTATATGACCTTTAAGGTCCCCTCCAACCGAGCTCGTTCTGTGACTCTATATATTGAGCCGTTACTTTTATCAGGCTTGTGCAAAGCAAAGGACACAAGAAGGTCCATTCTTTGCAGAGTTTAGTGAATACTGAGGTCTGTGGGGCATGAATGTGTTTCACTACATAGTACGGGTGTATGAAATACTCAGTTGCCTCACTGGTACAGAGCTCCCAGCGACCTGTGGAAGAACACTGTGTTTCCTCTCATGGAAACTCCCCCACGAGTTTAGGTACTGGGAGGGCTGAAAACGTGGGGAAACTGAGCCAAGGACACAAGCAGGTGTTACAGTTGATTCTTGTCAAAGTTGTTGAGATTTAGGTGCCTGTTTCTGAGTGAAGCCCCTGGCGGCTCCTGCAGTGAGCAGCAGGTGGTGGGCACCTCTGCTCTCAAGGAGCTCATGCGCTCACACAGGATGCCACAGAGATGTCTTCTTGTACATTTCTGAGGGCATGACAATGCTGTCTGGAAAGTGCTTCATGCTAATTTTTTTTGGGCAACTCATTTAAAGATTATATGAAAGTATGAAACAAGATAATCCAAATTAGAGAGTTTACTATGTTTCAAGATGCCAGGTTTTCATATTAATATTATTAGTATTCATGAACATCGCTACAATTATGTTGATACTGTCCACATCCAGATAGTTTTGAAATAAAGTGGCAGAAAATTAAATGCCTGAATTTGCATCACTCCAGACCATTTATCATGCTACATTATTACACCTTTCAATTGCCAAATACATGCCACTTGTCTAAGACAATTTATTGTGACCTGGAATAGCTTTGCATTAATATCTTCTTAGGCTGGATCTATGTTAGCAAATAGTGCTGCACAAAAGGAAGGGATGTATAGAGTACAACAGGTGATACAGAGGA
Source organism: Machaerirhynchus nigripectus (assembly GCA_013397975.1). Classification (NCBI taxonomy): domain Eukaryota; kingdom Metazoa; phylum Chordata; class Aves; order Passeriformes; family Dicruridae; genus Machaerirhynchus; species Machaerirhynchus nigripectus. The sequence continues at coordinate 186,835 of VZRQ01006361.1, read as the reverse complement.
TCTGACATGTACACATTTTGGAAGGGTTTACTTTGGACTGGGTCCAGTCTAATCCTGTAAACCGAATGCCTGGCAGTGTTTGGAGCATATCAGTGTGCACCCAGAGTGTATATTTTGGTTTATTTTCATCCAGAAGTTAGCACATTTTCAATACAAATATGAACCAGAGCAGGGTAAGAGAGACGACTGGGAAATTTGCTTGAAAAACTTATTCCTTGACTGAACTGAAACTCTTATGTAGAAGCACCTTAGAGACAAACTGGTTTTCTCTGTAAGGAATCAAAAGAAATCTGAAAGTCACAGAATCCATACTATGGGACCTTAGCTGATTAATTTTAATACTGAAAACAAGTGACAGGGTCCCATGTGAATTTTACAGTGTAGATCTCAGGCTGCTGTGTCCACACTTGGCTCTGGCATCCAGATGTGGTCAGCCAGTGTGGATGGTAGGGAGATGGGGCCCATGCAGAACAAGACAGAGCACACCTGCACCTCACAGCTCATCTCAGAGAGGGCAGATCTGGTCAAGGCCAAGGTGTTTCATGAGGAAGACAGAAACTGGGACTTAACACTGAGCATGTCAGCTTTGTAGGCTGCAATTAAGGACAGGCTGTGACCCTCTGTCTTAATGCGATAAACTAACGTAGACTTCTGGAGAGGTGAGAGCTGCCTGAAATATTCCAGCTTGTGAAACATGGATTTGGCTGACAGAATGCAGGGGGAAATTAGACTTAAAAAAAATGTGGTATAGAAAGAGGAGAAAATAAAAATGCTCTTAGTCATTCCCTGGAGCACAAACAGACGTTCAAACAATATTCTGAGTAAAGATGAGATTTAAAGCTCAGTGCATGGGACAGACATTGTGAAAATCCGGAAGAAATTCCCATTTACATCTATTTCTAATGTTAGAGCTTTGTTGTTGACTGGCATAAAACCTCATCAGCAGAGGATAACCAAAGCTTCTGGAGTCTCTGATATAAATAAACTTCAATAGGTGTTATAAAATATGTCACTACTATAGTAACATTGGAACTGAAATACTTGGTCAGATCATTTTTGAGGTGGAGACCATCAGAACCAGAGATGATACTGAGAGGATGACATGCCACCAGTATCTACAACATCGGTAGAGTATTGTCAGGTTTAGTCTCCTGACATTTCTCAGTGCAGTCAGTTTTGGTTTAATGATTCAATTTTTTTTTTTTTTTTTTTTTTGTCTCATGTGCTTGTTCTTTGACCGGGCATTTTCACTCAGCAGGGAGAGCTGTGCACTATGACCCATAGGTTTTCTAGGATTCACCTATCCAGAATCCAGCAGAGGATTTTCCACCTGTTTTTATCAGACAACACATTGTTATTGAAATGTTTACCTCTGGCTTGGATTTGTTTATTCAAATTTGTATTGAGATCTCTACAAAGAACCTTCTCTTGTGTATTCTCATATCCAGTTATCCTGAGGGACTCTGTTATTGCATGAGTGTGAAGGGCAACATGAGGTCCTGATTCAGAGACAGTGTGTCTCTTTATATTGATTTCAGCAGCCTTTGGATCATAAACCAAGAAATAAATTCCTGCAGCATCTAATCTGTGTCAAAGCACATCGTGTAGGCTTGATGCAACCCCACCAAACTGCACCCCAGTCTGTTCTGGGGAGGCAGACTTCTTTAACCCATGCAATACAAAGAGGTACCCACTCTCCCCTCGAACAATGCTAATGACATCAGCACCTTATTTATTTATCCAAAGTCACTGCTAAGAAGAAGGCAAACTAAAACTGTTTGTCTCAACATCCGCATAATGCGGATGCTCCCACCATTCCCACCAAAAGGTGAAAACACACCCTAGTGCCACACACTGCTCTCAGCTGTGCTGGAGCTAACCCCAGATCAGCTCTTGCCTGTCATTATAGTTACTTCAGGGGTATATCACCTGGGCTGAGATCAGCATCTGGCTGGTACTTTATGTAAATAAGAATGCAGTTGGTACCTGAACATACAGAAAAGGAGAGATTTCTAACAAACCACCATGCTGCCAGTGTTGCTGGTGGCTCAAACACTTGCTTCTTCATTTAAATGGCAAAACTTTCAATTATTTCCTCCCTGTTTGAATTTCACAATGTTATGCTGATGTTGTACTCAATGAAAATGTCATATTCTCTCTGTTCCACTGAATTTGCACCTTTGTTACATCTCTTCCACATTATTAATTCACTTCACAAACACGGCAGTCTTAAACTTCACCTTTTAATCACTGAACTTCAGAGTTGGTACCTTATTTGTAAAAATCATCCAGTGAGTTATGTTAAACAAAAAAACCAGGAACACACAAACAGGCAAAATTGCTCGTCGTTACCTTTGAGAGCCCACAACTTTTTCATCTTTTTTGCACCAGACAGTGACTTAAAGGCAAGTTTAATGAAAATAGGTGAGAGACGGTGTCTAAAATGATATGACTTTTTATGTAACACCTGGTTTACTGAAGTCCTGCTCCTTGGCCCTTGCCATTTGCAAATGCCTTTGTATCTTCTCAATTGAGATAACGTCTCCCTCTGGCTCCTCATTTACGTTCGGTATCTCTAAAATCTGATGTACAACTTTGTTTCCATTTCAGCCCCGAAACAGCAGCCCAGAATCGCCTTACGAGTGCCTTTATATGAAGCTCTTCCTTTGCCTCTCTATTCCTGCACTCATCATGGCCCCCAGCATCTGAGTGCTGCCTAGAATCCCTTCTCCATGCTCTAGAATCCCTAGAATCCACCTCCCTGCAGAGGTGGAGGGGGGCACTTTGACCCACCACCTGCCAGCAGGGTGAGATATTCATTAGATATTCAGGGCTTAAGACTTCTGAGAGAGCTGACTCCTGGGTCTGTGGCCAGCTCTGCATAACTTCATCATATCCTCAGTACTTTGCGGAAGCTGTATTTTGGGAGCTGAGCACACTGCCCAGCTTTTGTTCCCTTACAACAAAAGGGCTTACCATTAAAATGCTGGGCTGCAATGCTTTTCACACCTTGCTCTACACACTTGCAGCTAAGACTAACACCAGCACCAGGGGCTCAGACAGAATATGCAGCACTGTTGCTCAAGCTCACAGACCTCCCTTTCAACCTCAATGTCACCTGCCCAGAGAGGCAGTAAACCTTATGATACAGCTCTGACATGTGTGTCCTGGAAGTCCCCCCGTCTCAGCCTGTCGCGCTCACTGCCTGGCAGAGGACCCCTCAAGAGGGAGCCGGCTGACCTGAGGCAGCCCCAGCCTCTCTCCTCTCCGAGACTCTGAGAAGGTGACTCAACTGTCTGGGTTGACAATTTCAGGCAATTGCAGATAACCTCTACCTCTGGTGATACCGTGGCAATTCACAGCCAGTATTTACTGGCATGGGTAGGTACAGTCTCTTCCTGCGAAGTAGCAGTGGCCCAGGGGCCCCTGACTCTCATCACTGGGGGGGTTGTTTTGCCTTAGCTGTCACTCTGCATGTATGTAATTTCCCAGAGTCTCTGGCATCTGTTCCTAACAGCCCAGGCATTCTTGTTTTTAGCAGAACAAAATGTTATGCCTACGGACTAGCCACTGTCAGAACTGGTTACCTTCTGATTGTCTCTCTTCTTAATGCACCTGTGGATGCTGTTTGCAGATAACAGTCAAAAGCCATCTCACTTTCTCCTTGTTTTCCACAGTTCCAGGCAATCTCGGGAGTCCCATATTTTGCTTCTTCCTCTCAGTGCAACAATCAAATATATTTCGATTGCCTTTACTTCTGGAACCATGGGACTGTCAGAGCTCACTTAGTGCTCCAACTACTTCAGGATGACTGGCTCTGGCCTTTGCTATTTAGGTTGCTCATTATATCAGGAAGAGTTTATGTATTCCTGGCTCATACTTACTCGATTCAGCCTGCTTAGGCAAAACAACTTCAGGAGGAACCTTGCTTCTTCACACTTCTTGTTATAGCTAATGGGAAAGTACAGAGGAAGATGGGAGCTGCTCTCTGGAATTGCCTTTCCCTCATTCTCCCCTCTTCACTAGCTGTAGGAGGAGATAAGGAATGTAATGAGGTAGGGTTCCTCCTAGAGGTGTCTCAGAAGAGTGAAATGGAGCTGGGCCTCCATCCTGAGCTGTGAGCAATACAGATTTAGAGGGTTTTCTGTATTTTTTGGTAGAACTTCTCTTCAACTGAGCAACTGTAACCGGAAACTGACTGACACAGTTGAACACCTTGCTGCATCAACACTTCATTAAAAAAATAAACCTCATTGGGCAATGAATTACTTAGGGATGGGGAGGATTAGAGGTGTTTTTTCAGTTTCTCAGCAGCAGTCAGATCTTTCCCAGTGAAAAACTTACAAGTCATGAACACAAGGTGCACAGGGTCTATTGTCTTACCAAGCATATCATAAGCTTCAGTTAGACTAGGCATTTATGCCGAGGCATAGACTAGGCATGATTAGACTATCAGGCCTAGCATTTAAAAGAAACAATGAAAGGTTTTCCTTGGGTAGAGATAAACTCAAAGAACTATGCATTCCCTATAGCAGAGGGGTCTAAGACTCAATTACGCTGAAATTCTGCTTTTATCTGTGATGTATTAAGAGAGCAGAAAACTGGCATAAGGAACCTCCTCGTGCCTTTGCAGTACAGAACAATTGAAGAGGAGAGACATACATCTCACTAGCTGTATGCACATGAAGACACTGCAAAACCAGAACACTAAATGTTGGTAAATTGTTGTATTTTTGAAAAATTAAATAACAAACACTACACATGCTTCATGGTAGAGTTCCCACATGGTCAAAGAAGCATATTCTCCTCTCCCAATGGATGTGGCCCTGGACTCTGCAGCCTGTTGGGCTAAAGAAACAGCTTTTTTTGTAGCTGCGTTTTTGGGGACACTTGCACAGGGACAAGAGCAAGTCTTCACTTTGTACCTCTCACTCTGGGTTGAAAAAACTTACCCCTCAGAGCAGTGTTTCTGTGACAGTGTCAGGCAAGAGCCTTCCTGTTTGCTCCCCTGTTATTTGGCACGTTTCAGAAGAGCTCTCTTTTCAGGGTTGATATTCTGCAGCTGATGCCTCTCTGGCTCATAAATGCTGAATGTTGTACCATAATCAAATTCTCATAGGTAATTTGAGGCAATAAGCAGCTTTCTCTTCTGTGGTTAAATACCACAGTCAACAAGGTACACATTGGAGCTCTGGCAATTCATTTGCTGCTGTGAGATTGTGGTGGGTTGACACTTTGGCCAGCTGCCAGACACCCACCCTGCTGCTTGCTCACTCCCCCTTCCCACCAGAGAAAATGAGATGGAAAAGCTCATGGGTCACAGAGTTCTCTTGCCAATTACTGTCACGGGAAAAACACACTCCACCTCAGAAAATTTAATTTGTTGCCAATTGTTGGGTTGACAAATAAAACCAAAAAGCACCAAAGCACCCTCTCATTTTTCCAGGCGGAACCTCACTCTTCACTCCCGAATTCTCTACCACCTTCCCTAAGCTGTGCAATGGAAGCAGGGGCTGCAGTCATAACAGCTCCTCTCTGCCACTCCCTCTGCCTCATGCTGTTTCCCTGCTCTAGCCTGGAGCATTCCCACTAGCTGCAGTCCTTCAAGATATTCCTGCCCCACTGTGGGCTCCCCATGGGCTGCAGCTTCCCACAAGGCACGTCCAGCTGTCCCACTGGGTTCTGTCCTGGGGCTGCTGGTGTGTCTCTGCCAGTACTGATACACCTGCACCCAGTACAGTGTTTACAAATGTTACCCCCTAGATACAAAATAAATGTGTACAGTGTGCATGTATATCAGATATATGGCTTAATTAAGTGACTCCAAAAAAGCTGTTTTTCCTCTATAAACCCTGTGCTTGCTTAGGGAGCAAAGAGCTGTTGTCTTCCTCTTTCCCACTAGTCCTCCTTTGAGCAATCCTTGGCCAGATCCCGGCTCTCACCAACCGGGCACCAGAGCAATCATGTCCCTTTCACTGTGCAATCACTGTGGAAGAGGCCTCTTGAAGCAGCACTCGAGCTAGGAGCTAAATCAGGATGAAGTACCCTCCTTTTTACTGACTACTTAGGTAGCTCATCTAGGGATTATTTGATCCGCTACAGACATTTGTGTAAATCAGATTTTGGGCTATGAGTTATTTAAGACTGTGTGATCTCTGGAAACTGTGGGTGGACCACTGGTATTTCTCCACTAACCCTCCTATCAACACGCCGTACTCCCAGATTGTTATTTTTATCTACAGTTTAGCTCCATGCTATTTAGAGATAGAAAAAAATATATTAGCTTATCTAGCATACTTCCTATAAACGTGGCATGGCTCCCTGAAGTATCTTGTGTAGGATTTTTTCTCTTTAAACATACACAGAACAGAAGGATTTCTGATTAAGAAACTTGCAGCGTGTTTAATGGTTTTGGTGAGATGTATTTTTTTCTGGGTCACGTGGCTCAAAACTCCTCCATGCACAATGACCATTTGCTAAATGTCTGGTGAGATGCCGCCCACGTCAAGCTCTGGGTTCCTGCATTCCTAGTTGCTTATGTTGGGATGAATTCAGAGAAGACAGCAGCTCGCTGCATACCTGGGTTTCCTTCCCAGCCTGGCTCACATCTGCACCCATTCTTCTGGCATCAAGGCAGAGCAGCAAAGGGCCACGAGAGGCATCGCAGGTCCAGAGCTTGAAATAGCCCAAGGGGGATTTCAGATCCAGCCCTTTGCATCCCATTTAAAAGCATTTATCTGATAAGCTTTTTGAGGACAAGATCTATCCCTTTCAGGCTCACGATGTCTTGAAGGGCGAAGGGGACACCTGAATGTTGAAAAATACTGGTTTTTTTTAATAGACAAATAAGACGATAATTTTTTTCTTAAAGTCATCTGTTTTCTTTCTTTTTAAAAGTTGAGAAATGCAAACAAGAATTAAGGTTAACAATATCTGTTTGAGAACTGAGAGTGCTGATGTGAAGCATGCTCTTATTTTTCATGCTTAAACTGATGTAATTCTCTTTTAACTGGTCTTCCCACCAGGCAAATTTAACGCCTTCAAGCTGCACAAAACTATGCAGCTCATCTTCCCATTGGGAGTAAGCCAAATCTACATATTTTTTTCTTCATGGCAGTGAAATTCTGCAGTTATTTCAAAATGTTATCACTCACATTCTTTGAAGTTCTCTGTGATCTGTCTTCAGGACCTGCTGATAGTATATTCCCTACAGTTCAAGCAAAAAGAACCACTTAAGTATCCTCAGACTTAACCAGAAAGACTTGTCAAAGCTTCCTCATTTGCTGCACAGACACAGGAATATTTTTTAAACCATATAATATTTGACATTCGATTTCCTCTTTGCATTCCACACTCAGATGAAAGGACTTTTTTATTATTGTTATTTAGCCTTGAGTATTTTAGCTTATAAGTGGCCTAACACATATTTGTTAATGGGGTTTAAAACATACTTGAGGGCTGAGAATCTTTAGCCCAGATTAAATTCTTATGGCTTGGTGGGGTTTTTAAGGGAGACGCTGACACAATCTTAACTTGGTAGCACAAATAAGCCTCTTAATCTTTTCCCCTGCAAAAGTAAATTTGGTACTTGTGAAAAGATGCTGGATCAAAACCATGAAAATTCTGCCCCCTCTTTATTCACAGGGAGGAGCCAACTACAAGAACTAACACTTTGGTATTCCTCAAACTGCCTCAATAATCTGTTTTATTTCTGTTTTGGAAGGACCAACTAGAGGCCTTTCATTAGAGATTAATTCCACCTCTGTGCCCAGTCTGTCTTTGGCTTCTACGTTGAGGCTTACGTGAAGAATGCCAATTGCAATGATGGGATTTTTTTGATGGTACAGACATCTGTCAGCTAGAAATTAGGCTAGAACCACCATTCATTTTGCATAGGCCACCCAAAGGTAATAACTCTGAGTTAGTATTGATTTTGAACACATTTGAACCCTTGACCTCTGTGATGAGAGTCCTCATACCAAATCCCAACCCACTAATGTGTCTATTCAGTCATCTGTAAGAAGAGACAGAGTGCCTATTTTTAACCATGATATTGATGTCATGTGTAGTGTAGGGGTATATTTTAAGTGTAAACAGTGGGTACAGCTGCCTTGGAAATACTGGAAGCTTAGACTACAGTCAGGAGCCTTCAGAGTTTAAGCAACTTTGTGGATACTGAAAAGCTGCTAGCAGAAGGTTTTCCCTGCTTCTTGCAGCATTCTGTGAGAACCTCTCCTTTCTCATGCAAGCTATGAAAACAATAAGATGGTTTTTGTAAATAGTATCTGAACACCTGCTGTTTTCCTGATCTGTTTGGGTTTGAGGCAGAGAGTGTTTGGAAATGGGCGTGGTGGGACTTCAGCCAATCACCCCAGGAGGAGGCTGACCACTGACCAATGACCTATGGAATTTAGTGCATATAAGCAGAAATTGTAAATAATAGAAGTTACTCTGTTTTCTCACTGGATCTGTGTGTGCTGCATCTCTCCGTCCCGGGCACTACAGCAACACAACTTCACTGTTACATCCGGCGCAAAGATAAATCACTACAGCAGATGAAATGACTCCACTACTGCCTGTGTGTACCTAATGAGATTAACTCATTTTAAAAAAGTTGGTCAAAATAGTCACCCCATAGATCTGAGCCTTTGCAGAAGTCTATAACATGTTTGCTCTAGGGCTGAGGTTGGCAGAAGGGTTGTCTGGTTCCTTTCTCCTTACTGCTTTTGGCCCTGCCTGCCTACCAGCACTGGTGTCTGCCTCTCCTGCAGGGACTTCCGACACCTCTCTTATGGTTACATTACAGGTATAATTATCAAAATGATCTGCATTAAAACCCACTCTTTTTGTGAAATAGACTTTAAAAACACCCCAAGAACCATCCCTCCCCCATTTTTTTGTGTTTTGGTTACACCACCAAATTTTTTTTTTTTTGCTGTGATTTACATTACAAGGGGGAGGTGGGGTGGGAATGATGCAGGAATGGGGTATCAGTGAAAAAAGAAAGGGAGGAAATATCTTAAATGAAGAAGTTCAATTTCAAAGGTGAACCTTTCTAATAAAGATAATACACAACATCTCTGGTTTCCTTTATGTTGTCCCCTGAGACAAGTGTGAAGCCACCTAAAGTAAATAATGATGCAAAAGAAATGAAGAGATGTTAAATAAAGCCCTGTGAAATTTGAAAGTTCCCTTCTTTAAGAATTACGAGCTGAGACATTTTTGTCCTAAATTATAACATAATTTTCCAAAATATACTTTTGAAGATGAAGAATTTAAAATAAAATACAATCTTTAAACATACTTTTAGAAAGTCTGGAAAGACCTGTTTTACAGAGCTTGAATGTTTTATTCCAATCTTCACTTTTAAACCAGACTAAAATTATTATAATTAAAAGAAGCACCATGCCAATAATGTTCAGAAATGCTTCAAAATAAAATGTGTTGATACCACTAAATGAGTCATTCACTGGCCCTCCCTCCTATTTTGCCATAATTGACATATTCCCACAGAGATTATTTTGTTCTGATGAAATAACATTTTCTGTCAGGAAGTGTTGTGGAAAAAAAGTTTCTGACCAACTCTAGCACTGAGGAAAAACTCCATTAATATTTAAGGTTCACTTTCAACTTTCAGTCCACCTGATCTATCTTTTTTTGTCCATTTATTGTCCATAGTTATTTTAAATAACTCATTTAATAATAAACAAGTACTCTGAGAAAAGAAAAAAGTCCTGCAATTTAATTTAATTAGCTTTGCCTTTTTTTCCCCCCATCCCATTACTGACTTTCATAATGTTGCATTTAAAAATGATTTTTAAAAGTAACTGAATGTGAATGCCCAACTCATTTTTTATTTTTTTCAATTGAGAAATACCACAGCACCAGTTCCTGTATCTCATGCGGCACTTACTGGAATGATTTTCCCTTATCCCTTAAAGGAGATAAGTTTTGGCTTGAGCTGCTGTGGGAAAACCACTGACTAGACAAGAGGTAAAACTTTGTGTCAATAATGGTGCAATAGATCAGGTACTGCCCACAGTTTTCGTCCCTACGCGTGAGAGACAGCGGAACACAAAGTTAATGGCCCCTGGGGCCCACTGTGGAACACTGTGCAGACCTGAATTAGCAGGGATGAACAAAGCTTTGAACGCGTTAGCTTCATACACACAAACATTTGCTCCTGCCTGCTGTCTCTTGGCTCCCCTGGAATTTTACATAATCATGGGCATCCTCCTTCCATCCTCTTTGACCACCTGACCCATCCTACCAGGAGTCCACTCATTCCTGGATAGAAAGGCCTACACAGCCTTTCTGTGTAAAAAACCTGAGCTTTGACTGTAAGAATCTCACTTGAGCTGAGGACAACTTCCACTGACTGTGTATCTGACTAGAGCATGTTAATTGGGGTTGTTTGTGGCACTCTCCAGAAAAAAAGATGACATTTTACAGGCAGGTTAAACAAGTCGAGTTCTAAACCATGCGTAGTTCTATGTTCATCAACACTGCTTTAAAGGAAGAAATCAGATGAAGCCGTTTGCCCAAACTTTGCATTTTGAAAGGTGAGGGATGTACAGCTGGATGTGGGAGGTACATTGTTCATCCAGTTCTTGTCAGAAGACCTGAGAAAGCTCTGAGTGCCCTTCCATAGTTACTCTTCCATGTACATGGGTGAGCAGGCTGGCTGTGGCCAGAACCGATACAGTATTTCTCATGCTACATTCTCCCAGTATTGGGCAGAGATCCCAGACTTGATGGAGGAAGATCATAGACGGGTGCCACATTCTGGTCACAGAATCTGCTAATATTATTTGCAGTTGGAGTGGGAAAGAGGGAAAATGATGCTGATGGTGCTGTTTCCTTGGAAGTGAGGCACAAAGTAAATTGTGTACTACTTGATCTCACAGAGTTACTGTTCTGTTGTGAGATTGAAGTAAAAAACCTTTACCTATTATTTCAATATCATGGAGTTTATTTTCCAGAATAAAAAGTCAAGTTGTTTTACACAGACATTACAATGGAGTGTCTCATTTTTGCCCTGGGAAAAACAGTCTTGGATTTGCCCAAATAACGTCCAGCATCTGGTGGTTTTTCTGCGGCATCTGAAGATGTCAGAGGTAACTCTTCACTATCCAGGCTAACACGGGAGGGAAAATGGGAGTGTGTTATTTTGGATAAAGCTAAACCCCAGACAGTTTAGTGTAAGTAAGGTTTCAGGGGCATACGTTGACACAACAAGAGAAACAAGAAAGGATAGTGATGCTGCCATGGAGGATAGAGATCTTCAGACTAGAATGACTTAAACAGGTTAGTCCACTTGGTCTGCCTAATTAATATTGCTTCCAGACCAAGCATGATGGGTGGAGACAACTAGAGCTTGGAGCATACACTATCTGGAATGGAAATAATCCCTCCTCAGACAATTCAGAGGGAATGGACAGACCAAATGACTCTTTTTATTCTTCTTTATTTTTTTTTTGGCAAAAAGAATCCTTAGACAACACACCCAAATCCATCTCTCTGGAAACTTTTGAAAGATCTGTGGTGCATTTTGTACTGCCAGTCAGCATGGGCCAATATGAAAATAATCTCTTCCTTTCCTCTCATGTTTTGAGGCTGATTTGGTAGTGTTCAAGGCCAGGTTGGATGGAGCTCTGAGCAACACAGTCTAGTGAAAATTGTCCCTGCCCACATCAGGGGGATTGGGACTAGATGATCTTTGAGGTCCCTTCCAACATGAATCATTCTATGATTCTATGGTTTTATCAAAGATCATTTGATTTTAGCTCCTTGCACTGGCCCCATATCTATGGAAAGATATAAGAAAGACCAGGAGGCATGTAAACGTACAAAAAACTTGCAGACAGGCCTCATTTTCTGAAATGCCTTTAAATGGCAGGCATAAATACGGTTATCAGATATCTATCTTATTTGTAGAAGAACTTTGCAAACAAGAACTGTGTTGACAAATCAGACATTTAAATCAGACATTTGCTCCCATGCCTTACTGTGCTGGTATAGTAGAGGACCATTTAAAAAACCTGCTTCAAGTGGCATGGTAATAAAGAAGGTACATTGGAAATGTAATACTTTTTCACTAATTTAAAATATTTTCCAATAGATTTGTCTTCAAATGGGTTCTATGTAATATGTTTCTCTTGGGCTGATTAGCTCTAGAAAGGCTTCTAATCAACAAAATCCTGACTCTTGCAGTTTATATCCCATGCACTGGTATTGGTAAGGACTTGTGTATTCTTCCTTATTTAAAATGCCAGGTACATCTGGGGACAAAATCTAATGCTTATGTAGTTTTTTTCACTGGAGGTAGGCAATACACAGACATATTTCTGTAGGGCTCATTTTGGAAATGCTCCCAATGGACTGAATCAAGAATATCTATAGTCAACAAGATTTGGTTCAATGAAACTAGGAATCTTTTCAGCAACTTACTGTGCTCGTTAAAGCATTTCTGTTAAGAATTGCAATTAATGATGATATTTGCATTATAATATTTCAAACTTTGCTCAAATTCTTGTGACTTGGTTGTACTTGGACCTGTGTTTTCTTTCTTGATAGGTCCAAATATGATTTTCCATCTAGCCACAGAAATCACTTGAACTCTTCTGCCTTACAATATGGAGAGACACCGTTCTTTAATGCAAAATCTTGTATGAATCCTAAAATAAAGGAACAAATACTTTCCTGCCTGCCTTTATAAACCTTACAAAAAATGTTGAGGACTTCTCAGCTTATCTTGGAAAAGCTCAAGCCCTCCTACAACATTCTGTTTTAAAGAATTGCCTAGACACTATAGGTAAATGTCTGCAGACAACTTTCTTTTAAAATTATGCTATTAAGCAGCAAGCATAATATCAATAGCTGACTGATTTATGTAGTGCCATTTCCTCACTTCCTAGTGCACCATTGATTTCAAATTACAACACACACTGCATCCTTTACCAAAATGCAGGCCTTTCTGGAGAGAAAACTGGTCTCTCCTTAGCTGGCTGTAAGGCATCAGAAAAAAAATGCTAAGGCAGGAAACTGGAGGGAAATGTGATAGGGCAGAACTATTTGTCTGCTGAGAGCTCAAATGTGACTGCCAGCAGCCCTGTGCAAAACAGAAACCAGCTGGAGTAAACTCGAATTCCAGAGGGACAGGGCCACTGTTCATTGCTCCTGGCTCCTGCCCTCTGTGTTTCAGCATTAATGACTGCCACTCATTGTCTCCCAGTGCTGTCCATCTCCTTCCTGGGGAGCTGGTGGGAGAAGCCGAGACTCCTCACTTCCCTAAATTGCCCCTTCACTTTCTAGCCCAGGCACATCAGGTTCATCACTGCAGCCACAACGAGGTCGTGCAGCATCCTGTACCTGTCTGCATTTTGCTGGAAAGAGCCCCAAGGAAACTACCTCACCTGTGTCTACTTACACAGACCAGGAACTCCCAACGTTTTGGCCATCCATGGCGTTACAGTCTGTCCAGACCCTCTCTGTCACCAGGAATGCAAACCCCTGGCTCTGTTACAGCTCTTCCAAATATGGAATCCTCTGCACAAAGCAGTAAATGAAGTCTGGTGTGCTAGACCTCAGCTTGTGACCCTGTAGTTACTAATTTTGTTGCAGTCTTTGTCCTAGTCATCTTGCTTCCAATAAATAATATGTGGAGAGGTAAATAACATTAGTTTTATACTGTTAGCAGTTTATTTAACAAATGACTGGCCTTGGAGAAAGATTAGGAAAACAGGCTCCTGTTCATTATTATCTGCCACTCTGTAATTCACAATTATAATAAGAAAGGCAGAGCTTTCAGACTAAAAACACATTGATAATTCTGTAATTTTATATAGGAGACTAATGGGCACAAAGTCATGACACAAGCAATAAATATAGAAAACACAGGTAGTTTGATTGCAAATACTCCTGACAAGGGGAGTGAGTTGGAAGGAGAAAGCCCAGAAAGGAAAATCTCAGATGATGCTTCCTTTCAACTTGCTCTTCCTCAGTCTCCAGATTTTCTCAAACCTGTCACAAACAGGAAAGCACTGATATTCCAAGATGTGATCTTGATAACTTCAATAAATCATGTCTTTAAGGCTGAAGGTACAACTGGTGTGTTCCTTATACAGAAAATTGCAGTTTTAGACGTAGACCATGCGTTGACTGAGAACATCAAACCATCTGCCTGCCACTGCTGTGCCTAGTTGGAATGAATCAGATAATCAGAAAGTTATTAATAAAATCTAATGAACAGTCATTTAATTTTTGTCACATATCTCTTTGTTAAAAAGGGAAAATGATCAGAATAAATTTTTAATATATGTATTTACAAGAAACATGCTATTCATGTGTTGTTTGTGTGTGTGTGCATGCACGTGTGTGTGCATGCACATCTCTGACACAATTACGCATTTTGACATACTTGTAGCCCAGGAAAATAAAAAAGATAAAATTTAGTTTTGGTTATTACAGTATTTATTCAGTTATTAGATGACTTATGGAGATAATTAAATAAGCATGTTAAAAAAATAAAAATAAATTCCTGCATTTTGTGCCTGAATAAGGAGAAGTCAACGATTAATAACTACACACTGATTTGCAGGAACAGCCAGATACTAGAGCATCCCAGACCGAGTTGGAATGATGTGGATCACTGTTTTCCCTTAAAATGAACAACAGAGTTGACATAGAGCATTATGCTCTGCTATAATTAATAAGAGGCTGAGCAGAACCAATAACACACTTTTTTAGTATTGGATTGCTTTTTATGGAGCATGGTTAAAATGTTCTTTCTAATGCACAGCACTCTTCAGTCCAAATAATTTTCTAAGATTGCTAAAATGATCTCCACTAATGTTAGTATCACTTTTTCTCTCCTTTCAGCATATCTGGCAAATGAAACTTTGTTTGCAACACCCATAGTACTGTGAGAGAAACAAGAGATAGGAAAAAGCTGCTAATTCCACCTCATCTCAGTTCCTGTGGGTGTAAATTGTATGGCAAATGAGTCAAATATGGCTGTGACTTGGCAAAGGCAGCATCATTCAGACTGCAGAAGCAAGCATGGTAGTTACTGTGCTTTTTTCTTTATCTGTAGATAGTTTTCACAAAAGAGCACCCTAATTTACCTCACTAGAAGGTATAACCACTGCGCATTACTTCAACACAGATACACAGACACAGAGACACGCATACATTTATGGCTGTCAGTATCTGCAGAAGGCCAGAACTCCTGTAAACCATTATTAGCAGGGATCACAGCAACCTAAATTGACAAAACTACCTAAATGGCAAACAAAAAGTCTTTGTACAAAGATTCTGATAGGCAGAATGAAAATTTTTACTGTGTTATGGTAGCATTGTTCAGGCTTCCATCCTCATCAGTCTGTATGGATGTAAGCTGTTGCACATGCTTTATTCTTTTCAGGCTCAAAGAAACCTTGTTAGAAGGAAAGATTAGGTCTATAGAAGAGCTTCAGACTGGAAACTCCAGGGCCTATTCCACAACCCACTTGGTCTTAAGTAACAACAAGGCAGATTCAGATTAGATTTTATGAAATTATGTCTAGTAGCAAAGATTGGAACTGGTTTTCCTGGGGAAGGAGTTGTCAGCACTGGAGGCTTTCAAGAAGCAGTAAGAGAGACTTCTGCCAGGGATGGAACAGACATATGAGAGAACTTCTTGAGGTTTCTTTCAGGCCAATTTTCTCCAGTTCTGTTGCATTAAAGCAGCATCATGTCAGAAGAAAAAAAGCAGACAGAAGACTGATAAACATTAAAGGGAAACATCTCACAGGGGTTCATTATGCACATCACTAACCACTTTAATTATTCATTAATTTATTATTGATGAAAAAATCGGTATTATATCTCAGAATCTTTTCTGACAGAGGGCTATATAAAATGATTCCAAGAGCAAAATAAATGGTATAACTAGAGCTCTTTTTTTTCTCTGCACAGATAAAGCATCTCATCATTATCAATTAAAGAACTAGGGAAGTCTTTGAAAAGATGACTTGTTTGCTTAAAGTATGTGAAGGTCATATTCACCCTGTAATAGTTGATGAAAAGTAGTCATTTGTTATTTTTAAGCAGGCTGTCATTTAGCCATTATGAAGATGAATAACATTTGTTATTACCTAATAATCCTCCTGTTGATTACAGAGGAAAGACACTTGCAGACACCTTATGTGCTTTGCTTAGGTTTTGTAGATTATTAATGTATTTTGATTAAACCTTGTAAACAAAAAATTACGATCCCAGTTCTCTGGATGTAGTGACTGGCCTGTAATGCAGGATACAAGAACATGTCCAATCCCTAACATTTTGCTCTGCATATGTTATTGGCCTAATACTGATGTAACATAGTAAAAACAAAGTTCATATTTTAATATCAAACAGATTGTCAATGGATCATATGCTGCTCTATTAAGGTTAGTTCTTGGATGCCTGCCTTCCCGAGGAGAGTTAATGAAGCTATAAGTTACCTGTGTGGCTTCATTTGGAGTTAAGCCTAATTATCTGGATCACGGCCACGTTTTGCAAAGTCCGAGCCTCATTTCCAAAGCAGATGGAGTCGCTCAGCAATGACTTCATTTGTATTAATTTGTTACACTGTCTTCTGTTATTCATCTCAGGGAATGTTGCTGCCTTTGCAGTCCAGCAGGAATGGAATATAAAAGTTTCAATTTGGGAATTCTTACTTTTTTTTTTAAATAAGTCCATTATCTTCCTCTACAATGACCAGTGCCGAAGTGCAGACGCAATTAAGTGGGGTTCAACCTGTGGCCATCACATGCTGCAAGATGGTGACTGTGCCACCAGAGATTTATGAGGCTTTTGCTTCTTGGAACAAGTGAAATGACCAAAAAAGTGACCCAGAAGCTTTATCAAGATAACCTGTGGACCACTTCACATTGGAGTTCATAAGTAGAAGGTTTTGGATGTCAACCTTACCACAGCAAGAAAATCAAAAGAGGTTAAAAAAAAGCGCGATGGTTAAGGGCACAGAGAGGAGGGTAGTTTTACTGACGTTTTGAAATATTTGTCGAAGAGAAAGGTTAAATTACTCTCTTAGGGCAACTATACCAGGGTTTCTGATTTGATACAGTTGCTTATGCGTTGAGCAATGAAATTATATGAAGTAGAGATTGGATGACTCCAGTCACTGCACTACGTTTCTGAGGTTAGGAACAAAATGCAGAATAAAGCCAGGGGAGTTTAAAGGTGTCTGTGGCACAATTACCATGCTGTATCATAGCTGACATATCCTGGCCTGTCCACTTATTAAATCAGGGCAATACTCAGCACCATTAATCCTTGAAACACTTTACCAATGAGCATTACTATTACCATTCTGTGCCATTTGTGAAGAGCAAAAGGAGCAAGGACACATGAAAACAGTGTCAAAGAAAATAAAGACTCTGATTTTGTGTCCTATGACAGGACCTCTCTCTAACAAAATTATTACTTGTTGATTATTTTCTGCAGAAAACACAAGTGCTGGTCTACTTTCCTTATGGTCAGCAAGTGTACAGATATATCTGTATGTGGTAAATGGCAGCCAAAAAATTCTTTTGTTGTTTTTCTCACTCTGGCCTTCTGGTGGCAACTTACAGTGATTTTTGTGATTGAAATGGTATCTGGGATGCTCCCAGGCTACAGGCTGCTGCTACCAGTTCAGGAACTGAGTGATTCACACCCCATGCTCTGCCTGATTTCATCACAAGCTACTTTGGTGGCTGTGCTGAGGAGTGAGGGTAAAACTCAGCCAAGCAAAGTGCAGCTATGCAGTTTGTCTTTTCCAGGCTTTTTCGAAGTTCATGAACACTCTGGGAGCAGAGGGAGAGAGGGCATAGCACTGATATCTGAGGGAAAGGAAAGGCAGGAATAGAAGAAGAACATCCTTTTTATCAGAAAGACTATTAGTAGAAAGAAAAGGTTAGGTTTCTCTTGGCAGGCTAAAAAATTCTGTTATTAATCTGTACACTCTGGCACATTAATATGAAACAAAGCATCCAAAAGTATGGAATTGTGGGGTGAGAAGACAAAAGAGACAGTTGCAGGGAAATTGAGCCCCAAAGTTGTTGCAGTCTCATTTATGACAGGAAAGGTCAGTTTTCATTTCTGCTCCCTTTTATCAGAAACACCCTCTGCCTATTGCCACCAAGGATCTCCTGAAGGTCTTTAATCACACAGAAACAGAGTTATAAGCCTCCAGCCCTTTGTGTTTGTGCATCAATAACACTATTCATGTCTCCTGACTATCAAGGTAACAAGCAGAGGGCATTCCTTTGGTCTGGCATCTTCTTTCAGAAGTTAAAGCTTTCATTTCTATAGGAAGAAAAAAATCAACCATATGTCTTTCCCTGTTTTTGACACTATTAATTACACACATACACTTCAAATTGTTAACTACTCGAAGTACAAGGCAGAGCATATTTCAAAGTATTCAGAAATGCCCTAGTATGTTGAAGAGCAAAAAAATCCCTCTCTGTTCTGAACAGTAGCCAGTCCCAACTGTACAAAATGATAATGCATGTAATGAATTCTTTTCCATATTTGAGGCAATAAAGGCCAGATTCCTCAGCTGAAATCAATAGGTTAAATATAAATATAAACTACCAAAAGGCTTTTTGTGAGCCAGGCACTAAAAATGTGGAAGGAGCGAAAGAAACGAAAGAAATGTTGGGTGGTTAAATGGGGAAAGGATTACTGCAAGAGTAAGATCATATATCCTGAAGACTTCTAGGAGTGTCATAGATATAGAAATGAACACTGTTCCCAAATATTACTGGATTTGAAGTAGTATGGAATTATCCGAAGAAGTATGGACTTTGATAGAAACAAACCCAGGATGAAATTAGGTGAACTCAATTTTTAATATTTTAATGAGACTCACACAGGTAGCTTCAACATAGAAATGTATTCTACCTTTGTAACAACTTCATTTTACTGAATACTATACAACCTAGTACACTACTTAAAATACATAGCCACTAATTTATAGGCTGAGACTTTGATTGTGCAAAGCATGTATAAAGTATTTGTAAAGCATGTCTGCCATATGAATAAAGTCACTGGCCAAGGGACTGATGTCTAAATAAACACAAGATAATACCTGAAGAAAGTTTAGGGTTTACTTGATTATGGTAACAAAGGCAGATGAGAGTAATAATAATGTAAAGACATAAGTTCTAACAAGTTTTAATAAAATTAATAAAGTAAATGTCTACAACTTTGTAACTTTTTTTGTAATATATCACAACAACAGATTCACAGTGAGAGACACAAGACAGAGGAGTTAGAAAAACGTCTATGTGTTGGATTTCTTTTCAATATGCTGTGATCTCCTAGAGTTAGGGTTTTCATGCAGCCAGGTGCATGTAACTTAAGTTTTGCCTTTCAGAGTTCCCTAACAACTATGGACAGGTCAATCAGTATATGAATTGGAATATCAAATTAATTTATATATTAGTTACCTCTGCTAGAGTCTTTCAATTCAGGGCCTTTTCAATGAAAAAGTTTGTAGATTCATTTTCAGTTGTTCAGGGCAAAAGCAAGTAAGTGAATGAGTGAGTGAATGGGCCATTTAATGTTTTAGCTGTTTCAACATTGTCTTAATGATGCATTCTACTATTTTGTTCAAAGTATCCTCAGTTTGAAGATAATTTATGCTAAAGGGCAGCCAAACATAGAAACCACTTCAAAAAGGTTAAAACCAACCTAAACATTCACAACATTAAAAAATAAATAACTTAATTTACAAATTTTATTGGACTTTTTAGTTATGGATATTGTAACTTTTTGACATTTTGTAGTAATGCACCAGAGGAAGCATTTCCTCAACACAGAAAAACTGCTTCACTGAGTTCACTCATCAGGAGACTGTCATTCTGCCACTGGCCAAAGCAGGCTTCTATTTCATGTGGACATTAAGTCATTCAGTATTTTTTCTTTTCCAAATGAATAATGGAAGACAGTTCTTAAGGGATGTGAGAACAGATTTTATTAGCTTACACTTTTTATTTGGAGACAAAAGTCATCTAATCTGCCCCCAGATATTAGGCATTCCTTGTAATACATTTTCTCCAAGTCTCACAAAGCAGAATTGAGAAATGGGGATCAGGTAAAGGAGAGTAAGAGTAAAATCTTTCATAAACGTGACCTTTGATG
This sequence comes from Machaerirhynchus nigripectus, assembly GCA_013397975.1. Classification (NCBI taxonomy): domain Eukaryota; kingdom Metazoa; phylum Chordata; class Aves; order Passeriformes; family Dicruridae; genus Machaerirhynchus; species Machaerirhynchus nigripectus. The sequence continues at coordinate 166,663 of VZRQ01006361.1, read as the reverse complement.
TCAAGGAAGATTGCAGATGGTAGTATTTCAGTATATTATACTGTAATATTGAACCCATATAGCAACATTGGTTCAGTATTGAATTTAAAGGAAGACTGCTTATTAAAGTTTGAAGTTCAGCAGAAATTTGGCTTACTGTCTTTTAGACAGACTTGTTTCCCCTTGTATGGGAAAAAAAGAGTCTGGGGAATTTATTGTGGACTTGCCTTTTTCTCCACAGCAGTTCGTGCCAGGGGAAATCTCCACCTCCTTATGTGGCAAAGGCCAGGTAGGATGTTGGTGCATGAGTGCTCCAAGTGGACCACAGTTTCCTGCAGGGGCTACTTGGGTGTTGTAACATTATTAATTAATTAATTTATTTATTTATTTACTTATTTCTGAATCAGTGACTTGCTGTACTTGCAAGGCAAAATTAACATCAGTACTCCTACCATCACAAGTAATCTTAGAGTGTTAAATTCATCCATGTTCAAACAGTAAATTTAGATGGGTGCAGACTAACAACATATTTGCTATTTCCATGTGAAAGTCACAGATCGATCTGTTGAGTTCAGCCCTAGTGATCAAATTTAGGTCCAGTGTCTTGTTAACACAATTACACGAGTCTTAAACTAACTAACAGTAAAGCTGTGTATTTAGTCCAGATTTTAGGTGTCTGTGAAAATATGATGCCAGTTTTTAAACGCTTTTGAAGAAATCTATTTATGCAGTAAATGGATAATGTCACAGTTTTTGGACACTTGCTCAGATAACTAGTTACTTTACTGTCATGTTTGTAGAAAATAAGTATAGCCCAGATCAATTTTCATTTTTGTTTATCTGTTCAGCTCAACAGCCGAACAGAAAGAAGTACTGGGGAGAAAGTACAGATCATGAAAAACTCCTATAATTTTAGAAGATACTCCAGGGAAAAATAAATTGATTCCCTTAATTTTGCCAGAAATGAGTGTAACATAGGAATGAAGACAGGTAATATGTGCTAAATAGCCTTTTAACTGTTTTTGAATTGTGGAGCTCTTTCCTATGTGCTGTATCACCAAGGGGCATAACCCATATTACATTGAAGGAATATTGCCTGAATGATATACATATGCAGATGTACACAGCTCATGGGTATTATTACAGCAGGAACTGCTGTAAAAGAAATCCAGTGCTGTATTATATGGCAAGGCCCTTCCAGCTAACTAGGAAACTGGACATAAAAAGATCCTCATTCATGCCTATTTGGAAGTCCTTTGCTCATCTTCACGCTACTTTCATGCACAAAGCTATTTTGGCATTCATGTTGAATGAAGATCAAAATGATTGTGTACAGCACCTTTTTGGACATATTCTAGTTACCTGGAGACATGGATTAGCATTGCAATAGCTCTAAGTGCCAAACGTTGTATTTGCTGTGGGAATACTCAGATACACAGCAGTTTGCAAGCACATCACTACAGGGTTCTTTCTTGAAACTGCTTACTTGATCATTTCTTATTTTGCATTTTTATCAGAGTTTAGTGGCATTGTTTACACAATTCTACATAACCCATAAGAAGTCAAGAAACCGCAAAAAAGATCTAATCTAACATCATAAAGCTGGTGTAAAAACAATGTGAAAAGTAGCTATCAGACCAGAATTAATCTCTCTCATCCAGCCTCTTGTCTCAAGACGACACCCAGTACTACGTGTTTTAGGAGAAGGAGTGCGATACTTTTGGATTAACATGCTCACAGCTTAGCTTCCTTCCAAACTACCTGTTCTGGCATTAAGTTGGCACATGCCCTGAATCATGAGACTGTATTTCCCTAATCTAATGCTGTCCTATCTAATACTAGATTACCAGTTTTTAAAACCTCAGGGGAAATTGTGGCTCCCAGAACTCTACCACAAATAGGTGACTTGGTTCAGCAAATATTAGGCACAGCAGAAAGCAGATGGTGTTTGGGATTCTGACATATGAACTTCTGCAAACTGAGCTGGAGTGCTTTGAGGAATCCTTTTCCAGACTCTTTCTACTAGAGGCTCCCGCCCTCCTGCTGCATCAGATGTGTACTGGTGTGCCAGCTGCACCCCTTCACTCACTGCTTTCTCAGCCCAAAACTCATTAGCAAAAGCTTGGTCTTCTGAGCTGTTATGCTAGACTGTGATGTGAAGCCTTCTGTTTATTGCTCTTCCAGGCTTGTAACATGTCGTGGGAGGCAGGTGGAAAACTGGGACACCATCCCTGTAGAACTCGTGTGCAGGAGCTCTTCAGCTTCTGTAAATCAGCATGCTTAACAAAGGAGGTCCCAACCCCAAACGCTAATTTGAGATAATTGCTAGTGTTTGTAAGTCATGTCTGAGCAAAAGAACTGGTGAATTGTGGCTGTTGTATTGCCTCTATGGCACAGATGTGCAGGGAGTGACTGTGCTTATGGATATGGTATGTCCCAGAGATAGCAGGACTGGGACAGGAGCAGCAATAAAATGTCATCCACAGGTCACCCAACAGCCAGCACTCTCTCTACCAGTTCTTTGACAGCCCAGTTCTTGGGCACATTTGTATCTCCCCCACATGGGAGCTGCTACCTCTGTGAGTTGTTACTCTGAGATTACTCAGTGCCCTGCTGGGAAGGGTCTCAGGGGCAACACCAGCTCAGCTTTGCTCCAGCACTGCAAGTTATAACAGCAACACGCTGCTGACAGAGCATCACCTACATAAGCAAGACAAGTTCTGAGACATCTGCTGAAAAATCTCTATAAGAGTGTTCCTATTTTGTAATGAGTTTCATTTTTCTTTTCAGTCCAGAAAATCTAGGGCTTATACAGGTCACTAAATAGAACTGTCCCTTGTTAATTGGCTGCTCCATTCCTTCTCTATTTTATGCATCTTTAAGCCTCTATTAATGGCATATGAGTGCTGGTAATGCCATTGACAGAGATCTGCTTGCAGTGCTTTGGGTGTTTTCTGTCAGTGGTCTAGGCTGGAGTTTTCTCCAGCTGGCTGTCGCACATAGACTGTCTGCCAAGTAGGCTTGGATCATTTCAAAGCCATATTGACTTTCATATAGACAAAACCTGTTGATGATCATGTTTTTCATCAACTAGAGACAGGCACCTTCTGAATTTGTCTCCTAGAGAGGAAAGTGAGTTTTAAGACCCTGACCTGTTGAAGCTACAGTCAACAATCTGCCAAACCACCCCCTAGCACAACTGTGATGGTTATGCTGCCTGTGTTTACTTCTTCTGACATGTACTTCTTTTCCTAGGGATTTCCTTGACTCAGAATTAGGGAATTCTGCAGTATGGGAAGTAAAATAGGTGGCCCCGGAGAATGCTTTATTTTATTATTAAAATTACTCTGTTTTATTGCTCAAAAGTGTAGTAGTCACACTGGCGGAAGCACACAGAAGATACACCCTTCCTTGGGGAACTTATAACTTAACTGAAGAGCAGAACAAATAAATATAGGTAAAGGAAGAAGTGATACAAGATACAAGAGGAAGGATACAGCCTAGGTAGACATTTTGATAAATATTTCATAAGCATAGGCTGGAACTTTTCCTGTATCAGTTGGTGAAGATTTATAGATAAGATTATAAAAACATAAGGAGTATCTGACTGGGTCAGATCAATGGTCCGTTTCGCCCCGGATTGTGTTTCAGCAGTGGGAATAAATGATGCTACTTAAAGAAAGGAGATGAGCTTGGCCACTTTCTGCAGTCTATATATAAAACCACAGGGTACCACAGTGCTCATCCGGTCTGACCTACATGACATAAAACTACAGAGCCTCACTGAATTAATTTCTCTTTGAACTAGAAGAAGATGTTGTGCACCTCAGTGACACTCTGCTGCTTAACATCAGCTGTGGAGTTACCCAGAGGTCTTTGTGGCTTTGTTTTCTTTTCATTTAACATGTTTGAAATGTTAATATGCTTCCTTTTTTTTTTTAATAAGTTATCATCATCAACATCAGCACTTTTTTTTTTGCCTTGCTAGCTTTCACAACCTTTCAATAAAAATAAATAAAAAGAGCTACAATAAAACTCCGTGTATCAAATGACAGAAATTAGTTGCCTGATAGCAAAAGCTGGGAGAGGGAAGGACATAAATTCTGTACACCTGGAACATATTCTGTTTGCATCCCAATATCCATCATACTTCTAGTATCATAGCGAGAAGTCATTCTTCTCTGTCAGTTTGGAAGATGGATGTTTCGCCCATGTGTGTGTATGCCCACCTTTTATATATTTTATATTTCATTTTTTTTTTAAATCTGGTGTTTTTCTGTGTCCTTATATCTCTTTGCTTGTGGTTTTGTTTGGTTTTGGTGGTGTTTTTTTGGTTTTTGGTATTTTTTGTTTTGTTTTGTTTTTGTTTGTTTGTTTGTTTGTTTGTTTGTTTGTTTGTTTGTTTGTTTGTTTGTTTGTTTGTTTGTTTGTTTGTTTGTTTGTTTGTTTGTTTGTTTGTTTGTTTGTTTGTTTGTTTGTTTGTTTGTTTTAATTTAGTGTTTTATGCCAACGGCTACTTAAATACTTGTGTGATGGTTTGCCAACAGAAGTACATAACGTTCCATTCTTAGGGAAGTGGTCTGCTTCTACTAACCTCACAGAAAAAGGCTATGCACATCTTAAACAACTCTGAGAACCACGTGCCAGATCCTTGTGTGGTGTAAACTGGCTTAGCTCCACTGAAGTAAATGAAGCCTGCCTAGAAATGGCAGCTGAGGCGCTTAAGATATTTCAAATGAAGTGTTACACAGAAATGCACTGAGGCATCACAATCATCGTACAAAAGCGTAATAAACCTCTGACAGGGTTTTCTGCAGATATCTGTGATTATCTCAGGGAAATGCTTCAACCTGCAGTTTGCAGAACTTCTCCAAAGTTTTCCTTCTTTCTTTTTTGTCTTTATAGTCCAATACTGAATATAGAGAGATGAGACAGAAGGAAGGATATTTGGAACAAATTCCTCCTCAAACTGCAGAGAAAATGAAAGCTAACAACCTTTGCTCTCTCTGTGACTTTCCAAAACAGCTGCCCATGATAAACAACTTGGTAAATACTATTTTCTCCCCAGCAAAGTAAATCATGCATTGTGAGAAACTGTTACAGTATTTCAGCTCTGTCATGATTTACTAGATGCAAATTCAAAATATTTATGATTTCCTTGATGGGTTTACATTTCTTTTTTTTATGCTAGGGGAAACACATCCTGTAAATAATATAATTTAAACTGCTGATCAGCTATATCTGAACATCACTGCTCAGAATTTCCAACAGTCTTTGCACTTTGCATAGATGCTTTTATTTATACTTTGACATGAAGGGGCATATTTCCAAATTTATGTGGTACATTAAGTTTGCCATTATTTTATTTTTACTTTGCATATTTTCAACATTTACAGTAAATATATCTACTGATTTATTTTAATTATAGAAGTGCTTAGAGGCCATGCAAAGCATAAAGCTATTGTGTAATTACTTGTACACAAAACTGTCAGCTTCTAGGTTTTATAGAAACTACTTGAAAGCTTAGCTTTGAACAGATACTTAAGTGACATGGCAGAGGCAGGCAGAGGGGTTTCTGCATGGACCACTCGACAGGAGAGCTGGAGAAGGGGGACCCCAAAGGGGACATACATGCCTCAGGCACTGAGGCCATCTGCCCCACTCCCTCCACCAAGGAGAGCATCTCAAAGCCCCCAGCATCTGCCCAGCTGGAATGAGGAGGTTTGATGCCAAAATGCCTTTCAATGGCTGTGGCAATCCAGAGTGCTTTTCTTCCTTCTGTTCTAGGTGGTTTAATTAGGAATGTGTATGCATATATGAGGAGCTTTTTCTGTTCTTGTTATTTTACAGGGGAGCAGCACTCTAATGAGATTCTGCTATTAATTTTACTGTTCGTGCCATCCCTGTATTTATGGTTGCTGAATGTGGAACATTTCACCATTCGGATTTCAGCCTTCTGTTCAAAATGAAATAGATGTTGGGGGGCTATGGCTCGGGGTTTACATAATCTCTGCTAACTGTGGAAAAGCTGCTATGACTTCAAGGTGTGGATCTTTGCAGCTGTCTTGCTCACAGGGAGGGTACACCCAATTTTGCCTCCTGCATAGTGCAAAACTGCAATGTATCATCCAGGTCGCTGTGCCATGGTCCCCTGGAGCTGAGCATTACATGCTGAGTCCTCATGGAAACCCATTAATAAGCAGTCGGGCCCTCCGCTTAGCTACGAGCCAGGCTGGCACTGAGCTTCAACTGGTTTTTTCTCATGCGGTGGCTGTGGAGACATTCCAGTCACACAATTAATCCACAAAGAGAAAGGCTGGAGAAAGCAGTTGGGATGCAGGCTCCAAACGAGAACACTGCAATATGTTGCTCACTGGTGTGCCTGCACGTGGGTGGCATCCTAAGGCAGGACTCCACTGGACTCAGTGGTGTGACATGGGGAGGAGAGGAAGACCATGAGAGACTCCTTCAGTCTTCCCTGCCCCTGGGAATGGGTTCAGGCCAGGCTCCAGGTGGGTCTGGTGAAGGCCATAACAACCAGCCGGGGAACCACTGGTCACATCCCCAACACCAGCAGGAAAGTGGGTAGGACATAGCAGCTCATATGCTGCCTCTTGCCTCCTGTGGTTCACCAGGACTGGCAGGTTTATCAGCAGAAACTTCTGACAGTGCAGCAGGGAACAGCAATCTTGGCTTCTGGAGCTGGTCCCTCTTTTAAACCGAGTGTTATTTATGGACAAATGTCTTCTTTGTTGATCGGAGCACAATAAAATTTCTCTAATGAGAATATATTAAGGTTAGCACATTCCCATCTAGTCAGCCATGCTCAGAAATTGGCTATTAGCTTTTTATTTAGATTTCTTTTTTAAAAAAAAGAAAATGCAATACCCCTGTCTAAATCCCGGGGCATGAACAAACAAGACATTTTAATAAGTGTGCTAATGTTCTCATTGCAAGCCTCTTGGTGCACCCAAACAAAAGCCTTTCCTCACAACTCAATTATTTCCATTTACTCTATCTGCACAAAAAGCCTAGAAAAATAAGAGCTTAGGTGCATTTGGAAAACAGTGATTTTGAGTACTGTCAGATAAAGGTTGGGGGAGTGAGTCTCCAAAGACATTTCATAGATTGTTCCCTCCACAAAGTCTGTCCCAGCTTTGTTTCTAGACCTCATGCTGTTAGTGAAAGCAGCAATGCCTATTTTATTTCTAGTAAGAAAAGAAGAGAGAGGGAAGATCTCTGTGACACCCAAGACTGAGGGGAGCCATGACTGTACGTGCACACTTTGCTGTGCAGACGGCTGCTCAGCCCAGAAACAAAATGGAAGGCAAAGCAAGATCCGCGTCTCATGACAGCTTTATTGCTTTTCTCCCCTGGAGGCATTACGACACTTATTGTAGCATTTTTGGGAGACTTTGAAGTTCCTTTACTTCTAATTGCAGAACTCATGTCGTTTGGGGAATTTGAAAATAGCCTCTTTTCATCTTTTTCAACAGTGAAATGTTACATGTTAACATTTTATTCTGCACATTATGAATTCAGAGATACAGAAATGACTGGCATTTCGCTCCACATCTTGCCATGATTTTCTCAGCTAAAAAATGCTTACCCAAACCCAGCCACTGCCACACTGCCATGAGATGCCTTTTAGAGAAGTGTCTTTGGAGCCAAGCTCCTGCCCCACCAGGGGCAGCCTCACTGCCTCCAGGTGCAGCACAGCATTTGTACCTGCTTCTGCAGACTTCTACCTCTGTGTGTGGTCCCTGTGCCATGCGCTCGCAGGATCAAGCTGGGGGAAGATGGCTGGAGCTGACATCCCTGTGCAGGATTTACTACAGAACAAAGCATGGACTGGGTCGTGACAGCTGGTGTGGGATCCTTGGGGCAGAGATGTGCATCTTCTGCCTAATTTGGGCCATAACAGAGCAAAACATGGGCACCAGTAGAATGTAAATAATAAAAGGAATAATAAATTGTGAAATCAAGCCCTGTAATGAAAAAATAAATAATCTAGATAGACTGTCTCAGAGTGTCTAAGCCTGATTTATTAGCAGTTCTGGCTGACCGTTATTATTATTAGGTGAGCAACTTGCAGTGATTTTTCACCTGATGCTCTGCAAATTAACTACGCTGCAGGATGAATGCAGGAGATTTGTGTTTATTGTTTTATGAAATTATACAGTAGGTAAAAATTCACTTGGAACATCACCACCACCACTTTGCAATTTAATGACCTATAGTGCATCTGACACGCAGTAGTACTGCTGCTCAACACAGATGAACAGCAGCATCAGTATCACTGGTCATCTGGAGCAGTGAGTAACAGCAACAGGAGCAGAGCCAATGCTTATTTCAGGCTGGCACAGAAATCCACTCACCTGCAGGTTATTCTCATGTTTATTCCACGTGAAAGAGCAGAGGGAGGCTTTAGTTTTCTGACACGTTATACGCTAATGTTTTCTAGACCAAAATTCCAGGCCAGGTATACTAATTATGTACAAATTCCCTCCCACCCTCCCCCGTTGCAGCGACAGATGAGTCAGTGGCTGTGTTTATTTATCCTCCTCAAAGAGGATGCAACTATGACCCTGAGGAAAAAATTGCACTTGCATATGCAGAAGAAGCTGGTGGCAATTCGCATTCTAGTTTAGCTCTTACCGTAGTAAATGGCGCTACTGCAGAGCCCAAATATTGCTTTTATGTCAGACTCTACTTACTGGTTTCCATTTCCTAGAGTCAATAGAGAAATTGTTCCTGTCAAAAGGAAAATTCAATGAGAAAATCTTTTATGGTATAAGCTTAATTATAGATATGTTTTCCTTTGTAAAAGTAGAAGAAATCCAAGAAACAGAGCCCTTTACACATCTTTCTGCACAATATGAATTAGCTGTATTGATATGTAAAATGTTATGAATGAACTTTCATTATTCTTTACATAGAAGACCTATGGGAAAAGGCCTGAAAACATTTTTTTCATGACTAAATCACTGCACGATGTCATCTTAACTGTGCTGACAGAAAAGGAAAAGCACTGCAGATTAAGTATGATACAGCAATATTTTAACATCTTGATGTCTGTCCTGGAACACATTGATTCAGTCATTAAAGCCCACATATTGAAACTTGTTGATGAAAATACTGGGACCTGAGCTGTCCTCAGATCCACTGAAACTGTTTTCAGTCTCTTAATTATGTAGCCAATGAACTGGACTTGAGAATTATGTTTCATATGAGTTGTGCTGGGACATACTGAGAGTGTTGGTGACTTTTATGTGAGGAAGGATGAGGGGTTCACCTTGCGCTGGATTCTAATCTCTTATTATTTTATAAGGGGTTTTTTAATGTGTGTTTCTCGGTGAACTGAGTGCACATAAACTCTTAGTGGCATGAAGCCGAGCATCAGAACCTAGCCCATCTTGAGATATATATTTTATAAGATGCTAAGATAATTTCTTTGGGAGAATTTGGGTCTCAAGAAAAAAGAAACAAAGAATTAGGCAACTCATCATGCTGCATAAGAGCAGAATGACAGATTTTGAGGGTGAAAACAAAAGTCTTTAGAACAGATCTAGATTCAAACCTCATTCCTCCATGCTTTTAGAAAAATAGAGTCAACTTTGCTTTTGAAAATATCAGAAAGTTCACAATGGATTTAATCTCAAGAACAATATGTATTATATGAATTCATCTACGCCTTTCTCCCTCCTTTTTTTTAACCTCCCCCATATTTTACCAGGGATATAAGCGGTAACCGAGCACTAAATAGTTTTCTCCCTACAGCATGTGGATAACAGTGATGAAATATGAACTTGAATCTCCACTTTTTTCCATTGTCTGTTGTGAGATTTTATGTGGGATATACAGTTCAGTGCAAAAGCACGCTTTCCCTATTCACTGCAGGCACAGTGCAAGATTTTAATATCTTAATTTCAAAACTGCACATCCATCCTAGGAAAAATACAGAATGTGTGTTGTGCCTGCTGTGTGCAGATCTATGCTAGAGGCAGCAAGTTAGACTTGGCAGAACAGGCTCTTAAAATTATAACTTGTTCCCAGACCAGTGCTTAATTTTCCCTTCCAGCAAGCTCTGTCACTGATGCTCAGCTGCTCTGCAACATCTGCCTCTTCCCTTCTTTACTTGCCCAGACATGGGGTGTGAGGTTCCTGCCCCACCTCACCCCAAGGTGTTCAATCAGCAAAGCCTTGGCAAAGATGTAAGAAAATATATCCCAGATTTATTTGGGTAAACCCACTTTTGATAGCAGGAGCAGAAGGGTGGCAGGTGCAGCAGCCCTTTGTTATCTTCTCTATAAAGTTACTGTCAGTAAGAAACAGAGCAAAAATCGATGTTTTTTCTTAACTGAAATTGGAAGAACTCAATACCTAATTAATTCCTGCCTTTCAGTTCCTGTAACTGCAAACAATGCCGGATGCAACATTGCCAGCATTTCTTACTGTGTTTTTTTTTCTATGTCTTGTCTCCTACATCACTTACACTGTATTTTTGCTTATATTCTTTATTTGCTTTATATACTTAAGGCTTTCCCACTGGTACCTTTCTCAGGAACCTCCAAAGATAATTTCAGAGGATAAAGCATTGCCAGACTTTATATCAGCTAATCATCACCATGACTTCATACCAGCTAAGACACTATCAGCCACATCTATGGCAAGATGCAAACTAGCTGCTACCATCAGAGAGAACCTTCATAAATAAAGACATCATGGCTTTTACAAAAAGCCAAAGCTGGTGTCGGCCAGATCAGAACACAAAAATGTCTCCTACAGGGTGTTATCACTAGTATTTTTTCTTCCTGTTTCCATTTTGGTACTGATACGTATTGATATGTAACGTACTATTTAAACTATTTCACTTCATCTAAATACAGGTAATTTTCAGCTCAAAAATGTAATACAATTTTAGTAATTCATCTAGTGAACTCCAGAGAGTAATGTTTGAGGGTCTATTCAAAACCCATTAACTTCATCAATGTCATTCTGGGTCCTGTACTGTGAGTTGGTGACTTACAACAATGTTTTCATGGCTCTACTGAAAACAAATGAATAAGCAAAAAAAAAAAAAAATCACTTCTTTGTGCTTGAAACACGATAATAAACATTTTATTTCTTGACATGGATGGTACTGGTTTTCTTTGGACTAAAATGAACTTCCTCTAATAATCTTTGATTGATTGTTGCTTAGTTTTTAATACTTGAACTATACCAGCGAGGCTACTTAATCAGTTTTTCAGATAAACTATGCTGACTGGTGTGTCTAGAATATGACAGAGATGCTTGAAAAATAGAATTTTATATGTGCAGACAAAATCACACTGAAAACAATAATGAACTTGTGCATTTGCATATTACTGAATAAGATACTACCATGACAACCAATTTAACAGCTCTGGAGAAAGTTTGATCTCATCAAAATCCAGTAAGAAGCTTCCTGAAACTAAAAAACAAAGAAAAAAAAAAGGAACTTTGTATGATGGAAGAGCAAATACTCCTCTTTCAAAAATGATAAACCAGAAATAAGAAGAAAAATACAAAGTTTTAGAAGGAAATTCTTGGCTTGATGAGCTGTCTCCTAATATTTGCACAGCTCTGACAACACCTGCTGAAGTAAGTTGGAATGTGAGAAGAGTCCTGAATGGTAATAACACGTGCCACATGCTTTCACCAAAGATAATGCATCTGAAGCACTCATCATTAATCTTCTCTTAGAGCTTTGAGAGCAGATATAAAGTAACAGAAAGTTTTTAACTGGAACAACTGAATTATCACTTTTAGGGAATCACTTAAATGATTTCTTTATTAGGACTCGGGGTTACTCATTGCCCAAGCAGCAGTTGCTCTGCACCATGTAGGACAATCCCAAGCAGTAGGAAGGCTCATATATGAGCCCTTCCCACAGGTCATTCCAATGGTTGGATACCATTTCCATCCTGAATCACAATGAAAAGCCAAAATAGAGACTAAAAGTGGATGTGAGGAACTCTGCAAGTTTTCATCCATTTAAACGTGTCAAGGAACAAGGCTTTTGCGTGGAGTGACAACAGTGATCCTCGGAGTTGTGACAGGTTAGTGCAAATTGTAATTCTAAATCACGCGCTCCTATTCTTTTGAATGTGTTGGTCTCTGCCTTGACTACATCTCCTGCACTACATTTTAGTCAGGGGTTACACTGACTCATTACAGTGGGAAAATGGAATAGAGCAGAGGGAATTGTAGCTGTTCAGTGTGGAGATTAACCAAATTTCCACAGAATGTATTAATTTGGTTTAAGCATATGGTAGAATCAGGTAACTGCAGCTTAGTCTCTTTGATTTTCAAAAACTGTTCAGAGGTCTGTTCACCAGTAAGGTGATGAGAAGATCACTCTGCAGGAGGGAGTTCTGAATTCCTCTCAGGACACACCACAGACAGAATAAATTCTGTAGATTTTTTTTTCTTGGACTGCTGTCACTATGTTGTGTTCAGGGTGGTGTTTTCCTCCATCTGTGCACCTGCCTCTGTGGTTCCTTCTTGGATGCTAACATCACCATGCCTCTTCACCTTTCAGGAGCTGAGCTGTTTGTTATGACTATGTCAAGGCAAGAAACAGTGACTGTAGAGGTTTTGTCCGAGTCATAAACCCTTAGAAAATGTCAATATGTTATCCACATTATTATGTATTTTTGTAAAAATGCTTTGGAAGAAAGAAAGTGTGAAGAAAAAAAAAGGAGAAGAAAAGGTACATGAAAACTCAGAGTGTGATGTAATAGTTTGGGAGCTGTCTGCATATGTTCAGGGAAATCTATAATGGAGCCTAAAAAGCTCATCGCTGTCACTGTAGCAGCAGGAGGCTGAGTTGTGCAACCCCAGCATAGTTACAGTGACACTTGATGCACAGTTGGTCCCTTTCCAATTTGGATGATCAGACTTCAGGGAGGATGGAGCAATCCCCTGCACAGCCTCTGAAAATATGCCATTGTGGAAACAGTGAGGGAGCCATGGTTGGCACAGAGAAGGGAATAGAAGAGAGAGTTCAGAGGCTGTCTGCCCTTGGCAGCAGAGCTATAGACAAGGTGTGGTGAAGGGGGAAGCAGGATGGAGGGAACCATGGAATGAGCGAGATGGACAGATATCCGGAGCTCAAAGACCATAAATAGCTCAAAATTTTCCAGGCAAGTTCTTTTTTTTTGTCTTTGCCTTTTTCTTTTTCCTTTTTTTATTTTTTTTTTTAAGAGGAAAGGCTGATGAAAGAGATGAGCTGACATAAAAATATGTTCTGCAAAGAGCAGCACATTTGCCTATTTCTAAATCACAGGAGTACTTTTTTACTCTTATGCCGATAGGAGTAAACACTGTTATGGAAAGGGGTATGATTTCTGCTACATCTTAACTGGTTTTATTTTCTTGGCATAACTTTATCGATCAGTGCTTCATTCCAAGTAACATGGCCTTATTTTTTTCAGTCATGAAAGAAAGATTATTTACTTCTCAATTAGTGTGGTTGTATGAATACAGAACTTGGGTTTCAGGCAATCGTACAGGGCAGGCATGTACGGCTGTACTAGTAAATTTAACATGCCCAGGACTGTTCCTAGGTACTGAATGTGCTTGGGCTACTTGACCTCACAGATTCATGCTGCTAAATTTTCTCTACCTCTAGGGCGTAGTGACCACAGATCACCTGTTAGGAATAACTTCTGGTAAATTCTGATTCCTAAAACTTGGCTGGAATAGGCTTGGGAATAGTTTGAGGGGACTGTGTATGGGGCAAAAGCATACAAGGTGGTACCCTAGTGTTCAAGAGTACAGATAATTGCTGTTCAATGCTCAGAAACAAACCTAGGCAGTATTTTACTAATGTAAACTTAGACTGATTAGTTGTCTCCCAGGTCAGGGAAGCAGACCTTACCATTACTGAATGTTTGGACATTTACACAGATTTAAGTCTATTCAAAGTGGGACAAGAATCTACAAAATTATATTCTTCATGCTCTTACCATTCTATTCCTTCACGGTATGATTCCTGTTGGTGAAATGAATTGCAGTTTATTTAATGAGTATGTGAAATAGAAGGTTAAACCTTTCCAGTTTGTAACTATAAATATCAGAAAGCTTAAGAGACCCCACTGTACTGAGTCCTGTGCCAAGTATGTGAGATATAGTGTGAGACTGTCTGCTGGATATTGCACAGAGCTCTCATTTCAAATTTATAGAGACACTGAGCAGCAGGGATGAGGGGCCCTTTCAAACAGAATTGATGACTGGAGAAAGACCAAGAAACAAGTTAGTAGCAGAGAATTGGAATAAAGATAACAACTCAAGGGTTACAGTGGGTGTCAAGTGGAGGATGAGCCAATGAATTACTATCCCTGCAAACCAGACACTGGGCTGGTGATGGAGGAGAGAAGCTACCAGGCTGAGGAAAGCTCTCATTCCCCTCTGCTCAGCATTGATGAGGTTGCCCTGGCATGCTGCATCCAGTCCTGGGCCTCCTAGCTTGAATGGGAGATGAGAAACTGGAGATGGTCCTGCAGAGAGCTGCCTTGATGAGTACAAGCCATGGACACATGCACCGCAAGGAGAGGTGGAACAAACTGGTGCACAGTCTGGTGAAGAGGGGGGTAAGGAGCAATATGATGGGAGCCTACATGTATTTGAAGAGAAGGTGCAAAGATGTCTGACCCAAACTTCTTTCAGTCAGTAGATGGTATAACAAGAGGTGCCAGTAACAGCTTGTGGATGGGAGGATTGAATTAGGATAATATAAGAAAAAGAACCTCTTTACTAGGAAACTAGAGGAGAGGAACAGGATAGCAGTAAAAGTTGTCGCATCTCTGCCCTTGAAGGTTTGCAAGGCTTAGCTATACAAGGCAATGGCTGACCCAACCTAGTGCTGTTGTCATCAGGCTTTGAGTGAAAATGAGCTGGATGGGCTTGGTGATCTGCAGCCAGCACTGCTCCTTCTGCGAGGGAGAACCCATGTTCACCAATGCTGGGCATGAGCCTTGTCCAGAAAAAAATAACATTTACCACAAGCTGTGCAGGAACATTTACTGTATTCTAGCTCAGTGTATGAAATTTTTGATAAAAATGGGGAACCATTCAACTGAGTGTGGCGCTTAGTGCTATGGTTAACTGACTTGGTGGTGTTTGGGCAAAGGTTTTCACAGTCTTGGTGATTCTTTGATTCTATTCACATAATTACTTTCTCTCCCTTGCTTTATGCTCTGCCCCTGCAGACCAGCAGTGGAGTTTACACTTTTAAGAAATGCATTCTTGATATTTGTAGAGATTATTTCATTCAGATGCTGGGAAATTTACTTAATCTGCAGTTTAGATACTGAAGGTCACCATCTATTTCAGCCTTTTTTTCTTTCTTATAAGAGGTATCCAATTGCAGTTTTCATCTTTATATGCGTGGTTGTTTTACATTCCTATTTTGAAACGTGAATATGACCTCAATGAGATCTAAATTTTGCCTATATGCACAGAAAATATTCAGTTCTGCTGACAAACATACATCAGTAGTTTATGAGAACTTCGTATGCACTGATATTAAGATATATTTGACAAGATTAATCAGAGACCAGCTCATGGAGATATTAGCCAAACTGCACAAGTATGAGTGAAAACCACTCACAGCCAAATTAACTTAATAGAAACACTGTTTGCTAGCACAGCACAGTGCACTAAAGATAAAATACAGTATCTGGTCAAAGAGGAGAGCACAGCTAAGCATTTAATCCATTAACTGTGCAGCTTCCTGGTCACACAGTTAGCAGTGGTTTCTATGTTTGAAGTAATGGTACAACTTTGTATGTTTGAAGCATGGCCCAGTACCAAATCTACAACCCTGCTGAGCTGGAGTCTTGTGCACCCAGTGCTGAGAACACAAAAAGGCATGCAAAAGCTGTTTGGTGCTTTAAAATTGGAAAGGCACACCATGAACCTCAGCCTTGGCCTCTTCCACGCCACCCACTCAGGATGTCCCGCATTACCCTCCTGCAAACTCCTGGTCTGTGAACAGCACCTCACTACACTCTGCATCCCAGCTTGGCTGATACATTCTAAAAAATCCTACATTGCATTTAAGGACATTTGAAAACATGCCCAGGTTTAGTCTCTGCACTCATTTGAATCAATATTAAAGTTAGAATTGACACGGAGTTATTTTATATATTTGTGGAAATGCCTCATTTTCTTCCAACTACTTTGTTTAATAATAAAAAAATATTAATTTTTAAAATTCTTCAAATGGAAGAATTCTCTCCCCTTCAGCTTTTGGCTGCTAAAGAGATCTTTGGTGTTTAGGGAGTTTGAAAACCTAGTTTGAACTGGTTAGCATGTTGTTAACTCAGTCTTCACTTTCTGCTTAAAAAATAAAAAATAAGAAAACAGGCATTCCATGAAGATGCAAATTGGAAAAGGAATTAAAACATGCCAATTAAAACTATTTCATGAGCCCTAAAATTTTCCCTGGATTAAAAAAGTACAGTGCTAGGCCAACCCCGAGCAGTTCTGTAAGAAGAGGAGAAAGGTTTTGCTGGTGTTGCATGGTGTTCTGCATGTTTGTTTCATTCTGCTTTGTATGAGATTTTATACTTCTGTTCTGGTAAATAGTAGTGTTGTTACTGTGAGATTGTAGCTTTGCTTGGTTCCCTGTGGCAGCAGAGGTTGTGCATTCACCTAAATGTGTGCTCTGTGTCCCCCTCCACCGTGCTCTCTGAAACCACTGGGCTGTCAAATCAAATCAAAACTACTGTCAAAGACATTAAGCTCCCACAAGTTACATGAAAACAGGTGGCTGGGAGAAGAACGATCCTATTAGCATCCCCACAGAGGGGAAAGTTGCAAGATAACTTCACCTTTTGTTCATCACAAGAATTCAACAAGGCAGAAACACTTGATTAAAAAAAAGGCTCCTTACATTGAAGAGATATCTTCAAGTGGCACCTTATCAGATGCTGAGGAACCTGACCATGAGATCTGACACAGGGGAAAATAGGCTCCACTTTGTTACTGGGTTTCTTATTAAGGGATGCATTTCTTCCATGGGGTTGCTCTTTGTTTAACCTCTCTCTATATGATTGGAAAGTCTGACACATGGAGTGGTGTGACTGCTGCTGTGCATCCAAGAGCTTTTGGAAAAAAAAATGACAACCACATCCTCAAAGCATTAAATACATGATGCAATGGGAAAGAAGGCAGTCTTGACAGAATGCAGGCAGATGCAGAGTCAGCTTGTGGAGTGGTTTGAGCAGGCAATTTCCCTGAAGTGCAAAACACCCTTGGTGAGAGTGGCCATTGCTGCTTGAATAGAAAGAAAATTGGCTTGCCCTGCTGTGACAGCCAAGGGTCTTGGTGGGCATGGGGCAGGTCCTCACAGAAACCCATTCTCCCCTCACCCAGGGTGGGAGCAACAGGTGTCACTCCTGATCCAGCTCTCCAAGCCATTGCCGTTCTCCCACCCTCACTTCTCACAGAAGCAGCAGCCTAACCCCAACTTTGTCCCCAGTTTCTCCCACACATCAAAACATCAAAACTATCTTCCCACACCTCTGAAAAATCTCGAGCTGGCTGAAGATGCACAGGAGTACAGAAAACTGGAAATGCCATGAGCTCTCGTCTGTTGACAAGCTACACTAAAGCTCCTACATGCCATTTTTAACAATCCTAAAGTCATGCTAGCTGCTGCACCTGTATTAAAACACAGGCTCCAATCCTATCCCACTGACATCAGAGAAAGCTTTGCCACTGGATTGAATGGGGACAGCTTAAAAGCATATGCATTTAAGAAAGATTATGTTTTGCAGCTTTAGTCTATAAATATGTAAACTCTGTGGACATTTATTTCTTACACCTGTTGTAATATTAATGCTTAAGCAGCTAAAACTCTTATTATTAGTCTTTTCTACTAGACTGTTTCAAGGTTCATGGCCTGATACTTGTGAAAAGTTGAGTAGAGGTATTGCAGAAAGTTGTCTGCTAAGTGCAGGAATGATTCTGATTACACTTTTAAAGTCCATTATCATCCTAGAGATGTTACTGGTCCTCTTGGCGCTCCAATTTTATGCATCGGTACCTTCAACAGAATCAGTCATCTCTCTGAAACTGGAACAAGCTGCACAACTAAACCCTGTGGGAGAACTGTGCAGTAATGTGGCCTTGGGGAAAAAATGCAGAGATGAACCAGCCAGGCTTCATCCACTATAAGCAGTTTGCAAAACAGAGCTTCCTCCTCAAACAGGCAGGATTAAAACAAGATCCCTCAAAAGGAGCCTCCTCTTTGCCTCTTCTTTCCCAGGCGAGCACACCATACTGGTTTTGTCTGGGCTGGTTGATTTTCTTCACAGTGGCTGATGGGGGGCTGAGTTTTGGATTTTTGCTGAACACGGTATTGACAGCGCAGGGATGTTTTAGTTACTGCTCAGCAGTGCTTACAGGGTCAAGGCCTTTCCTGTGTCTCACCCCAGCAGGGAGATTGGGGGTGCACAAGAAGTTGGAAAGGGACTCAGCCAGAAAAACTGACCCCAACTAATTAAAGGGATACTGGATGTCATATCATGTCATGTTTAGCAATGAAACTAAGGGAAAGGCTGGCCAGGGGGGACTGCTTCTCAGGGACTCACTGAGCATTGATCCGTCTGTTGTGAGCAATAGTTCTCATTTTCATCACTTGCCCTTCTTGGGTTTTACTGCCCCTCTGTTTTATTTTCCTTTTCATTATTATTATTATTATTATTATTATTATTATTATTCCATTTACTACATTTTCCATATCTCAACCCTCAGGTTTTCTCATTCTTACCCTTCCAATTCTCTACCCCCCCCATTCTGCTGGGGAGTAGTGAGCAAGGGGCTGTGTGATGCTTAGTTATTGGCTGGGGTTAAACCATGACAGCTCAGAAAAGTCCTCCATTATGGCAAGAGGGATGTTTTCCTGCCATACAGAGGCACCTGGGGGATGAGCTGAGGAGAGGAGCTGGCTGGACTCCAGCTGTAAGGAGCAGTTACGGAAGTTACCTGAGCTCCCAGAGATGTTCCCACAGCTTCGTCCAGCCTCTCACTGCCCTAAGCTCTCCATCGCCAGCCTCCCTTGCCCTGCCTGCAGAGTGGTGCTTAATTGTGTTACCTCGTTTTGCCTCTTTGACTGAGAGCTAGACTTGCAGCTGAATTACTTTCTATGCAAGAAGAACATGCCTGATTAAGAAAAGTGTTTGAGAGGACAGACTGTTTGGCTAAAACTCAAACCAGTTCATTTTTACTTCTTTAGTGAAGTATTTTGGGGTGAGGGTGACAGTGGGAATGTGCTGGCATGGGGGAAAGGACTACCTCACAAGCCATATGTTTGGAATATAGTGTTTTATTTCAAACTCCAGGAACAGATATTTGTTTTAAATATAAAACGACTGATTGTCTTTTCTAATTACAGTATACATCAGAGTTATTACAGCATTGAAATTCTATCTGTGAAGTGTGAAATATTGATAGAATTTGGTGATCTGTTTTCCACTCAGTCTTGCCTTCATGCTTAGCTGCATATGAGATACCCAGAAGGTATATATTATCAAATAATGCACATAAGACTAGTTATTAGCAACACCTAATAACACAGTTATTAATGATCCCAAGCAAACTCTGAGTGTGCTAATGTGCAAATGTTACACATGAAATCAGTCATTAAATGCTGTCCTGACCACTTTTGTGGAGTTTACTGCTACTGTACTAAGAAATGTATTTTATGGTTTAACCATTTAATTTTTTCGCAGGGAAAAGCTTCTGCTGCCTATCTGCTGCGGAAGAGCAATTGAGATTTAGTTTGCTTTCCTGTATGAAATATAGGTTTTTACTTTTCTCAAAAAAAGGTATAATCTGAAATATATCGTTTCCTATCAGGTCATTTGCATCAGCACACAGAGAGGATGTGAGCAGGCACTTAGTGCCTTGTGATTAACACTCATGCAGCTACAAATTCTCATTTACTAATAAAGAGAGAAAAAGAAAACTGCATCCCCTGCTGTAACTTAAGTGAGGCCAAATTTGTTATTAATTTAATAACATAGCTTGTTTATTCACAGAGAGAACTGCAGAATGCATGATGGCTCAGAGCCGGGGAGACGCTTGCATTCATCTTCGCGAGTGAGAAAAGTGATAACTCGTAACTGCTACAGCCCAAAGTGAGTTATTAGATCACTTCTCAGAGATAAAAGGTTAGACCAGATTGCAGCCATCACATCTTTTAATGTCTGCGTGTACATTCAACAGTGAACATGAAAAGACAGACCATTTTTTTTGCTTCATGCTCTAGCAAACCACTCCACAACTTTTCCACAGTTGCCCTCGGTTCTCCCTATATTTTCCACCCAACTTGTGCTGACTTTGCCGCTCAGAGTTTTGTCTTTCACATCTCAACATCTGTATGAACTAGTTATTCAACTGAGTAGAAGATCAACAGCTGTTTTTTTCAGAGATGGATTAATGGCTTGATTTTCAGTGGCACCAGAAGAACATGAATCTAGGAAAACTTCTTAGTGGTTTAAGCCTGTCATTCGGGGAAAGGGACAGGAACATTTAGCCCGACCCTTTCGCTTTAGCATGACCTTTGTATTCCAACTGCATGGTGGCTCTTGAATAAAGGCAGCAAACAAAGCTCATCTTGTCACGTAACATGGTGTTTATGAGCAGTCACTAGACTCACTCAGGCAGGACCAAATAGCCTGGCAGGGTACAGATTTGCAGCGTCTATATTGGACTGATAAACTCATTTGCTATTCAATCTAAAATCATGGGTTTGATTATAGATGTCCAAAAGTAGCATCAATGTTGCACACATTTGCAATAGTTGTTACTGTGGCTGGCTTGCCAGAGGTGACCAAAGGGTAAAACAAAATCTGCTGCAGCTGTAGATGAAGAAACACACCTTTTGTGTAGGCATCACAGTGAATTCCACTGAGCTGTCCTGGAGCTCAGGCACTCACAATGATCTGACACATTCATAAATGCATTACACAATCAAGAAATCATCTAGTTTTCACTGATTTTACTACTTTGTATTAAACCAGTTGTTTACATGTATTTCTCTGTAATGTTTTTGAATTACAAAATCTATTACTGCAGCATGTGCATTTCTGCCTGTAAGTGCAGTCCTGGTATTTACAAGTGTTGTAGTTATGGCATTTATTAATATAACCCAGTTGAAACTGATCTCAACTGAATTATGTATACACACAGGTTACTTTCTTACATCATTAACTTGATTAATATAAGGAAGATTTCCCAGGTTTAAAGAAGGGGATTGAGAACATGGACTCTTGATTTGCATCTAGTGATAATTAACATCATTGGATTGATTGCAGCTATATTGATTGCTGCTAGTGGACTTCCTAAAACACAGAATGCAGTCCTACAGCTTGTCAGGACTCATCCTTAGATTCAGCAGTTAGACAAAGCTGGGTGCATCAGTTCTTTATTAGAAGAAAAATCTGCTTTTGAAAATGTTTGTGAATCTATAAGAAATAAGCTTTGGTTTCCACTTACGAAGACAGGGTAATGCTTTACAATAAAGCTTTCCAGGAAAAAAAAGTAATGTGTGCTATAAACTAAAAATATAGCGTCAGAAGCACATTTCACTTTTCTGCAAGTGATGCACATGTATGTATTTCCCAACAAGGGCTTTCAGTCATAAAGCTAAAAATATAGGCAGAGAGAGAGAGAGAGGAGAGAACCATTGAGATTAAAAACTAAACCAAAAAACACGGTAAAATGTGATTAGAAGAATGAAGCAGAGTTGACAAGGTTTATTAACTATCAGCCTTCCTGAAACAATACTGCAACCCCAGAGGCTTTTGTCAAAATCTTGTATGAAAAGGTAGGGGAGGGGCTCTCATGTTCAGAAATTGCCAACATGCACAATTTCAGCAGGAGCTGTAGGTCCTCAGAAAATGAAGTTCATGGTCTAATAGGTTCCAGTTGCCTCTGTTCCTCTCTGTAGGTCATGCTGTAAAATTACAGCATTCATGCATAGCAGCTATAGTGCTCAGAGGAATTGACAGTGGAGCACAAAACCTGTCCAGGGTTAGGGACCCAGACGGGTTTCTGTAAAGCATCAGATTATCAGCTATTCACAGTGAAAAATGAAAGGCAAGAGGAAATCTTATCTCCAGGATTTGGCATCAGTCCATAAGAAATCTTAAACTGGAATACAAAGACCTAATGATGAGTAAATTGTTAGCAGCCTTATTACACACATACATTCTGGGTAGATTTTTCACACAGGACCAAAGGAACCTATTTCTACCATGCTTCTGTAGTGCACTGTATTGGACCTTGACCCTGCAAGAGTACGAGGGGGCTTTCAAATCGATTTGTTTCAAATTCTCTGGGAAGATTTATGGCATCAGTTTTTCCACCATGACATTCTGCACAGTGACCAGACTGTTATAGGCCTAACCAAATGAGACTGGTGTTTAGTATAAAAACTTATCCCATAGCCAAAAAAATGAAATAACTTCTACCCCATAAGAAAAGAAGAGAGAACCTGAGAAAATATAGTTTATGATCTGAAAGATCTTTTCCAACCTTAATGTTTCTATGATTATACTTTTGGCTTTGGGAGAGGATTGTTCAGACCTTACTCTTCCTGGATGTAAGGATGTTTGTGTTTTGAGTGGAGCTGAAACAGATGGGAAATTTACAATTGAAAAAAGCTGGTTTTTAATTTCTTTTTAAAAATTAAAAATATATAAAATTTTAAAAATTTCTAAAAAGTTATTGATTTTTTTTTTTATGTGTTGAGAGGACTGAATTTTGAGATCAAATGTAGAATTTCCTGTCAGTAATGGATATAACCTTTTGTTTTACCAAAAAATCAGCCAGTAGCTTGTTGGCTAATGAATACACTTAGGGGCCAGGACAAACCATTGTTCTTTCTGGTTCTGGATGGAGGTTTGATCTGACCTCCATGATGAATACCTGAGTCTTTGGATTATGGTGCTCTTCTTCTCTGCTCCAGGAGCATGCATATGAAAGCTCTTGGGAGAGCCACCCCACTTAGTACTGCCAAAAGCCAAACACCTTGCCTTTCCACACCCCACGTGCACAGTGCAAGCACTGGGCTGAGGAGCCAGCCTCTGCTTCACTGAGCATTTCACAAACACGAAACAAAAGAGCCTTGATGGTGCCAAGCAAGAGCTCTTCCCTGCTCAGCAGTCAATAGCCTGATTGCAGGCAGCAGCAGTGAGTGATGGATCAGTGAAGAAAGAGGATATTTTTCTTCTCCCACCTTTTCCTGGTATTTAGTGTACTAGGATAAATACAGTGCAGTTGGGAAGATGCTTAGGAAGGTGGCTGGCCACATGTGCAATTAAAATGACTTTTGAAGCCTCAGTGTCTCCAAGATGCATTTACGAAGCAGTATGCTGGCCAAGACCACACCAGGAATCTGTGGTAGCAGTTGCATTGTGTATAAACAAAAACCTGCTGATAAATTAGCAGAGAATCAAGAAAGAATTGTTGTAATCAGACTCCAAGGTCACCAAACATGTAATGTAATCTCTACATTATTCTTTTTTAAAGATCATATTTACCGATATTTCTAAATGATAGAAGCAATACTTCACAGACGTTCAGCCAGGGCTCTAAAGGGTGAGTAGAGCCCCAGTTCCCCCATAACAATTTTCTGCCAACTTAAAATTAAAGACTCCAATAATATTACTTATAATTTACTCTAGTGCTAAGATGATCAGGGTTCTAAAAGAAGAAATTGCCATATTATCATTATTGTCAAGAAGAAACTGGGAAAGAAGTTGGAAATTTTCCAGTGAGACATGCTTGCACCAGAAGTTGTCAGTTCTTTGAAACAGAAATATCTCTCAGAAATGCCACGTAATGAGCTACCAATGAGCCAGATAAAGGATTTCTGACAGAAATCAGATGGAAAGCCGTCTGACTTTTTCCTCAGTTTATCTAAAGATTGACTTGGGAGACCTTGGTTTCTTGGGTTTACAAATGTAGGATGGCCCTTCTGTGGAGAAAGCAACATAAATGTATGGTCATTCTGCTTTCTGCACAGAGCTTGAAAGTTCTGAGAAGACCACATCTGGCTTTTCTTGAAACTCACAGCTTCTGTAGAAGGTGTGTTGCTTTATTTTTTCTGGAAACAATGTGAAACTTGGACCTTAGAATGCCTTGTTACTGCAACAAAAGAAAACATCTCATTATAGTCTGGTTCCCAGACTCTTAAATTTTGACATTTTCTGAAGAGTACTTTCTGCTCCTAATGACATTTTAAAGTTTAAAAGCAGCAAAGTTTTGCATCTTGCTCCATAAACAAAATGATTTGCCGCCTCCTTGCCACATTTTCTCTTGGTATCAGGCAACCTCAAGAAATCTCATCAATAATGCCAAATTCAAACACTTGAGTACTTCATTCAGTGTACAGTACATAAATATACCTCCCTTGCAGAACAAATTTATACCAAATAATTGTTTTATATATATATGTAAATATATATATGTACATATGTGTTTATATTATATATATCAGAATGTACACGTGTATAAACCTCCATACCCAATATACATATACCTCCCAGTATCTACTATGTACCTCAAATTTTTGTTGAAATTTATCTTACTTTTGGATTCAGGGGAAGTAATCAAAGAAGGAACAATGCTGTCTAAGGTAGCACAATTTTTCCATCGTTGCAGGCTTAATATTGACAGAGGAAGGCAATCTTCATAAAGAAGACTTCAGGTAAACAATTGATGGGTAGATTTGGGGTCTAGTCATCCACCAGAGGTAAGACTGGCAGAGATAAGGCAATTTCTCACATGTATTTCACAATCCTATTCAGTGTTTTTTTTTCTCACCCAAGAGAATTCACTTACAAAAACTCCTGGCTGAGACTGTTGCTAAATGAACCACAGTGCTGCAGTGCAGGAGTTAATTTCCTCATTTGTGGCTGTAGTCCATCATTCAGGGATTTAAATGTGCATTGTTGAATAGCTGTGATGTGCTATTTAATTTCTGAAGTAGGTGCATATCAGTGTTAGGTAAATTGATCCCTTTATCACCTAATTTGCAGTACCTCAATGAGATATTTTGAGGCTTAATTGATAAATGCTTGAAAATACATTCACGTCCTTAGGAAGGATAGACTGGGTGATAATATATGATCACAATGAGTATTTACAGGGACTCAGAATGGCAATTTGTCTTTCGTTGATATTCAGCTGTAATTCGTGTCTGACCTCTGCAAGGTCTCTGCCGAGAGAGATCCCAGGCCACGCTCTCTCACTGAGGTTGCAGTGTCGGTCTGAGGCAGAATAACTGAGCTGCAGCTACAGAGAACTGACGTGATAAAGTGCAGCAACTGAAAACGACACCCCCAAAGCAGCATATTTAAAGCTTTTAAACAGCATGGGGCCAAAGAATAGCTGTTTAAATAACTACAGTGATGATACTCCCAAACGTATGATCCCTTACACAAAAACAGGACTGGGAAGGCTGACAATCAAAACCCTTTATGAGCAGCACCAGAACTGCATAAGTGACCAAGTGATCAGAACAAAGTTGCCCTGTCCCCCTGTCAAGAGCTGTGGAGGAATCCAAGAAACCGAGAGACAGGTGAGAGATGGTTGTGGCTTTCCAGGAGGGAGTAAACAGCTGGCGAAGCAGTTTTGGGGCTGGGAAAGGTTTCCAAAGCCCTCTCTGAAATGGATTGAAACTGGCATTCCCACTGAGGTGTGACTGCAGCCGAGGTGCAATTTTCCAGGATCTTGGACAGAAACAGTACATTAAACTTTAGGTTACATTTTAAAGACCTTTCAGGTGGTGGGGGCCTTGGTGTTCCTCAAACCTGGAGTGACAATGCTATGAAAGAAGAGGTGGGGAGTCTTCCTAATGTGCGAGAGAAGTACATTAACATAATGTGGAGAAGTGAAACACTGAAAACAGCTTTAGTATGCCAGAAATAAGTGGAACTAGGGGGGATTTTCCTTGTCTGATTTGGATGAGCAGGGTTCTGCAGGAAAAACAGCAGGTGATCCTGCAGTGAAAGACCATCTCAAAGTCCTTGCTCACAGCTATGATATAAGGGAGTACAACCAAAATTCCTTCATTGTGGAACTTTTTGATTTGAGTGTATGGCCGAGCAATCTCAATTTGCGTGGTGGTTGGGGCCTTTACAATACACTGCTTTTCTTCTCTTGTATTTCATTTTATGAAGATGAAAAGAAAGTAACACAAAAAGGCTTTGATACCTGAAAATCTGTCTAAGTATACCGGTTGGGATAATAGGAAGGTGTCTTTTCTTTCCACAGCCTTACTCATGAAAACCCCAGGATACAGACTAGAAAAATGCAGCACAGCTATTAATGCTCTAATATTCACAAAATAGCGTAAGTTGCTGTTACCTGTTATCCTACACCCATTCATAAGACTGCTCCTTTTCTTTACCATAAATAAATACCAGAGACTGTATCAGCTGCTCTGCTAATGTGCAGAGCTTCCTTTGTCCAAAACCCAAGGACTTTGCACCATGTAGGCCAGGCAACTTCCAGCTGTGGCTCACTGCTTTGAGAAAAGCTCAGGCTGGCCTTGGCAAAGGCATGAAATCCCTTATGCTGGCTAACAACTGAGGAACTCCAGGGGGAAGATATCTTTTATTTCTCTGGGGACAAAAGGGATCGTTTTAATGAACTATAATGTTCTACAGTAAATTACTGATGGAGAGCTACCAATTGTGATTTGAACCAACGCCACTTGACTGACAGCAGCACATGATCACAGAGCGGTACTGCTGAGCAGGTTCTCTCTTTGATACTAACAGAGAAGTTTATTTTGTAGTTCAGCCCTGAGACAGTAGCACCTTGTGGTCTCCAGTCTGGAGGTAATTAACTTCAGACTTTTGAAGTTCTTCATACTCCACCTATGAGACTGTACTGTGTGCCGAGGACATGCTTGGCAAGTCCAGTTATCTGGCAGGGCAGCAGCTGGCTGCAGCTGGAGACTCTGACTTCAGTGGGGAACTTCTTGGGCACAAAGCCTCCCTCAGCGGCACCCTTCATAGGTGAGATCTCCCTCCTGCAGTGTGGCCAGACGTGCCAGGCTCAACTGGATGATGGATCATACGAAGTTGGACTGACCTTTTAGAATGGGCACACTGGGGTGTAAGCTGGGTACAGGCTCTGATGCTGCACTGCGGTGGGTGAGGTACCAACCAAACCAGAGGAGTGAGCATGAGGTCACGGAGACCTGCATGGGCTTCAGACAGGTGTGTGACATTTACAGGCTTTTAGGTTAGAACAGCAGGATAAATTCCAATTTCAAGTAATAGATATCTTAAAAAAGTTATTCTAATTTTCACGTGCTTAGAAACAGTAATTGAAAAATTAATAGGCTTATTCACACAGGAGGGAAGATGTATCTTTTTCCCAAGAACAAAATTCTTTTGGCAAAGGTTCTCATTTCTACATATGCCTGTGGTATGTCTCCTATACAAGACATGACTGAAAGTAAAAATAACTCTTGAATGCCTGCTGTAAATGTCTCAGTGCCCACACAGCCTGTCCCTTAGCTGGGTAGGAAAAGAAAAAGGAAGAAGGAAAGGAGAAAAGAGAAAAGAGAAAGGAAGATTTTAATGCACTTGGAAACTTCTAGGTCTGGTCTGGACAGCAGAGAGTAAACAAAGACCGAGTCATTCCTTATAATCTGTTATCTTTCTGTCCATAACATCTGAAACATAAGGACAGAAAAGGGCATGTAATAATGGCCTCACTTGTTAGGTCCCATCTGTTGCTTGTGCCAGGTGAAATACAGAACCAGGAAAAGAGGCAGCTGCTGACCGTCCAGCGAAGAACAACTTCTGTCCATTACGTATTTTGTTATGCCTGATGACCCCACAGCTTTGGCTGCAGATGCTTGTGCCCACCTGCAGCCCAACATCTTGTCATTCTGGCATCAGGCACCAGAAAGGGCAGTTGAGCCTGATAGATTGTTCCAAAAGTGCATCTATTTTCAGGGGGAGGTCTGCTGAGAAACATGAGCTTGTCAGTGGAGGAGGGAAACATGGGGAACTACAGGCATAGTGGAGACTCTGATGGGTCCGTGATGAGGAAGACAGGAGGAAGGACAACTTCTAAGGACAGGCACAGCAAAGAGAAAAGTGAGGACTGGCAAAAAGCATGGGTGAAGGGGTTTGTGAACTAGGGGAGCAGATAGCAGCTGTGAAAAAATCCTGCTCAAGTGAAGGCATGAAGGGAAGACAAACTTGAAATCACAGCTGCTGGGAACTATTCTAAGGGAGCAAAGAGAAGAAGAGGATGGCTATTATGGTGGACACCAACAATGGAAGTTAACTTGAAGGGCTGCTTCAAGGGCAGGTTTTCATTTGGAAGGCAAATTAAGAAAGAATGTGAGGTGAGAAGAAAGAAGATAAAAGAGGATGAGAATGACTTATCCCTCATTAAAGGATGAGAATGACTGAGCACACAGAAATGGTGAAGATAAGGCATGGTTTCCAAAAAAAAATCTTATGGTTACTGGATGGACCTTCCCAAGAAGCACAAGTGGCTTTCTCCTCACTATCAGATGAATTCATAGATCTATAGATTCATTTGGGTTGGAAAAGATCCTTAAGGAAGTCCTTTGGACTTCATAAGAAGAAAGAAGATGTAAGCTTTGCTGTGTTCCATGTTATGATGTCAGAACTGGTGAGAGTCATCACCATTTCTTTGTGTGGGAGCCAGGAACACTGCCTGCGCTCTTCCCTTGCCAGCTGGGGGCATTACTTTGCACTAGTAGGTAAGCTTCTCTGCTGCTCTGCTCTGAAGAGAAATGATACTGAAAACCTACCATTTCAACTGTGGTCTTACTCTTACTAGATTTTACCAGTCCAACATTTTCCTCATTGGTAAAATTTATTTTACTTGCACTCATCCAAGGGTTTAATGTAGAAGAAGATCTCCATGCCCTTGAACATCACTCTTTTTGTTGTGTGCAGACAGAATTGCCCACCCCTTACTTACTCTCAGGCAATGTTTACCTCAAAACTGTAAAATGAAACAAAAGTGGTTTGGAAAGTCTTTATGGAGTCCAAATCACACTGGAAACGGGTGTGACCTGTTTATACAAATTGGTCTTGCCTCCCTTTTTTCCCCTCATGAAAAAATTATCTACATTAAAACAGATTACCCTGCAGTGATTTCCTGTGTCAGGAGAGTTAGACTGAAGTTCCATGCCCCCTGAAAAAGTGGCATTTTCATGGTATACTCCATATCTACATATTCCATTGGATCTCAAAATGCAACAATGTGGTCATGTAGAAAAAAAAATGATCAAGATGTTTGGACAGATAACCTGGCCTGGGACCCTGGTTCTCATGGCTACATTTATACTTCTAAATAACTGGGCCAAGGTCACTGTCTGTTGCTGAGACCAACAGACACAGAACGGCATCCAATCATGCTGTTAAACTCTTTTACCTTGCAAAACAGGATAGCCACACGCTGTCTGCCTACTAGGAATGGTTCCTGACCCGTGCAACTGTTTGGGAAAAATGCTAACTGGCTGAGGCCAAAGTCATGCCAAGAAATATTTTTACAATTTTATGACACAGACAATAACATTTTAGTGTCTGGGAACATTCCTGGCAGCTGCTTAATTTATTAGCATAGGACCATATGCAGCCCCAAATTACAATTCCTTTAAGACAGTATTCCACATTATATGGTTTAAAGCTGAAGGGATATATTGTTTAGATTTTCCCTGAGAAACAATTGAAAAATGTTGAAGTAATGGATATTTGCTCATTGAGAATACTGATTCTGCAGATGCTGGCAGTTTTGCTTTGAAAATCATGAATGAGCAGCTCATACTTAACAAGACCCAAATTTTAATTGAACAATGAATTCTTTAGGCCTTTTCTTATGTCAGCGTTGCTTTTTTTTTTTTTTTCTATTTTTTTAGTGTTTCATAAATAATAATTCTTAACCCTTTTGTGAGTTCAGTGTAGTACTTCATAAGTGGGAGAATGAGTTTCAATGAGATCAAAATAAGAAGCTTGCAGTGCTGTACAGACTCCTACTCTCCTACTTAGTCAAATAGCAGCTCTTCTACTGATAAGATTCCAGGACCAAAATTTAAAACAATACTGTTCCAAAAAAAAAATGAGTCATACTAAAAGAGACAAACATTTCTGGTCAAAATACCATGCTGGGACTGTGGATATAAGTGAGACTATATTGGAATTTCTAGGTGCCATTCAGCTTCCTTAACCACAAGATTATCTCATCTTTCTTTGCCCCCTATTTCATTCTTCTGATACCTCTGATTTCCCACAACAAAGAAGTAAGGATGCTGGGAGAAAAAATTCAGTTTCTCTAAGGATTTTCAACTCATTCCCGGGGCACAACACAGCCTATATGCAAGTGGAGCAGGAGTCCTATGAAAACTTGGTAATGGTAATGATGTGAAAGCCTATCATTACACATAGCAGCTGATTCACAAAACTAAATAAAGTTGCAGGTAACATAACTTATTTTACTGCCTCAATTCTGAGTGACTTTTAAACACTAACATTCCTCTAGCATAATTTTATGCCTGTGCAATATTTTGCATTGAGGTGCAACTGCATTAAGTAGCACTTGTCATACCAGTTCTGTTAAGATGTGGTTACTTATGAATAAACTAGGTGGCCAAAGGTTCCAAACAAAGTATATAAAATATAAACATACAAACTTAGGTCCTTAAAAAAACCAAACCCTAAATAACAGTACAGCAAAATAAAGAAAACCAGGTTATCAAGTTGGGGTATTGCCTGAACACACGGTGGAGCAGGCAGCTAATCATGCAAAGGTTACTGGAGCATGGACATCTCAACTAGATTTCTGATGTGATGATAGTGTGCATTTCATGTTTGAACTCTGAAAAGCAGAGTTGATCACATAGCCCAAAATATTGTCTTCTATGAATATTCTGACTCTATATACCAAAACTAACAGTTGTTTATTTTATTTTGCAATTGGTTGTAGCACTCAGAAACATCCATTTAGCGCTTAGAAAAAAGTTTTTGGATTTGAGAGGCATATGGAAGTTGCTAAAATATTGCTGGGGATTTTTGCAGGATTTTTAAAGCTTTATTTCTATTTATGTAGCTTTTACATTATACTGTCCAAAGGGGAGAAGAGGAGGGAAAGATCTGATATGAATGAACTTTGCCTGCTGCTAGTGCATGGGAGAGCTCTGAATGCTCCATCTATTTTCAGAACCCAATAAATATAGATCGAGCAAACCAGGATTGGTTTTGTCAGTACAATTTTCTTGTCTGTTTGGTTTTTTTCTTGGTTGAACCAAAATGAAAGGTGACCTGAATTTCGGGGTTTTTTTTGCTCTAAATTCCCTATGTTCTGCAAAGAGGTGATAGTTCCAAGCAGGAACTGTTTGTCAACAAGTAATCTATCTCAGTTTCACATCATCTATGGACATCTAGCAGGGATCTAATTTACATACTGAGGGTATGGAACGAGAAAAAACGCTACCTGGAGGCTGTCAGAACCAGTTATCCCTATGTAGCACGGAGTGGTTTGCACTGGCATGCACATGAAAAATCCAGAATCCCAAATGGTTGTGCAAATCTGCCGAAACTATCATCTGAAATGAAAGATGTTGAATACCAGGGAGAGATAAAGGGATGGAATCAGCCATGAATGTCTGTTCCATATAGTTTTCCTTATCACATTCTATAGGCCTAAAAGGGAGACCCTAACCCTGAAGGAAATATTTCAGAGACAGACGATGCCTTATTTTATTTAACATACATGTATGCATATGCACACTTATATAAGCAAAATGATTTATACTTGCCATTAAGCTGAATCAGAAATACCTGTAATCATCTTGTTTTCCTCATTTTTCTCCTTTTTCTTCCTTACACACTCTCCCTGACATGCATCAGTGAGAGCTTTTCAATCTCATTTCCTCTTTTCACTTTCCATTCTACTTCTTGCTGTCTTGAATAGGTTCAACTATCTTCCTGCTTCCCAAATTCTCATTATCTTTCCATCTCTCTCCTTTCCACTACAGTTCCTCTTCCTTATTCCACTGCTTCTGTCAGGGCTCCCAAAACCTCTCTCTCCACTCAGTACGCCAGGCTCTCTTCCCTTATCACCTTCCCCAGCCCATCACCCTTTATAGTCTCTTGTCTATTACCAGTTACTACTATACACAGCTGCACATTTATTTCAGATTGTAAATAGCTCTATGCCTTGCTGTTCCCAGTGCCTTAAAATAAAGGAAAAAAACCCTCCACAAACCCTTAATCCCTTCCCCCTCTCGCTGCTCCTGTCTCACCCTAGAGAAGAAATAAATACTGTTTATTTTGTTTGTTGGGGGGTGTTTGCTTTCGCATGTTTTAAAGATCTAGCAGTTAGCATGTAAGAGTCTCTGTATGTTTCTCCAGGGAAAGTGACACTGCAAAATATGTTTTGTAGAAACATTGTGTGTTCACTCTGAGAGGAGCCAGCCCCACCAGCGTGCTCCCTCCTGGCAGCAGGAGTGCATGCATCTGCCGAGGTGTAAAGCTGTGCCACTACACAAGTCTCTTCTTATCTGCTTCGTGTTTTAGCATGGGAAACAAGAGATCTCTGTAACCACCAGGGCAGCCTTGTGGGTTTTCTTGGCAGCTGGCGGTGAGTGCAGCACACGTGGAGAGCTGAGGCAGAGCAGTGGGCTGGTGTGACCAGCACAGACAGGCGCTACTGACTTCACATGGGTGAGACTGACTAGGCTGAGGGCTTCTCTGTTCAGTGGACCCTGATCTTTGCTCAGCCTGGCACTCTGGGTTACAGTTTGTACCAATTCTGCTTGCACTGGCATAAATATTTACTAAAAAATTCATGAAGTTGCTCTACTAAAACTCTATGCCGTTGTGACAAGCTTTCCTGATCATGATATTTGGTGACTGACACATGCAGCTAAATACTATTCAGCTCTGTTTGGCCCCCTGTGTTTTCAGTACTGCAGTTCAGTAAAATGTACTTTATTCCTCATGTTAAGGGACAGGATGAAGAGGCAGGACTGATTAATTTTTACAGGGACCTGATTAATTTTCAATACTCCAGCCAAGCCTTCTATCCCTTTTTCCTTCTCTGGCGGGATAATCTGAGGCTATTTTTCATCACATGCAAATCCCACCAACTCTCTGGAGGCAACTCATGGAAAGCACAACAGCATCATTTTTGTGCTAAGCCAAACCTTTTCCCAGAAGGGCTGAACATATTTTTTGGCAGATCAGCAGTAGCTATTGTGCAGTTTTACAGTCTGTTGTCTTGTCCCTCTTCCTTGCCTTTTGGCAGGTTGTCAAACATCATTAAGTTGATCTTAGTGATGTAGCATTGTACATTTAGTTTTGTTTATTCCTTGCTTAAGAATAAAGTTGCGACAGGACATTAAGCTGTGCATGGAATAGGCTGAAGAGCATTAGTTTTTTCTTGTTCAATTAAATGATATTTTTTATTTTGGTAGCTGTGATATACAAATGTTCATGAATAGATGTGCCAGCACCAAGGTGGAAACACCCAGAGAATCCACAGAGTACCTCCTGACTCTCCTGAATCTTCAGCTGCTTGTGCTAGGAAAGTCCTAAGAAGTCTGCTAGCACAGTTTCAATAAACTAATCAATATTCTCTGGCACTGGTGTTACAGGAAAGCAAATTCTTCTGTAGGGCCTACCTTCTTCAGAAACAAACTGACGAAGCCTCCTATAGCATTAAACATGCATTCTGACAGATTAGTCAACATGGCTACGAGTATTTTAAGTAAGAGCTGTAGCTACTGCCTACTGTAAAGAATTGCGGTAAATACACTTTTGTTTTATTGAAATCGTGTTTCTTTCATTGAAATAATTTGCTTAGGCATGTGAATGGGAATTTTACAATTTAAATTTATTTTTGAGCAAATAGAAGAGTTCAACAGTATTGAGATGAAGTTAAAGTTTTCATTCTGAGAAAATACATGCAGTCTTGTATATGAATCTATTTAAAACACACTTGGAAGTTTTCTAATGGAACTGAAGGAAAATATGAAAAAAAAAGCTTCATAAATATGATATGGTTTGTTCAGAAAGTGTCAGAAAAAAATGTTCCTTCTTTTTCTGCCATACTTAAAAAGAATTTTTCACTCTGTTGAACAATTAGAGAAACCCCAACTGGTGTAGCTTCATGAAAGGTTTTAACATCACCATATCTGTAATTTTTTGCCCTCAAACTTTGTGGAATGAACATGATTGCACAGGCCTGCCTTCTACTTTAGATAGAAGAATTCAGTTCTCTCCTGACTGTCTATTCCACATCCATTTCCACTGCAGAGGAGGTCAGGCTGTGCAAATCTTTCCTTTTTTGACTTCTAGTTAATTAGATATAAATTTACAAACTTCCTCCTTGTCCCTCACACTACACTACAAGACCTCTATAAAAGATTCAGTTCAAGGACCTGTACTCATTGTCACCTCAGATACAGCAAAACATTACTGGGTCCCCCTTGGCCTTCAAATTTGTTGGCAACCAAAGTGACCCTTGCAATTAAACCATGACATTACGAAACAGTATGTCAAAGGGTGTCTGTGCTCCCGTGAAGGTCACAGGCTCTGTTCCATGGGCAGCTTCAAAGACAACTTGAATACAGTTAAAGGACAATCATTTCTACTGTGTCAAAAGCCTCAATCATATTCCCAAACCATGTTATAACCTTGAATAAAGAGGCTTTAGCATGGTTGAAGGGACAATTTAGGTCCCTTCTACACCACAGAAATGGAGACATGCATAAATTGTATTGCAGAAATAAAGATGGTGTAATTGGGTCCCCATGAATGAATTTTTTCTTTAGATATAGTTAAATGCAAGGCCTTAAATCTCTGAAGGACGTGAGATGTCGTTTTATCTTTTTTAGTACTGGTATGAGACTAAAGAATTTTGAAAAATGAAGGGAGGAGGCAAAAGAATTACTTTCATTTCATAGAAGTATGTTGATTTATGCAAATTGAAAAATTGACCCCAGCCTAGACGGGAAAGTCATTTTATCCAACCAAACAGAATAAAATGCTCTTTGGTAAAATAATTTCTCTTAAGCGTTGAGATTAATGTTTGTTCTTTATCTTCAAACAACTACAGAAACATTTATATATGTGTGTGTATAGATATATATATATATATATACACACACACACACACAAACATTAAAGATTTAACTTAGGTTATATCCTGGGTCTGTTACTTCCTGCTAGAGAAGATTTGTTCTATTTGGAATCTGAGAAACTTGTTTTAATAAGGGTTTTTCAGATTCCTAGAGTGTCTGCAGCTGGCCTCTCCACCTCAGGCTTTTGTTCCCTTGCGTAATGGGACCTGACTCACTTGACAGTTCTTCCTGGTGCCTCTCAACATGAACACCACCCAGG
Organism: Machaerirhynchus nigripectus; assembly: GCA_013397975.1. Classification (NCBI taxonomy): domain Eukaryota; kingdom Metazoa; phylum Chordata; class Aves; order Passeriformes; family Dicruridae; genus Machaerirhynchus; species Machaerirhynchus nigripectus. Next base: position 131,237 of record VZRQ01006361.1, on the reverse strand, counting down.
ATCTGACCTAGCTGAGAAGTAGACTCCAAGACACTTCATGGTGTACACCACCTCAGCATCTGACCTAGCTGAGAAATAGACTCCAAGATCTTTATTTTTCTCTTGTACAAAAGATACTGAAACAAAAATTATAGGACTGTCTATTAAATGTCTTCACTCTTTTGTAAGAACCTTTTTTCTGCTGTCTACACAACAGAAAAAAAATCCATGGAGTTATAAATTGAGTTATGCTCTATGCTTCTGGCTAATGATGGGATTTGTCTCAGCTAACCTTAGCCATCCAGTGACTACACATTTAGTTTAATCTAGTTGTCAAGCCTCTGGTTTTTGCCAGAGGACAGATATAGGCATTTTATGGAAATTAGTCATCTTGCTAACTGAGACATTTATCTTAAGGTGGGAAGAAATGCCTTTTGGAGAAGCCTTTCTCTCTAAAGCAACCACAGAGGGAGCTTGGATAACCAGCTTATGCTAGACACATTTTTTAAGGTGCTTCAGCTAAGCAAGAGGAATCCTGTCCTTAAGACTGCCATCAGGCTTTTATTTTGAAACAAAATTTCTCAGCCCTATCTCCGTTAAAAACTGAGCCCTAGTCAAGAACAACAGCTTTCTGACAGAAGCCAGAGCTGTTTGTTTTGCATTAGGAATACAGAGCTTAAAATAGGAATGAGCTTCCCAATTCTTTCCCTCCACCAATACAGCTACTAACAAGAAGGTTAGTAAAAAAACCAACTAGAGCTTAAAAGAACAAGATACGGGATCTTCACGAAGTCATGTTTCAAAGATTTACTTTTTTACTCATAGATGTACAAAATCCTTCTTTTTTCAAATACGTTTTTTTAACCAAATTCTTTGTATTACTTCCCTGCCTTCTACAATTGTAATGAATGATCTCTTTTCCTTCCTTTACATTTCACTTCTGATTTTTATTTTGTTCTTGTAGACAAATCACAGCTATGTGATTCAATGGGATAATGAGGTGGCTTTTTACTTCTCCCTTCAGGCAGCAAAATATCAGGTCATTATTTGTGTTCAACCCCAGGTTCTGAGAGATGCATAGTCTCCAGTTTGCCTAGAGTATAAACATGAAACCAACCATACCCGAGCCAATGCTGTGCAATAAAATCAGCTGGGTCATAACCAGCTCTGTGCTACATTTTCACAGCGGGACCATGGAAAGACTTGAAATGAAAAAAGCATGATGGGGACAAATCATTGCTGGCAGTCACTTGTATGCTACAGTCTGCAGGTGCATTAAAAGAAATATGCTACTGTGTGATATTTCTCCCCCCTCCTCGAACTCAAACCTGTTAAGCTCTGAGGTGGCAGGCAGGGGGTTTGTATCTACCTCCCAGACTACAAAGCTGTCATGTAAGTTTCCTGAGAATAATATAGGAAATTTCGGGCAAGCAATCCAAAGATTCCTGTGCATGCCAGTAGCCGAGATACCAACAACACTACACCTCAAATGCAAAGAGAGAACCCATTCATCCAGCAGCAACTGTATCTGTTTGCAAATTAATTTCCTTGAATGTATTCCCATTACTCAAAGAAAACAAATTCACTGAGAAACGTGCACCCTGTAGATAATCCAAACAGAGCATGTTTTACAGATTGGAGATTAGCTCACAAAATCAGAGATAATGCTGTCTCAGCCCAGTTCTAGATTACTTATTACAAATTAACACAGAAAACAATTACAATTTAGAATGATGCCTTTTTACCAAAGTGTCCTTGACAGATTTTGTAAACCAGCTCTTTGGCTGCTATAAATCTGTGTATTTGCACTGAGAATACTATGCTTCCTTGCACTCTCTGAGAAGGTAAGTATATGCTTTTTAGTCAAGCCTTTTTTGTAGAGCTTCTTACAGACCTGTAAAGCTCTTCACAAGAGGATACCTAATCTAGACATCAAAGCACTCAGTTATTGTCAGGAAGGTAGTGTCTGTCCCAAACCAGACTTGGGTTCATCACTTGATCTTCTTGTGCGTCTCTTTCCTTTCTGAGAACTGAAACTAATTTTACCTCTTAGAAGTTGTTCCATTGACTTTTAAAGCCAAAAGTGGTCTGATACTGTGCTGACACACAAGTAAGTCTGCATTAATAAACCCTACATCAAAAATTTAACTTCCAGTTGAGTAGCACTGCAACTTTATCAAAAATGCCCAGCCTTTATTTTAAAATTTACTTAATAGAGGATTCACGATGTTAAAAAAAACTTAGCAATTGTAGTGGGTTAGAGCTGAGTTGATTGATGGGCTTTTGGACCAGTGACGCTTCTTGTGATTTGCATATTTAAACCACGTGGAAGGTTGGTTAAATGCGCATTAAGGGTAAGGCCCTGCCCCCTTCCCCGGAGAGGGCAGAAAACTACTGGGAAAAAGCTGTCCTGNTCCCCTAGGTCAGACAGAAAGAGAAAGTGAATCACCTGGGATGGAGTCAAGATAGCAGCGGGGGAAAAGGAGGTGGAGGCGCGTCTTTCGCGCGTAGCTTAAAAATGCTTTCTGCAGGCCGTGGTAAAGACTGTGATACTACAGACTGTGATACTACAGACTGTGATACTACAGACTGTTTAGTCTCTTTAATCCCATTTGAAGTACATGGCGAGATGGGAAATTCGCGTGCGGCCTATGGAGATGTGAGAAGGCCTATGCCAGGCAATATAGAAGCAATGAAGGGCTCTAGAGATTTGGTGAAGAGGAGAGCCTTTGTTTTCAGGCCAGAATAACTCATCTTTAAAAAAGACTGAAACCCTATGTCTGTGGGCCCATGCCTGTGGTATGGATAGGCCGTGAGATTTTCTATAGGAGAGATGTTTTCACTGCAACAGGGTTTTTTCGGGAGGACTGTTGCAGGTAACAGCTTGGAAACCATGTGAAGCAGAAGAAAACTCCTTTTTCCTCAAATGCTGGAGAGACTTTTAAGAACTGCAACACTGACCAGACCCATGGTTCTTTTTCCTTTGTGCGAATTCAGTAAAAAGGGAGGGGGAGTGTGCTGAAAGAGTGGGGAGTGTGCTCTTACTTTAATTTCTTCTTTTTACCTTTAATTCTGTTACCAATAAATTTCTCTTTATATTGCAACTGTTTATGTGTGGACCTGTTTTGCCTTGCATAGTTTTCCTCAATATAATCGTATTTCCCCTTATGAAAAATAACAGATTGTGTGGGGCGTGGTGCTCAGCTACATCGAACCACGACACAATGTCATAGTTTAATTACCTCCACAAAAAAATCCATATCTCTTTCGTGATATGAATTTCACTTATATCAACTTCCTATCACTGGATTTCATCACGCCTTTGGAAATAGGTTTCTGTTCCTTATAATACAACACAGGCATGTATATAAAGATATAAGCATATAAAAGATGACTTTTCTTTTTTTTAATAGAAGCAAATAGGTTAAATATCTTAGAGTAGGATGGAGAGCAAAACACAGTTGGGTATTTGCTCACGTGACATCTACTTTGCCTGATAAGAAAAAGGGTATGATAGCTCCAATTCACTGTCTTCATAACAAAACTTCTGTAACATATCTATTTGACATGTAGTAAATACACATCCCTGACAAGAATATAAACACAGGCATAGATCAGAACAATGGTTCACCCGGCCCCAGTGTATTTGCCACTGTAGTCAAAAAAAAGCACTCAGAGTTAAAAAACAGTGAAATTATGTGTGCTACTCTCTGAAATACTTTTCGGCCTTCAACAACTTGCAGCTACAGATTATCTGAAAACATGTATAGCTTTTTACATATCTGAAATTTTCCCTTCCATAAACATTTTCTGTTTTTGAACCCAGGCCAACATTTAGCTACCACAACTGCTGGGCAATTCTTTGCTAACCTGACATGCTGAGATCCACCTTGTTCTGTTTGTTTTGAACTTGGTATTTTTATTTAATCCCCCCCTAGGTCATGTGTTGGGAGATACTGAGCAATCAACCATACACATCCAGTCTGCAATTTTATAGATGTTTACTCTCACATTAATCAGCTGTCTCAGCCTGAACCAGCTGTCCTGTTTTCCAGGCTGAAGATTCTAAGCTATTAAATAGTTCCTTGTATGGAAACAACTCCATGATTTTCACAGAATCATTTAGATCATCAAGTCCCATCACTAATCCAGCACTGCCAAGTCCATCACTAAACCATGTCCCTAAATGCCACAGCTACATGTCTTTTAAATACCTCTAGGCACAGTGGCTCCACTATTTTCCTGGGCAGCTTGTTCCGATGCTTGATAAGACTTTCCATGAAGAAATTTTTCAAATACCCAATCTAAACCTCCCCTGGTGCAACATGAGACCATTTTCTTTCCTTCAATTGCTTGTAACGTGAGAGAAGAGGCTGACCCCCACCTGGCTACAACCTCCTTTTCAGGTAGTTGTAGGGAGTGATAAGGTCCTCCCTGAGTCTTCTTTTCTCCAGGCTAAAGAACCCCAGCTCCTGCAGCTGCCCTTCATCAGACTTGTGCTCCAGACCCTTCACCATCTTTGTTGCCCTTCTCTGGACACACCCCAGCACCTCAATGTCCTTCTTGTAGCGAGGAGCCCAGAACTGGATACAGGATCCAAAGTGTGGCCTCACCAGTGCCAAGTATAGAGGGACAGTCATTGCCCTGCTCCTGCTGGCCACACTATTTCTGATACAACTGACAGCTCATGTTCATCCAGCTGTCAACCAACACTCCCAGGTCCTTTTCCTTTGGGAAGATTTCCAGTGAGTCTTGCCCAAGCCTGTAGTGTTGCTGACTGGGCCTGATCCCCTGGTTATCCTGCACATGCCATATGATGGCACTCAAAATGATCTGCTTCATGATCTTCCTGGCATAGAGGCTGACAAGACCCGGAACCCTCGTCTAGGCCTTTTTGTAGATGGGGGTCACATTTGCTAACTTCCAGTCAACTGGAACCTCCTTGATTGATGAGGATTGATCATAAATGATCGTGAATGGCTTGGCAAGCTCTTCCATCAGCTCCTTCAGTACCCTTGGGTAGATCCCATTGGGGCCCATATACTTGCCTGGGTCTGTGTGGCTTAGCAGGTCGCTGACCATTTACCTTTGGATTATGGTGACTTTATTCTGCTCCCTATCCCTTTTTTCCAGCTCAGGGGGCTGGGTACCCTGAGAATAATTCGTCTTACTAGTAAGGACTGAGTCAAAGAAGGCATTAAGTACCTCAGCCATTTCGTCATCCTTTGTCAATAAGTTTTCCCCACTATCCAATGAAGAAAGGAGATTCTCCTTAGCCCTTCTTATGGTTTCTAATATATTTATAGAAACACTTTTATTGTCTTTTATAGCTGTAGCCAGATTAATTTTTATCTGGGGTTTGGTCCTTATAATTTTCTCCCTTGATAACCTCACAACACCCTTGTAGTCCTCCTGAACTGACTGCTCGTTCTTCCAAAGGTCATAAACTCTTGAGGTTTTTTTGGTTTTTTTTTCTTCTTCCTTGAATTCCAGTCACAGCTCTGTTCATCCAGGACCATCTTCTTCCATGCTGGCTTGTCTTTGGGCACGTGGGGCTGGCTTGCTCCTGTGCCTTCAAGATTTGCTTCTTGAAGAATGTCCAGCCTTCCTGATCTCCTCTTCCCCTCAGGAAAAAAATTAAGAGGATAAAAATTGGTATTTATTGAAGGGTCTTCAGGTACACTTTGGGCATTCAAAAGCCTTCAGAAAGGCTACACCCAAAATGGACAACCGGGTCATGGGTTTTCACACTTTTATAAGTTTGGTGCATTTGCATATCAGGGTTAATTCTCCAATTACAATTTCAGGTAATGATGTCATTACACCAAGTTTGCTCCCCCTCTTTAGCCACTTTGTTTACATATTTTGGGGCCTGACACAGTAAGGTGTCCTTCAAGTTCAAACCTAGAGAGGGTTTGTTTTGCCTGACCAGAATGGGAGAATAGCAGCTAACAGGCTATATGGAGTCTTAGAGTTACACACTAAGGCATTACAGGATATGAAAAATATAAAAGCTAAAACCCTAAGGCATCATGCCCTCTGGAAGCCCAAGATGGTAGTTCTGCTGAGCCCCCTTCTGATGTCCCTGAGAACTGAAAACTATCATTTCATGATCTCTGTGTCCAAGATGGCTCCTGACCATTGCATCACCCACCAGCCCTTCTCTGTTCACAAACTTCAGGTCCAGTGGGTCGCCTTCCTTACTTGGCTCACTCACCTGTTGTGTAAGGAAGTTATCTTCCACACATTCCAGGAGCCTCCTAGACTTTCCACTGTATTGTATTTTTAGCAGACATCTGGTAAGTTAAAGTCCCCCATGAGAACAAGGGCTAATGACTGTAAAACTTTTCCCAGTTGCATAGAGAATATTTCATCTGCCTCTTCATCGTGGTTCACTCCCACCTGGATACCTGCCTTACTGGCCTTCCTCCTGATTCTCACCCATAAACATTCATCCCTATCATCACCATTATTTAGTTCCACACAGTCAAAAGTCTCCATACTCTCCTTCCTTGCTGATTCCTTCTGAAGAGTTTATAGACATCCATTGCAACACTCCAGTTGTGTGATTTTTCCCATCATATCTCTGTGGTGGCAGCCATGCCATATTTTCCTACTGCACCATGACTTCCAGTTCTCCCTGTTTGTTGTCCAAGCTATGTGTACTGGTGTAGATGCTCTTCAGTTGGGCTGTTGATCCCATCACCTTTTAGGCAGGAGAAGCCCTAATTCCCATGTGACGATTCTAAGACACTTCTGTGATTTCCAGCACATTGATAGCCCTTTTGTCTTTGCTGCTGCATGGATCTCCAGTCCCTAGCTCCATATGGCAGACTGAAAGTCCTCACCCGCAGACCATCCCTCACACATTGGTGTGCCACCCTCAGGCTTGTCTTTAGCAGACCTGGTGGTATCCCCTTCCCTCTTGCAATCTAATGTAGAGCTCTTTGTCACAGAGATAGTCTCAATGACTTGCCAGCTATTAGACTGTAAAAAGTTGGGAGAGTTGAATACCACCTTTTCTTTTCAGACTTTCCAGCCCAGGTGAGTGTCTCATTGCATTACAGAGGGAGAGTTTCTCAGGACAGCTGTGAAAGTTTTAAGACACACGATGGCAAGAGCTTCATGGACAGAACTGATTCTCTTCTTAGTCATGCCAGTGTGCATCTCTTTTTTTCCCCCAAACTGTCAGCAGTGGTGCAGTGCCATAAATGACACCAGAATGAAGCTTACAAACTTTGTATTTTATAACCTTGCAAGAATGTGCAGAAAAGTCCCATTGACATAATAATTTCCAGAAAGCATGCTGCCAAAAGTGTTCATCTCCCTAGCTCCATCCCTCCAGAAGACTGCACTGCATGACACGGATCTACAAAGTCCCATCAGTCAAGCCATTCCTTCCGTGGTAAGCATTTAACCATCAGTGGCCAAGCAAGGATCCAGAAACTATTTTCTTTAAACACAAATACCATGTCACAGACAGAAAGAAAAAAACCCCAACTATCTTTTTTTTTTCTTTCTTTTTTTTTCTTTTCTCATTATTTTCTTCTAAAGTGAAAGGAAAGAAAGAAAAGATAATTAGTCAGGCTGCTTTGCTGTAGTAAGTGACATATAAACAAAATCAGGGAAAAGGCCTAGGAAATGATGAAACCTAGGACTGCACAGTGGCAAACCAGCAGGTTTGCCAAGCACTATATATTATTGAAATATGTAATGCCTGTATATTTAAAGATGTTGAACACTGGTCAATGTTCCAAGTGACTTAAACTCTTCCTCTAGATTTCAGCCACTTTTGGCTTATCTGGACATGACTAAAGGAAATAATCAGAAGCAGGCAAAGAAAAAGAGGTAGAAACAATTTGGGATATCACCCTACCAAATAAAATGCCCACAGAAATGGCGAAAGACACAGCTATATCAAATCCACTGGTTTGAATCAGTTAGCTCCTGAAAAAAACAGGTCTGATCAGTCCTGCATTAACTACACATTTTGGATGTAAACAAGCATGTACAGTCATACCAGTATTCTTCTCTTTCTGAAATCCTCACTCACTGTATCAGGGGCCAAACCCCCCCACTCCCCCTCCAAAGCCATCACCTGGGTACAGAATTTCTTTCTGCTACTTACTTTCCCCTCTATTTTCCTCCACATTAATCAAACTTAGAACTGACAGTATGACAACTGGTATAAAGGATGACAAGGTCTTTTAGAAGGGAAATATATGGTGCACAATCCCCTACACAAGCGTTTTTTGGTAGACAGACTTTTTTTTTTAAAAAAAAGGACATACATGCTATTTGATTGCTGTAATCTAGTAAATGTATGTCTTGGCCATGGTAAAAGATACAATTAATGTCTCTCTTTTCTTTGCTGTTCAATGGCCTAAAACATGCAGCTACAGCAATATGTAGTGAAGCTCAGGGGATAAATCACACTGAAATTTTACCCAAGTAAATTCTGTTGTCAGATGCTATAGGTAAATAAACATTTTATTTCAATAAATTGCTGTACTAGTGCTTTATTAAATGGCATAAGATTTGTATTCTTAAGAGAATTTTCAGATAGTATATGATTGAAAAATTATTTTAAAAGATGTTTTAAAAAGCATTTTGGGGAAAGACTATAAATGCCAGAAATTTTTTGTGACTTTTTTTAAATTAAAAAAACATCAGAATCTTTCATTTTCCAAGATGGATTTGAAATAATTTGCTGATCATTTCTTCTCTCTTGCTCCCCCCAAATTCAAATGAATTGTAGATTCCTTCAAATGAAATGACATTATAAATTTTTTAATTGCATCTTTTTTTTTTTTTTAATAGACCAGTGATACTCTCTGTGCTTTCCATACTGGTATTCTGAGCAAGCCTCAATTCACCAGATGTTTATGGTACTAGAAATAACATATTAAAAAATGCATTGTTTCTGATGGAAGGCTTGGCATTTTCCAGGGACAAAATCCTTCCACTGCTGTTTATTTGCATGCCAAGTACATGTTCTCCCAATATAATCTTCTGATTATGCCACAAAAAATGGCCCTTATTTTCAATTGCTGGTCATTTCTCCTTGCCCTGCTAAGAGCATTAGTAATTTCAGTTCAAGCTATTGTCCTTTATCTCTCCACACTGGGTGTACACAACTAGGGCAACTCAGAGGTCTGGTTAGTTGCCATAAGAAATTGTAAGTTCAAAGGCAGGCTTGGAGAGCACAGCACTGGAGAAAGCAGAAAACCTGTAGCTAAAAAGCAAGACCCGTTTTTTATGACAACTTGACTACCCAAGGCTGACATTGCTCTTATGATCTCCAGTTTAGTGCTGCTAGTGCAACACCACTGCTGCTAATGAGAGATTAAATACTAACATCACTCAAGGGTCTTATCCCAGAGCCATGTACATTATTCTCTGTGTGTCCAGAAAAGGGGGACTTAAAAATGCCAAAAGCTTGCTGAAACATTGGGCACTCACAAGATAATAGAAAAATTGAGGTTGGAAGTGACACCTGGAAATCTCTAGCCCAGCCCTCTGCTTAAAGTAGGGCTAGTTTCAAAACTAGATCAAAAAAACATGGCCTTTGACAGCTGAGTTATGAAGATCTCCAAGAATGGAGATCCCATGACTTTCTGGACACTGATCTTGTGCTTGACTGGCTTTAACAGGATTTCCCCTCTATCCCTGCCGTGTTTTATCCAGTTGTATCTTCCAATACTGTAGCTTTTAAGCACTGCTTCTTGCCCTTTTGCTGTGCCCCTCTGAGGGAAGTATGGCTTGATATTCTCTGTGATGTCCCTTCTGGCAGCTGAAGATTGGAATTAAATTCCCCAGTGTTTTTTCACTTTAAAGGTAAAAAAACCCATCCAGGTTCCCCAAATTGGGCACAGTGCTTTGTAAAGGACAAAGAACCCTTTTCTGCATGTGCGGGCTGTGTGCTGGCTGGGGCTGCCCAGCATGCCCTAGCTGCCAGGACATCCATCCATGGCAGGATTGGACTCTCCACGTACAAAGCACAGCTTGTATTTTTTACAGGCAGCTCCACAACCAACCCATATTGCTGGCATCCTTCTGCCCTAAGTGTGGCATTTGGCTTTTAATGCTTTTGCATAATTTGAGATACTAGAACTGGAATATGAAGCTTCTCATGATTCTTCTAACAAGCATCAGAAATCTACTGTTAAAACTTGGAACAAGAACTTTGCCTTTCACAGTCAAATTCAAAATATACAGAGATTAATGTTGTTAATACTCATTAAGAGCACGTAATCCACACAGAGGCAAACTTTATATATATATGCAGTGACTTGAAGTGACTTGAAGTTCAAATAAACAAATTAAAAGCTCAGCCTGTTCTGTACCCATGAAAAAAGGTGTTAACTAAAGCTTTAATATTTTTCTTGTCATCACCAACAAACGGAATAAATCCAGTTAATGAACTCATCAGGTTTATGCCTGACATTATTAGGAAGTGAAAATTGCCTCTAGACCTATCAACATTTACAATAGAGCACTGTGAATCTTAAGTATTGTTAATGATAATTTCTTTAAAGAGAAGAATGGTGTAAGCATCAGCTTTATATCTGGGACCATGAAACAGCTGAGTCTCCCAGACAAGAGTCAGCATCCATAAGCAAACATCATTCCAGAAAGCAGGTGGTGGGCACCTCTCGGCGCTGCCTGAGACCAAGCCGGCATCTGCATGAATATTAACAGTCATATTACAGTGTCCATTGGCTCACTCAGGGCTCGGGCAAAATTCCCAGATGAACACAGCATTGCTACAAGAACACATTGCAAATATATATATATAATTTGTATATATATATAGAATATAGTAATAATTGCAATAAGCTCTCACATACAGAGCAGAGTGGAAATGTGCAATACTGCAAAAGCTATCATAGTGGAGCACTCGTAAAATTCTTTGGAAAAAGAATAATTTGGAAGTAAGAAAGAATTGCAGCTCTTCTCTCTTCTCATCAAGGTTTTGTAGTCATAACCATAGCCTCCCCTGCCAGAGAGCAGGTGGGGCCAGCTCCTAGATGAATGGGACTCAAGTAAACTCCATGCCGGAATTAAGTCAGCTGGAACCAGCTACAGCTGAAGGCCTGATTTAAGGAATCTTAGTGGGCAGCAGAGCAATGGTCATCCAGTAATGATTCATACAAGCAAATCAAAGTCCTGAGGTCTGTTACTGAGTATATAAAGGTTAAATGCTCCCAGCTATCGGAGCATGTTTGCAACAAGAAGCAGTCTTCAGGAGAAAGAAAGTGAGAGATACTCAAGAGATTACACTGCAGTACAGGACATGGAGCTTGTATCTTAAGCTCAGTGTTGGAAAGCTCAGAGGGCTGAGCTCCATGCTGAGCAGCAAGCCCTCAGGCTTTATTAGCCCTTTCTATTTAGTACATCTAATTTATGCAGACTGTGAGCTTTTTTTCCATGAGCTTTAAGATTATGGCAAGTAAGCAAGATATCTCAGCTCTTGTGAACTCACAGGGGGGATAATCAAGAGAATGGATTTCAATCTTCATTCATTTGCATGACCATAAACATTTCAGTACAATTGTGGGTACTTAAATAGCAAATATAAACCTACCAGAAGCCTCTTTACAAGAGCAGCACAAGTAGGAAACTGGTGAGGTAGGTCAAATGTCTCCTAAGTTGCTGGAATACACTTTGCCTGCTGAAATATGCTTACAATGACTTTCAGAAGTTAAACATTTCCAAGGCAAGATGAAATCTTAGACAAAGCTATGACAGGTTGTACACCCCCAAGTAGATTTGCAATATTCAAGTTAGCTGGTCATCACAAAAAAGAATGGGCTCACAGGGGAGCACAGAAAGACAGTGGCACACATTTAAGAGGTCTCCAAGCATCAGTTCCAGCAGCAGCAGCCCTGGCAGCAGGCTGTTCACACAGTGCTGTTCAGCAGCTTGCCTATAGTGTTCATATTTGAAAATTCCTGGTTGCAAGCAGCAGGCTTCATTTGTTAGTGACAAGGTAAGCATTAGCAAGAGTGGCATATTGCATCCTAGATATATATATGCTTCCAGGAAAGGAGATTTTCTATTAAAAAAGTAATTTCTCTTCTAAATCTCCTTCTTCTCCCCTCCAACCTCATTCTCACCATCATAGGATTCCCCAAAATTCATCCCAACAGGCCTCAGGGAGGATTGTTTTGATATTTGTTGGATGTTTTTTACTTCCTGGCACCGTGGGAAACACTTTCCTCTCCCTGTGGATAATCTCCTGAGAAGACCTGGTGTGAAGAATATTTCTCATAGCAGCAGGAGCATGGCAAATTGTCCCAATCTGAGAGATAAATGACTCTTTTGTTTTTCTTTCCCAAAACACTTGTTTATCTCAGAACCCTCTCTCCCTTTATAGTCAAGGCGCAGCTTTGACATCTTAAACACAAGCATTTGTAGCAGGAGCAACGTGACAAAATGAGATCTTCAGACGCTTAATTTAGTTGCAATGTGGTTAAAGTGATCAGTTGCTTGAGCTTTCTCACAAGGCTCTTGTTCAGCTGGAATTCTCCCAGAGGAACAGAAAGCACAATTAAAAGACATTTGCAACCTTAAACAGTTTTTTTTAGTTCTTCAGAGACATTTAATTAGAATTATGCTGCTCTCTGTAAGAGATTGGGAAGATGGAGTTTTATTTCAGGTCTTGTTAATACTATTTTTCAACTCATACACTTGAGACCAAATTTCCCAGTCAAAAAGGCCAATAGCTATAGATCAGGGCTGCCTATAAATCAGGTCTGCATCTCAACTGGAATCAGCAGACTTTCTAACAGTTTTCTCTACTGTAGAATCCAGCCCGAAGTCATAAACTTAGGAAATGCTCATCATCTTCCAAAGGAGAAAAATGGCTCTGGGAATATCAAACCAAAACATGAATGTAGTAAGAGTAGCGAGTCTTCCTCTTGTCTGCAGGGTAGGTTTGCTCTGGTTATATTTACATAATCCACTGATGGCAGGTCAAGGCTTAATGGGTTAATTAAGGACAAAACTGGCACACACTCCCATAATAGCATTTTGAATTCAAAGCCTTTGTAGAAATCAGCCAAGATAATACAGAGGATTTTAATATCTATTTCTTGACAATAATAAAGTATGCTTAGAGTAGTTCTGACCCAAATTTGCTAATGTGGGTTTGGATTTAGGACACTTCACTGAAGCTTACAGCATGACTTTATCAAAGGTTTTAGACTTTGTAGACCTAGCCTATCCTATATTAGTTACTCCAGAAAATCAGAGCTTCTGCTTCTAAAGCCATCCACTAGAATTTAAAATATAAGATTTGAAATTTGGGCACAATTCAAATTAGCTGAGATGGTGCAATACACTCAGAGCTTCTTAAGCTTTGTATTTTCAGGATTGCAATAATTAACAACTGGAAATGATTAAGATGGGAAATGATCATCAGTTAATAGCACTGAGATGTAGTCAAAAAAAGGCTACATTTAAGCAGGAAAAGGAGCAGGATTCATTAAGATAGAAGTTATTTCCCAGAGGAAATGGTGCAAATTCCATGGCTTGAGAAAGTAAAAACTGAGAATAGGCAAAGTTTAAGAAAAAAGTCCTACAGACACCATCCTTCATTGTACTGAGGATGGCTGAAGTGTAAACATACAATTTTTTAGGCTTTTCTGTCTATGGCTATAGTACTTGTACACAAATATTGTATTTGTTTTACCAATACACTAGCCAACAGTTCCCCTCATATTTTCCCCTAAAAGAAGATGGGCACTTTTTGCTGGACAGGTCACTGTTCACAGATGTTTTGGAGGAAGGAGAGGACTGAAAAATAGACCAGCAAGAAACGTTTCATTGCTCATGCAGCTGAAAGAAATTCAGGAAGATTTTGCTACCAGCTAGGTAGGAGAAACAGCAGAGAGATGAACAGAAAATAGCATAGTAAGGCAGGAGGATAAAGGTGCCCAGTTAATTGATCTTACTATTACACCAGAAGCCCAAAAAGAGATATGGCACCTTTTTTCAGGGGTAGTGAAACTCTGTTCTTCCTTCAACAGGAGTAAAACCCAACAGAAATCCCACTTTTTTTTTTTTCTAACAATATGTGTTGTTGGTGTGTATAAGCTACACCTGGCAGTTAAAGCCCCAAACAAACAAATATAATGGCAGTTTGTTTTCCTGTGTTGTAATCTAAGCAAGATAAACCTACGAGGAGAGAGTATGTAATTTTGCTTTGAATTTGTGGAAGAAGCTATGGAAATCTTGTTTGCATAAGATTTTTATGTCCAGATAGCTAATACAAACTTGTTATTTTGGAAAAGTACACACTATTTCTTCCTCTCCTTTTTCTGTCGCTGAAGACAAGGGTTCAGCCTGACTTTGCCATCAGCTCCAACAGTTCTTGTAGATGTCAAATTCAAGCCCTTGGTTTCACTGCACTTTGCTGTCTTGCAGTTGTTCTTCAAACTCCTTGCTCAACCCTCTTCCTGCAGGTCCATGTACTGGACTGGAAACATGGGGCACAGCAGCCTCGCAAACTCCTGTCCTCTATGTACATGCCAAGACTGCCTCAAAGCCATTTCCCACACAGCCTTCTGCTGTGCACCGTGTCCAGGGAGAAACATGGCTAATGCTATACTCATGAAGCCAGTAGGAAGATTCCCACTGGTGGAAAACTCTGGTTGTTGCAGTGGCTCTCTATTTTTAAGCAACCACACCAAGGAGGCTAGAGACAAGGGTCGTGTCAGATGTGTGAGGTTACTGTGCAGAGATAAGGGAAAAATGTGTGTAAAGCAAGAACTGACTCTTACACCAAACCTCATTTCTAGATTACAAACAAATCCTAACTCATATGACATAAGTTACAATTCCTTTACATTGAGCAAAATCCTCTGCGTGGCCATAGTCTAATTCTATTTTAAAGATGAAAAGCTTGCTTATATAAAAAGACCATAATATAATTCCAGAATATTATGAAGAACTACTTTATGATTCTCTGTTCTGGAGGGAGAAATAAGGCCTTCTAAAGAAATGCGTAGATGCATTCTCTAATGAAAATGTCTTATACTATAAAATCACACCTGAGAAGATTTCAATGTTGTGATCATATTTGTGGATCTAGCATTTAGTGATTATACATCTACTGACTTAATAACTCTTCTGTGCATCCATGTCTAGAGAAATGAGGCAGCTTGCCTGTTTGCTGAAGATCTGGGCTTTACAGAACAGTTTGCACTTTGTTGACAAAAAAGGGAAAAACTACCTCCAGTATTTGCATTCTTTCCATACAAATGCAATTCATAAAACAAGAAAGATTAGGAACAGNAAAAAAAAAAACCACAAAAAACCAAAAAACAACAAACCATGAAAAAATCAAATAACTGAAAAAAAAAAATCCCCAATATCTATATTCTGTAAGTAGAGGGTGAGACTTCATTGCATCATTCAAAATAAAAAGGATTGGGCTGAATGTTCAAGTATCTATGTGGTCTAAGCATAATATAAAAAGCTGAAAATTCAGTTACTTCCTTTCTTGTATTTAGACAGCATTATGCAAGTTGCATCTGTTGTTTGGCATTACAGCACTCTTTCTTACATTTTAGTGATCAGTAGAGATGCTGCGTATTTCCAAAGAAACCTTGGTGTTAGAGCAGTCTATGGTGAGCAGCTCTGTTTATAACCTGTGCCAGAAAGGGCTGCACAGTAAAGGCTCCATGCCAGGCTTGTAAAGCTTTTCTTCCTTTTCTGTCCAGTAAACTATTTTTGACCAGCAATAAAAATATCACTGTGGTTTTGTTTCCCCAGTTCTGAACAGCTTCAGGAAAGGTAAGAGCAGAATAAAAATGAACACTACCTTTTCCTGCTGGCCCTGCACAGATTGATGCAGCTTATGTGGCTTAGAGTTTACTCAGAGGACAGGAATAGGAGCCATTGTGAAATGTTCATTGGATAAAATCAGACAGCCTTGTGCAAAATATGTTCCCAAGCTACAGGGTAAGGAGAAACATCAACCTTCCTGTAAAAATCTCTCTTATACACCTTTGCTGGCATTTAAAGTTCTCATGACCACCATAATTAAGCAAAGCAAACTCCAGTGTTTTGCTGCCACTTTTTCCTCCTCCTCTGTCTGAGTCAGCTGTGGAAAAGGCCCATATGCTCTTTGCTCTATGGAAGATAGAGGACTCCCCTTGCAGCATGCAGACCAGCAATTGGCTGGAGCCACAGGCAGCTGTGTGGATGGCTTGTGTCCAGTCTGTCCAAAGTGGCTGGCTTGTTCTCTGGGAATTCATTTCCTCTGGGTCCATTTTTAATTTTAGGGAACTGACACACAAGCCTTCTATTTAAAAGTTAAACTCCAAGAAGTGTTGGTTGTCACACTGTCACACTGTCAGATTCAAGCTCTATTTCTCACAAATTTATCTTATTCCTTCTCCATCTTCTCCCCATAAGTGCTGCTTTGTTTTGTGAGGGTTCTTGGAAAATGCTGTCTACAAAAGAGTCTCTAAGTCTTTGGAATCAAATTCTTAGTTAAAAAAAAAAGGGAGTACATTTAATTGTCAAGTTGCTCTGCTAAATTAAGGCACCCTGTTACTAGAAGCTGCTGCTGCTAATAGTAATAAAGTCTTCAGGCTTCCTTCCTCTTCAGTTAACTCAGTCTTTAGGCAGGACTTGAATTTTCTTTATGCTACTCTCTACCCTTTCAAAACTTACAGGCACTGGCCGTTAACTGGCCTGCAGAGACACTAAAATACAGCCTCCTCCTTCCAAAACCTCATGGGTTTGTGACAATTTTACAAGTATACCAGTATACATACAGCTTCATCTATGAAGAAATGAACATGACAGCAAACCACAAGCACAGTTACTAAATAACACACAGAATTTATAAAATGCTTATATGTTTATGTGCATCTGTGTGAGGTGGCAGGGTAGGGATGGAAAGAGATGATGAGAGCTAAGCCCTAGTACTTGTGGCTCTTTTCCATTAAAGCTGTTATTCGTGACAGAAGTAAGAAAAAAAAAGATAGTAAAAAAAAAATGCCCCAAAATCAGAGACTGTTCCATTCACTGTATACATTGAACTGTGCCTAGGGCAAGGTAATGTATGTAAGCTTATAGGCAGAGTGGACTATTTTTCCTATTTATGTACTCTTCCCTTTTCATACCAAAGTCATCCACATAAATCAAATAAAACTTTTCTAATAATAAAAGGGCAAGGAAAACTTATATCATTATTCTTAGTGAAACAGCTTGGAAATTGACTTTAGTATACATACTCATTAGGTGATATTTGGGAGACTATAGAGAACTAGAAATCCTGATAAAAACCTTGTCAACATTGACAAGTTTGATTTATATGGCTCGTTTCCTAACAATGATATGATTTTTAAATTAAACCACATTCCCCCACCAAGTCGACTGCAATCTTTTTTAGTCTTCTTCCATATAATTTTTCTCCAAAGTGCCTGTCTTTGTAATGTGTCGATCATTAGAATAATGCATATTTGATGAAAACTTGCAATAAATAACATTTTGGACACTGTTTCCAGTCACTGATTGATGTGCATATTATTTTGTCTGCTGTATTTAACTGACAGGTCTCAATTTTTCCAATATCCGAAGGTCACGAACAGAGTAGCAATGGAGAATTTGGATGACCTATTTTCAGTTTCTCTTACGGAAAGAAAAGATTCTTTTGTAAGCTGCAATTCTATAAAAGGGAAAACAGTGTCATTTATCTGAAAATCAAGGTTTACCAATTTTCACTTATTGCCATGCAGTCCAGAAAATACAGTATATCAAACAAGAACTTGTCCGTTTTTAAAAACATGAACACAAGTGCTATTTATGGGAACACATAAGAGAAATTGAAAAGAACATCACTTGGTTTGCAAGGGTAGATGCATAATTGCACATAAAAACTTTCAGGTTTATTTGTCATCAAGAGGTTTCTCTCTATCCCAGAACTGTCAGAAACCTCACCAGCAGAAGCAGCTTCATCTGTAAAGTGCCAGTCTAAAGTTAAATATACAGGGTGGTTGATATTTTAACTTTATGACTTCCACTGTATCATTGAGATTACTTTAATTATGTTTCCTCCTAAGTCAGTGTGCATGTGGGTCTGGGTCTGAGGATGGTGGACAAGTTGCACCCCAATACCTCCTTGTATGAGCTCAGAGTGCAAGCTCTGTAATCAGGGACGAGGAAAACGTCTTTTGCCCATCTTCCTGTGAAAGTCACCTTCTGCAACTTTGATTTTCTCTGAGTTAGTGCTTATAAAAGGATATGCCTTGAAAAATGACTGGTATCTGTGTAAAATGGGCTCCTCTCTTAAGACACAGAAAGAGTATGGGTAGGGCTCTTGTGTTTTGTGGAAGAAAGGCGCAAAGAGAGGGAAAAAGAAGAATTGAAGGATGAGGAAGGTATGTTTTTCGACTTCTATAGATCTACATACTTTGCATCCACTGTCAAGAGTGGCATTAAGCATATGACTGCTTGCAGTCTCTTCCTAATCCAGTTAATTTCAAAATGGTGACTCTATTTAGGACAGAAATTTATATAATTTAGTTTATTATGCATAGGGTAAAAGGGATTAATGCAGAAAAACCTGTCTGATTTATCCTTCTACCTACCATCTAGAGCAGCTGTTGTACCTGACTAATGTTTGGGATCTTTCCCAAATAACTCTTATAGCAAAAATTTGATTGCAAGCTGCATATTGATTCTTTTTTTTTTTTTCATCCATCTAACATTTTGCACCCGATCATTTTTATATGGGGCTTTTGATGCAAGTAAATCAGAACCAACAAACTTTTGAGAACATGCATTAAATGACCCAGCTGAGCACTGAACATATCAGGTCTTTTTCTGCTAAAGCCTCTCTCACTCAACAGGATGAAGAGTGCCTGGATTAAAAGCATGACTAAGTTACATTTATTTTGTTATACCAAGAACCAGCTTTGTAGCACTAACATCAAAGCCTTAATGGACATGCTCCATTTTTTTTTTGAGCTTGTATATTATAGGATCTAATACTTCTGGATGTTACATTATCTTTGCAACTTGCAAGTGGACAGTAGTATACTCCTTAAAAGAAGTTTGCATCCCTAAATGTTCCATTTACCCAGGCCCTCTGCAAGTATGAATCACAGCAACTCTTCAGGAATAGAACACAGGAGAAAACAAAGGCACAGGAATGCTTTGTTTGAAAGTGAAAGAGAGAAATAGTATGTGTTTTGTCATTAGAAAGAAGTAAAAAACTTCTGTGGTCTGAAGTTCGTGCTACAGGTGCTCAGGCAAGTCTCAGGCCTGATCCTACAATTGAAGGACTACAGAATGAACAGGTAATCCTTACATTGTTGAAGTAACAGCATAAGGAGCCTTATTAAGTGACCTTTGTAGAAAGATTATTTCAGTTGTTTTATTTTGTTGTTGGGGGATTTTCTGTGTAGGTTTTTTCCCCCCCTCTCTGCCACAAATGAGTGTAATGTGTGGAGGGGTAAAAAAATTTAATGCCCAGCATGAGAATGGAGCTATGGATCAAGTGACTGGACAAGGAGAAATGGCTTCAAATTGAAAAAGAGTAGGTTTACATTAGATATTAGGAAGAAATTCTTTGCTGTTAGGGTGGTGAGGCACTGGAACAGGTTACCCAGAGAAGTTGTGGAGCCCCCATCCCTGAAACTGTTGGAGGTCATCTTGGATGGGTCTAGTAGAAGGTGTCCCTGGCCATGACAGGGACACTGGAACTAGTTGTTCTTTAAGGTCCCTTCCAACCCAAACCATTCTACGATTCTATGACTCTATGATCAATACATCAGCAGGATCTCACAGACTTACTGAAAGAAAAATAAGAGATGATTTGTCTAGGACTCTGAGAGAGACTGAAATATTTCAGTTTATGACTTCAACTTTTGCAATTAAGAACTTTTAAAACTGTAATGCAAAAGCTGCACAGAAGACACCCACCCTGAAAGGGGNCTTTCTTTCTTTCTTTCTTTCTTTCTTTCTTTCTTTCTTTCTTTCTTTCTTTCTTTCTTTCTTTCTTTCTTTCTTTCTTTCTTTCTTTCTTTCTTTCTTTCTTTCTTTCTTTCTTTCTTTCTTTCTTTCTTTCTTTCTTTCTTTCTTTCTTTCTTTCTTTCTTTCTTTCTTTCTTTCTTTCTTTCTTTCTTTCTTTCTTTCTTTCTTTCTTTCTTTCTTTCTTTCTTTCTTTCTTTCTTTCTTTCTTTCTTTCTTTCTTTCTTTCTTTCTTTCTTTCTTTCTTTCTTTCTTTCTTTCTTTCTTTCTTTCTTTCTTTCTTTCTTTCTTTCTTTCTTTCTTTCTTTCTTTCTTTCTTTCTTTCTTTCTTTCTTTCTTTCTTTCTTTCTTTCTTTCTTTCTTTCTTTCTTTCTTTCTTTCTTTCTTTCTTTCTTTCTTTCTTTCTTTCTTTCTTTCTTTCTTTCTTTCTTTCTTTCTTTCTTTCTTTCTTTCTTTCTTTCTTTCTTTCTTTCTTTCTTTCTTTCTTTCTTTCTTTCTTTCTTTCTTTCTTTCTTTCTTTCTTTCTTTCTTTCTTTCTTTCTTTCTTTCTTTCTTTCTTTCTTTCTTTCTTTCTTTCTTTCTTTCTTTCTTTCTTCTTTCCTTCTCTTTGCCTCTTTTACTATTAAATAAAATACATCAATTTTTTGGCACCAACATTTAACCTTGTTTGGTTTTAATCTTGTTTTTGGGAATATTTTGAACCGTCACTAAGTTCTTTCCGGTTTATGCACAGAGACTTAGTTTTCTCTGCTCTTCTGGGCTTAAACCGGATCGTAACACACTCCTCTGCAAGAAATGCTTGAGAAGGCAGGCAGGTCATCTTCATGTCATTGTAACATGATGTATTAACAACATTCTCCTAGCCTCTACACCCTTAAATCAATTTTAATAGGTCACTCATTGATGACGATCTGTGAATTTTCCAGTTTGTTGCCTATTTTAACCAAGGCACTGGTAAAAAAAAACAAAAAAAAATTTATTTTATTTTTTTTCCAGTTTATTTATTTTCAGCGTGCACACAAGTGGAATAAGTCCCTAGACCCAGGCCACGGAAACAGAGGTGTTGATGGGTATTTATGGGATATTTTGTAGACGTTATGGCAATTGTTATATTTTCAATGTAGGTACCAGTCCAAAGGGCTGAACTGTTGGGGGGAAAATATTGCAAGAAAGACCAATTTTGAATGAATTCACCCCCAGTAGCAAAGGTCTTAAAGTGAACCATAACTTTCTGGTCTGGCTGTAATGGAACATCACACCACAGGCCATTTTGAGTTACAAAATCTCATTTGAAGTTCTGATACTCTAGGGTGTGCCTACAGAGGAGGGATTTGTTAACTCATGTTATGATAGCCATTACTCGAAAGAGTTTTATTTCTGGTGTGGTGAGATTTTATAGAAGATGGGAAAGATAGGTATATATACACTTGTGTGAAGAAAAATGAAAAATTAGGTTAGCTAAGACTTCCACTGACTAATGAACATCATAAAAAACAAATTAATATCCCCTAAGTGTTCTGATGGGAAAGTTTTTTTCTTCATTACTGCACCAGAGTGTCTACATTACCCAACAGAAAAAAAAAATGTGCAGCCTCTGACTTCAGAAATTCCACAGAAGTAATAACCATTCAGGACAGGTATTAATTCCTTGAGCCCACCAGCAAATTATGATTAAATATTTCTTCCAAGTTGTTTTTTGAGTGCCTAATCATCTGAACAGGGATGAAAAAGAAAGCAAAAAGACTTCCAGATAGGGACCTTCCACATTGTCCTGAAGGTACATTTTACATGACCTTGCCTCTATCCTGCAAAGCTCAAGTCAAAGCATCAAGCCTAAAACCCTCAAGCAGAACCTATTCAATGAAACACTGAGTTTCTTTTATACAAAAGAAATGAACTTCACTGATCACAGCCAGCAAGGATACATGAAGGGAAAATGCTGCTTAAGTAACATAATTTCCCTTTATGACAAGGTCACCCTTCTAGTTGACCAAGGGAAACCAGAAGATGTGGGTTTTTTTTTTATTTGAGCAAAGTTTTTGATACTCTTACCATATCCTTCTGGACAAAATGTGCAGCACACTGCTGGATAAATACATCATGCCATGTGTGGGCAACTGGCTCGCAGGTCAGGCTCAAAGGGAGTTAGGCTCATGACCAGTCACTAGTGGGGATTCCCAAGGATCAGTTTTAGGACCAGTGCTCTTTAATGTTTTCATTATAAATGATCTGTACACAAGAACTGAATGAACATTAAGTATTTTGCTGGAGATACTAAACTAGAAAGAACTGTGGATTCCCTTGAGGGTAGAGAGACCTTACAGAGAGATCTGGATGAATTGGCAAGTTCAGCAATCACCAGCTGTACAGAAATTGAGCAAGTTCTGGGTTCTCCACATGGGATAGGATAATCTTGGTTATGTATAAAAATTGAGGAACAAGAAGCTGGAGAACAGCCCTGCAGAAAGGGATCTGGGGTTTCCATGGCAAACTGAATATGAGTCAACAGTGGGCACTGGTAGCCAAAAGGGCCAACCACATACTGGAGTGCCTCAGGCACAGCATTGCCAGCTGGTCAAGGGATGTGACTGATCTGCCCTATTCTGCACTGGTGCAGCCCCACTGTGATACTGTGTGCAGTTTTTGATGCTGCAGTATAAGGACATCACACTACCAGAGGATGTGCAAGATGGTGAAAGCTTTCAAGGGCAAGACTTATGAGGAATGTCTGAGGTCACTTGGCTTGTTCAGCTTGGAGAAGAGAAGGCTGAGGGGTGACCTCATCCCAGGCTACAACTTCCTCAATGGGGGCTGCGGTGGGGGAGGTGTTGCTCTCCTCTCTCTGGTGACCTGTGATGGGGCCCGAGGAAATGGAATGAAGCTGCATCAAGGGAAGCTCAGATTGGACATGAGGAAGGGGTTCTTCACAGAGAAGGTGGTTGGTCACTGGAACAATCTCCCTAGGGAAGTGGATGTGGCACCAAGCCTGTCAGAGTTTAAGAAGTATCTGGATGATGCTTTTGGTCATATGGTTTAATTTCAGGTAGTCCTGTGAGGAGCAGGGAGATGGACTCAATGAGCTTTATGGGTCCTTTCCAACTCCAGACATTCTATGATTCTGTTGATAAGAAACACAGAATCAATTGGGTTGGGAAAGGCCTCTGAGATTATTGAGTCCAATCTATGCCCAAACACCACCACGTCACCTAGACCATGCCACTGAGTGCTACATCCAGCCTTTCCTTAAACACCTGCAGGGACGGTGACTCCACCAGCTCTCTGGGCAGACCATTCCAATGCTCAATGACTCTTTCTGTGAAGAAATTCTTTCTTATGTCCAAGCTAAACCTTCCCTGGTGCAGTCTGAGATTATGTCCTCTTGTCTTGTTGCTAGCTGCCTGGGAGAAGAAGCTGACCCTCATTTGGCTGCAACCTCCTTTCAGGTAGTTGTAGAGAGTGATAAGGTCTCCCCTGAGGCTTGTTTTCTCCAGGCTAAACACCCCCAGCTCCCTCAGCTGCTCCTTGTAGGGCTTGTGTTCCAGACTCTTCACCAGCTCCATTGCTCTTCTCTGGACATGCCCAGCACCTCAGTGTCCTTCTCATAGTGAGGGGCCCAGAACTGGACACAGAACTTGAGATGTGTCCTCACCAGTGCTGAATACAGGGGGAGAATCTCCTCCCTAGTCCAGGTGACCACACTATTTCTGATAAGACAGAACAAGCAAGGCTTTTTATCTTGAATAACAGAGCTATCTGGGCAAGATATGACAAAAATAAGGGTTGGAGAGAGGTTGGCAAGAGATGGTTTCCCAGCAGAATCCAGATGGCCTTCTTGCTTTAAATGGCTTGTTGTTGCTTGCACTCCAAGGAGGTGTTTTGATTAACTTGCTATTGGTGGAGCTGGGGGCAAGGATAAGGAGATGCAATCAACTTTCCTCCTCTCTCTGCGAGGAGCTTAAGGAAACATTTTTGAAAATCCTGAAAAAATTTCTCAGGACAGAAACACTGCTTCCAGCATAGTCTACAGCTCAATTCAACATTTGTTATTTAATCTCACTAGAAGCAAGGCTTAAGGAAATAAAGCAGGTCTTTTACTTCACAGGCAAAGAAAATTTAGAAATAACTGGGCTATTGGAATTGCTGTTTGTTAGGATTTTGCTTTGCACTAGTTTAAGTTTGTTTGTACATCCTCAATTTGTCTAATGCTATCAAGAGGTATGTGAAAAATGAATTTTTTTCAGGATACTTTCCTCTAGGAAATTTAGAAGACCTGATACTTAACTTTCTAGTGGAAATTTTATAATGATAGATTTTTGCTCAGAATTATATAAAAAAAGGAAGAATACTTTTTTTGTACATTTCAACATACATTAGAAATGCTGCAGTGGTTATGTAAAGAAGACAAAGGAGTGGATGAAGAACAACTGTCAGAACTACAAAAGTAACTACCAGATAGAAATATTTAATCAGAAATGATGCAGATCTTGGATTACATTTAATGCATTGCATTCAGGAAGCAAGTCAGCCACGGATCTGTCTCAAGCACTAAGCACCAGTATCTTCTATTTTTTTTTTTTAGGAGATGGACACCTTACTACAGGTGATGCATCAAATTATCTTTTGACCTAGACTTACATCAGTTGTCTTGCTTTACTGCTTAAGGAACAGTCAAGACATTAGTAGACATGACTTTTGCAGGCTAAGCATTGCATATATAGTCAGAGAGCCAAAGACTCAAAAAAACTTAAGACAAATTTATAAGTCTTATTGAATAGCATATCATCTCCTTCAGCAGAAAATGCCAACTATGTTTCTGAGAGTACTTAAGACATCACATATCACAGTGGTGGTGTCGATGGACCAATGCCGCGTTTTTCACACAGTGTCCCTCGTGGAGACGCTTTGGCAGTGCCCTGGCAGCACCCACGTGAGCACACAGCCTCACCCTCTCAGGTGGGCACGAGCAGCCACTCACACACGGTCTGTGTGTTCCCGAGACGGAGAGGCAGGAGGGATTCTTTGCGTGCCATTCCAAGGCATTTATTGGATCCATACCACGGACCGGGAACAAATGCCCTCGAAGGGGAACAGAGGCAAAGAGCAAAGAACAAAAGCCCACGCGTGGTTTTATCCCGAGGGGTCCCAGGGGCAGGCAGAGCATCAATAACCATAGTCTGAGGGCTGGGGGGGTAGAGGCAAGGTGGAGTGANGTAATGTGGACTTAGCCACCGCAACAATCATACATTTGTCACAGTTCTCCTCTGCTTTCTCTTTAATGTATAATTTCCAGCTTCCCCTTCTAGACGAAAACAAGCAACAAAATTTTAACACAGCTTTCAGTTCATGGGTTGTGTACTACTTTGTATTTTTGAGTTCCCCCCTGCAGAACAATGAACCATAAAACAAAGTAATACCTTTCCTTCTCCTTCAAGTTACTTCGTATCCTGCTGTTTCAACTAGAAGTGAAACAAAATATGTAAACAAGAAAATGAAGACAGAAGGAGGAATCACAAGACTAAACACAAGAGCTCCTTGAGAAATTTAACGTTACCAAATGTCCAAGCTTTCATACACCATACATCAGAGCTCTCTATTGCATATCCTACTACATGCACTCAAGTAGGAAAATAGAAGGCATTGACTTTTTAGGAATGGAAACTGGTCTCATCCCATGAAACAGATGTACTCAGCAATGTTAATACTCGGTAGACAAATAGTTGGAAGCAGACAAAATGTACTCCACATATCAAAATTTCTTCTGAGGAGTGAAAAATTCACTAGATAAATAACATTTCAATACCATTAGAATTGTCATTTTAAAACATGTGTGCAGCATGTAGGTATAAAAGATTACATAATCTTCTCAATGCTGTGTAGTAACTGATCTAAATAAATATCTGTGTAAAAATAGGTGTACATCTATTTATAAAGTGCCAGTATCAAAGGACTCTTCGAAGACACAGTTCTTCAAAGATACCCAGGCCCCATGTAAGGGCAGTGTTGTTTAAAGGTGCCTGAGTGAAAATTAGTGGCAGCAAAGTCCACTTCTCCTAGTGAGCCCTCCAGTTACTCCAAATCCATACAATTTCTTTGTTTAGCTGTTTTAAATTAAAATCATTATCACTAAATGATTTTGTTACTTCTGGGATTGTCATAGGTGCAAGAACTAGAAGGAGGAAGAAGACCATTTCTTCTCAAATTTTCAGTTCTGTCAACATGTACTTTGTAAACCTTCACTGCTGGAAAATTTGTAGTTAGGTTTTATCCCAGCACTTATTTTCCCCGCCAGTTTTGGATTGTTTGTCTATGTCAGGTATCAAATACAAACATTTTCATATCATCATATCAAGGCTGACCATCCAAACCTGCATTGCTCAGTTAGAAAACAGGCAGCTTCCTATAGCCCATTGAAATCTAGCAAGCTGACTTCCACCACTTCAAGTGGTGGAAAAAAAGTGTGAAAAGCCTGACTTCAGTACACCTCAGTGTAACACACATTTATATTGTGAGAAAAGACAGGATGAGAGAACAATGTGCTCCAGCTCTGTGAAGTTCTTTGCTGACACCTGTGTTTTTCAATGATCAGAGATCTTAACGATAAAGGACAATTTCCTTCAGGACTTTCAGTTTCCCACTGCTTATTCAAAGCCTGGGTTGATGATACCCATACCATACATATTCTGTCCAACAGACACAGACCTCAAATTGGAGACCTGGGCTAGTGCAGTCCCTCCAGAACAGCAGTATTTCTGACTGACGTGTTGGCAAAATCCAGCCAGAAACATCTGAAAGGGAGATGTAATTCTCCACCCGTCAAAAACTCAAGCTGATGCGACATCTGTGGGTGGATCTGATTTCCTACCCTGAAATCAGTGAATTAAGAGCATTTCAGGAGTTCAAAAAGAGGAAAGGTTTAAGGATCAGACACACCAGTACCTTGGGAACAGTACTCACACACTTTGACCCCCACTTAGGTCTGTGTACTGCTAGTCTGGAAAAAGCTTTATGCATTTTGACTTAAAACATCAGTTTTGGCTAAACCCACAGCTGAACCTACTCCTGCCCAGATGATATTTGCCCTTTGCACATTCCTCCAGTGATACATTTGCACGTTCTGCCATCGCAGTGCTATGCAAGCTTGCTGTACCTTTGCTATCTCTTGCCTACGATAAAGTCACCTCGAAAGATTAATAGGGTTCCATTCTTCAGCCCTGTCATTTCAGCACCTTTTTTAAAGGTCATTCGCACGTAAAAATGAGGCAGCTGGAAAACAGTTAAGCATCTCTGATGGAATGACTTTTAGGTCACGGGATACAGAGGGCCTCAGCTCCTGTGTCCATCACTGCCATAAAACACTTGGTAATTTACTGATCACCAAAATTGGTGTAATAATTCATGCATGCAAATTAAATAGAAAACAGAAGTATTTTAGGAGGATAACATTCTTTATTACAACACTGTATATGCCTGAGACAAAGCTGACAAGTTTCATGGCCATTTTGACCAGAGTCCTGGTTAAAATATTACATTTTATGGTTTGTTGCAGATTAATAAGAAAATACTTTTAAGAGCAGTTTCATATTAAAGAAATTAGAAGAGATTTAACGGTCCTTACTTAGTTGAATTAAGCAAAAGAAAAAAGCCCTTGAACAACTACAAACATCAGCTTGTGGTCTGTGCCTCATTAATTCCTTTCACACAGCTAGAAAGTGGGTGAAGCAAAGAGAGCATCCAGAAACAAGTGCTTTTGTGTGAAGATTGATTTTTTCTTTCCTGTTTTGTTCTTAAGAACAAAATGTGACTGGAATTCACAGAACCAGAATCCCCAAAATTTGAATTAACCCAACCTAGGTTTTATTCTGAAAAAGAAAAAAAATCCTGCCACGCAAAGTGAAATGCAGGGATGCAATGCAAAGTGTGCAGAAAGCAGACAAGTCCCAGTTCATTGTGGTAAGTGTTAACAGTTTTTCCATCTTTGGAAGATCACATTGGTGCCATTCAAAAGGAAGCAGCAGAAAACTGTTGAGGCGAAATATAAATTTTGCCTCCCTCAATACTCAAGTGTCATTTACAACTATAAACTTGACAGTGCAGCATTCCTATCTGTCAGCTAAAAGAGTTATGCCAAGTCACAGCTTCAGGGTTTAGCTTCGCCTACCAACGATCCAGTGAAAATGAACGTGTCTCTTTTCCAGAAGGGCTAGCAAAATATCCTCCACTTGGAGATTTCCATCTCAAAGGCCACAGGATTTCTGAAAGCAGCAACTTCACTTTGACTGCATGAACCAGCCATCAAATTTGTGATTGTCTTCACAGCTTTCAAATTTAAGATTTCCAGAGATTTGGCAGCTCTGTTTGGAGACGTGGAAAGCAGACCATTGAGCCATATCCTTTGACCCCCATTGTACCTGTGAGAGTGATATAGGATGGGTTGTTTGCAAGTTCTAAATATACGTGGGAATTCTCTTGTACTCTTTTCTACAGCTCCTGAAAATACAACACCCCAAAAAAACCATGAATTTACATCTTTCAACAGCCTTATTTATTATGAAAATCTCTATGTTTCTGGATAAATGAAGGCAGGAGATTCAGGTCATTGAAATCTGTATCTTATCCATCCCAGTTATGCCATACCATGCTGAGTTCTACCTTAAGCATCTATTTTAAAAATGCTGCTTTTCATTCAGCACCAAAGAAATGCTTGATGTCACCTTAATTCTTCCATCACTAGGAAATACTGATTTACTGCAGAAGGAGGAAGATTAAGAAGACATTTCCCTTGAACTGGACTTCCGAGAAGGAGTAGCCTACCACAGAAGGTACCGTGAGGATCTCATAAAGGTTCCTCACTCTGTATGTGGATTTTTACAGCAAAGGTGTTGAGGTGAAACAGCCAACTTGACATCCTTGCCAGATTCCAAGGGCCTGAACCTGATCCCCCCCTCCACAAACTTACTGCCTGCTTTGGCAGCAGCAGCTCAATCGCTAATGTAGAAATTTGCAGAGAGGAGTGCAGCAGTTAAGCAGCTCCACGTCCATTTGAGTCGCAAGGCAGTGACCACAGATGGTCATAGCAAATGGTTAACACAACCCATACTCTAACAGCTATTCTAGCACATGCACTTCTCTGTGTCCACCACCCCTATTTTACAGGTTTTAAGGTTTTAGAAATTCTGGTCGCAGGAGCTAGTTTTACAGTAACAATTTAAAATTCTAACCAATTATTTGCATGTATGTGTTGCCTCTACAATATTGAAGTGATTAATATGAATATTTACGCACCTGGATATTGTAGTGTGCATCCTTCATAAGGTGCTTTCATCCTGCCTAAGCACGCTGGTTAAGACTGAATCTAGCAGGACACACTATAATTAAATGAATCTATAATTTTTGCAGTTATTCTTATGTTCTTAACCTAGATTGAAACACAGTGCAACAGATTCTTATTATTTTCATCACTGGTTTGAAGTACAGCCAGGTCAACTACCTGTTGCTGTGCTTTTCCCCATCATTGAGAGAAGAGAGAAATGTTACAATACGGTACTTGAATACCCCTTAGTCTGAGTGAGCACATGGCAGCTGCTGGATGGAGGGAAGCAAAGGACAGGATGAAAATTAAGGAACAAAAGCATGTGAAAAGTAACAGTCGTAAATACATATTATTTGTTATATACTGATTTAAGCCGTCCTAAAGAAGCACTTCCAGTCCCAAAATTCACTTCTGAGGTACAGTACTACTAGCAAATGCAATAATTCAAGTGTCACAAAATGGACATGCAAAGGATGAAGGCATCAGCGGTCATAAATTCAGCTACACAATGCACGAGAAAGAACACCTCCCCTGCACACACTGTTTGCTCTCTCCAGACAGGAATGTGACACCTGCTCTGTGACAAAGCTCTGCATCAGTCCCTGTATTTCAAGGCAAATGCTGCAGGTCAGCCAGTGAGCAGTTAAAATGCTATAAATCTTCAGATGACTTCATAATAATTTATCTCCTCTCTTCGCATAAAGGATGGTTCAGAAATTCCCAGGATTAAAGGCTAAGGTTTCAAAAGCTATCCTTTTCTATTTTTTAAAAAACAAACAAAAAAAGGGCAAAATATCCATCCCACAAACTGAAGAGCCAAACTGACACACTAAAAATTGAAACTCACTCTTCAGAGTCTAAATGCTGAGGACTTTTGGAAGACTTAACGCACTTATGAGACTCAGGCTGGGTGTTTTGAAGCAGCTAATGTCACTAGTGATTCTGGAATATTTCTACCAAGATGCTACAGTCAGCATGGCTGTGTCACAGACTCCTGAGTCTGGTCAAGTCAGAACACCAACTGAAGTTGTAGATGTTCTTGAACTGCCCATTACAACTTGTTCTTACGACCCCCTGTGCCAAGACGCTCCTGACGCAGTCCGAGCAGTAGCCCAAGTCCTGCCCGCACGTCAACAATGCGGTTGCCGGGCTGCCAGAGGGCTCCGCACGGGGGCGGATGGAAGCAAGCGCGTCAGGAGGAGGCAAAGAAGGCGAGGGAGACCTTGCAGCTTGTAATCCAAACCACACTTTATTCCCACAGGGGAACAGGGAGTGTAGCTGAAGGGAACAAGGCAGCAAAGGCGGGTCTGAGGGTCCGGGAACAGGTATTTAAGGGCCAGGAAAAAAGGGGAGGAGAGAGGGTACATAGCCAATGGGAATAGGGATAGGAGGTGGGACAGAGGAGGGATTAAGGGTACATTGTCTAATTACATGACTTGGGGGTGTCAACCAATACAATCAACCAATGGGGCATCGAATAACTTGGAACTTTCCAGAACATATTAATATTAAACAAGGAGCTTGAATAAACATAAGGGGATTAACATAAAACTGGGAGGGAGTAAGGCAAGCTTATAGGCAGGCCAAGGCATGATTGACATACAGACTCCCACACACTCCTCCAAGAAACCCTGCTACCCAAAAGCCACTGCGTGCTACCCTTGCTCCCTCCTCAGTCCTACAGTGACTGTGCAGAAAGGCTTTCCACCTCCAAATCACAGAATCACAGAATGGTTTGGATTGGAAGGGGCCTTTGAAGGTCATCTGGTCCAACCCCCTGCAATGAGCAGGGACATCCTCAACTGGATCATGTTGCCCTGAGCCCTGTCCAACCCTACTTTGAATGTTTCAAGGGATGGGACATCCATAGCCTCTCTGAGCAACCTGTCACAGTGTTTCACCACATACATCATAAAAAAGTCTTCCTTCTATCTAGTCTGTATCTACCCTCTTTTAGTTTAAAACCATTACCCCTTGTCCTATTGCAACAGGCCCCTCTATCATACAAGCCCCCTTTAAGTACAGAACGGATGCAATAAGTTCTCCCCAGAGCCTTGTCCAGGATAAACAACCCCAACTCTCTCAGCCTGTCCTTAATAGGAGAGGTACTCCTTCCCCTGATAATTTGTGGCCCACTCCTGGACCCCGTCCTGCAGGTTCATCTCTTTCCTGTGCTGAGGACTCCAGAGCTGGATGCAGCACTCCAGGTGGGGTCTCACCAGAGCAGAGCAGAGGGGCTGAATCCCCTCCCTCTGTCTGCTGGCCATGCTGCCTTTGATGCAGCCCGGGGCACCACTGGCTTTCTGGGCTGCAGGCATGCATGGCCAGCTCATGCCCAGCCTCTCATCCAGCAGCACCCTCAAGTCCTTCTCGGGGGGCTGCTCTTGATCTGTTCATCCCCAGGCTGTATTGGTACTGGGGTTTGCCTCAGCCCAGATGCAGCACCTTTCTGGCCAGGTTGAACCTTATGAGGTTCACACGGGCACACTTCTTGAGCTTGCCCAGGTCCCTTTGAATGGCATCCCATCCCTCAGGCATGTCACCTTCACCACTTAGCTTGGTGTCTGCGAATTTGCTGAGGGTGCACTTGATTCCACTATATCATTGATGAAGATATTAAACAGACTGGCCCAAATAAAGACCCCTGAGGGGTCGTCAGTGATATCCATCTGGACATGGAGCCACTGACCACTACTGTCTGCATGCAAGCACCTAACCAATTCCTCATCCACCAAACAGTCCACCCATCAAATTTATTCAGCCTCAGACACAGCCATCTGCATGCAGACTCCCCACCATTTTTTTTTTGCTGCTCCTAAGCTGGAGGATTTTGAAAGGATTAGACAGCCCTGGGTGCCAGTCTCACAGTCACTGGAAAAATTAAGATGCTACTACCAAGGTCTTGGAAATGCTCTATAAATGCCTTTATAAACATAACATTCTGAGATGGAAATAAATGTCCTGGTAACTTCAAGAGAGGCAACATCACCATTGCAGAAATATTATGACACCACATTATTTAGCTTATGTAAATTATAATTTGATTGAATCAAATATTCTAGTCATTACAAAGAAAAAGGAAAAAAACCCAGAGTTTCCACATGTCACTTAACAGATAACCAGCTTTTTCTCCAGTCTGTTTTCCCAAAAGACCAAGCAGAACAGGCTATCAGTTTCAGCTTCAGCTCTCTCTGTCAGGCTTTTGTAGCTCACTGAGACTGTTCTATGTGCAGCACTTTGCTAGGAGCTGCAGGAGATTTTACATGGAGCAAGTTTAATGTATCCATGTGCTGCAGGTATCAAAAATACCTCTATCTATTCCTCCTTCATAAGGAAATACCAGAGGATTTGTTATTTGAACCACTACCACAAAGAATGTCCCACACTTATCAGGCACATGCTAAGATCTCTTTCAAAAAACAGTATTAGGGGGTCTTTCACCATAGACCCAGACCAGCTACTGAAATGTAGCATTCATCCATGAAACTGATGCAGAGTTAAGTGTTACATGCATCCTGTTCTGAGAAAAATGTTCTTTCTGGCCTGTCATCTCTTCTTCAAGACAGAGAGGAGATAAGAGGGTAGTCTTAGTCAGCAGTCCAAGTAATTTTCACCTGTCCTTTTTCTCCTTTACAAGGTCTTCCACACATACTTTTAGTTAAATGACAGGACACATCATCATTAAAAAGCTCCAGAATGCTATCTCACTGAGCAGGAAACATAACCATGTAAGAAAGAGATGATCAGTTATGAAAAAAAAAAAAAGCAAAAGGCAAATCTACTCAGACCACTTACCACAAACAGGAAGAATCCCAGACTGCTGGGTTTTGCTGCTTTCCCCAAAAGTGCTGCTACTTCTTGCCAGTCACAGTAGGTCTACAACACCTCTGTCAGTCCTTCTTAGCACTTCCTACATCAGGAATGATGCCGCATAGAAGCAGTTAAGTGGTTAAGTTGTAATTATAAACAGCTCCCCACAGCAGAGAGGGATGGAAAAACACCAGCTTTCTGGAATTAAGGGCACAACCATAACGCGTCAGTGTATGGTTTGCAGTGATAAACACAGGCCTACCTGTTTTCAGGATAAGGAGATGAATATGGCATCCCTTTCATGTGCAGAAAACAAGGGCTGACTCAGATATATTACACCTGCCCTCTTCCACAGTGTCAAGAGGCAAGACATGAAAGTTGTGTTGTGCTTCTTGAGGGTCTTACAGTGAGCAGGTATGACAACTCAAGCGTGACAGCAGGGTCAAACAATACTAGCATTATGAATCCGAAATTAGGTATTTGAGCTACCAGGGTAATACATTTCTGCCTTAGATCCTGATCTTGTGAAGACTTATGAAGGTATGTGACTTTAAACACAGACAAAGTGCCACTGCTTTCAATAGACCTATTCATATGTTTAAAGGCCTGGAGCTTTAGAGTGCTGATTCCTTGGGTCTGGGATTAGCTAAAATTTATAGCACCAGTAATTCTCAAGAAAGACACAATCACTTGTCTGGTCTTCTTTATACCAACATTTCCTTCAGGTGGAGGGAATCTGTTTAGAACAGGAATTACCTCTACTGAAAAGCCAAATGATCTTTTTCTAGTGCTGCGGTAGCCTGCAACCAAAATAAGACTCTTAAAATGACAAAAGATCAGGACCACTGACATAAAATTGGATTAACATGAAAGAATATTATCTTGTTTTCATTTGCCCATTCCTCCCCAAAATGCTCCATTATGACTAATCATTTAAAAGAATGGTTAACATTCCAAAATGTTAACAGAAAAAAACATACAACAAATAAAATTCAGAAGCATTATTTTACAACATGGTAAGAAGGACTTCAGTGACAAGACTACTTCAGTAGTCTTATAATGTTACCTACATCTGCACTGACAGTTGTTGCTGGGGACCTAGGAAGTAAGAGGACATGATCAGTCTGTTTTGGCCTTTATACTTCACTTTACTGAGTTTAAAATTCACAGGAAATTCTTCCACCTATTTTCTTTTACTTGGAAATGAACAAGGGCTTTTTCATGCAAGCTACTCTAATTTTTTGGAAACAGTCTGAAATCCAATGAAGGCAAGCACAGAGTTCTAGACCTGTAGAAGAATAACTCCGTTTACCAGGACAGACCAGGGGCTGACCTACTGGAAAGCAGCTCTGTGGAGAAGGACCTGGGCATTCTGGTGGACAACAAATTGTCCATGAGCCAGCAGTGTGTCCTTGTGGCTGAGAAGGCCAAAGGTATCCTGGAGTGCATTAGGAAGAGCATTGCCAGCAGGTCGAGGGAGGTGATCCTGCCTCTCTACTCAGTCCCAGTAAGGCATCACCTGGAATGCTGCATGCAGTTGTGGGCTCCTCAGTACAAGAGAGACATGGAGCTCTTGGAGTGGATCCAGCAAATGGCTGTGAAGATGATCTAGGGACTGAAGCATCTCACTTACAAGGGAAGGCTGAGGGAGCTGGGCCTGTTCAGCCTTGAGATGATTGAGAGGAGATCTCATCCATGTCTGTAAATATCTGAAGGGAGGGTGTCAAGAGGATGGATCCAGGCTCTTCTCTGTGCTGCCATGCAGTAGGACAAGAGGCAGTGGTCAGAAACTGATGCACAGCAAGTTCCACCTGAATGTGAGGAAGAACTTTACTGTGCAGGTGACCAAGCACTGAACAGATTGCCCAGGGAGGCTGAAGAGTCTCCCTCATCTCATTTTCCTTCTACTTTCAGGATGTAATAATTTGGGGGGTGGATTATAAGAGGTTGATGATGCAACTCCCTGTATTGTTACTCCATCCCCACAGCTAAAAGTGATGCATTACTTCAGCCACGTCCCTGCTGAGGCATGTTACTCCATATCCCACAGAAGCTGCTACTCACACTTCATGTTGTAAGTCAGATTGTGGCAACATATATCTTGTAGTGTATCACGCCACGTTTTGCTGTTTCAGGACTGACTGTGTGAATTGCTGAATCCAGTAAAAATTTTGTCTGTGAAATGTCTCCTGTATTCCTGTCTCAGACTCATATGCACAAATTAGCGTGGATATACGAAAAATCGTGTCAACTAGTATTTTACCTCTGCTTCAGCAGAAAATCAAATTACATTAACAATTTCTATGCATAATTCATTTTTCTCTGTTTTTCTAGCAAAAATATAAGTGATAACTGGGAAGAAGACAATCTCTTCTGCCCACTGTATTTTCCAATAACTTTTATATTTCTATTAAAAAGAAACCTGAGGTAAGAATTACTTTATAAGTGAATGCCAAGTCACACAAACCAACACTGCGCAGTTTGTGCTGCTACAGTCTAGTGGTGGGTTATTGACTCCAGAAGACATCATCATGAAAATTAGCATTTATTTCTCAGAGAAAAAATTATTTTTCATTTCTCAAAATATCTCCTTTTACATTTCAACTTGAAGAAACCAATCCCCAAACTCTGTTCTCAGCAACTTTTGTGTCAGAGACAGAGTAATAGCCACTGAAAGCTCCATTCTTGGCTCTAACAAGGTTAATCACTTTAACAACTTCTGTGACATTTGCCAGTGCTAGTACCTGCCTGCATGAGGCTTTTCGGTACCTCATTCATTGAAAAGGTAGGAAGTTCACTCCATATTTCTTTTTAAGTAAACCAATAAAACTGTTGACTTCCCCCACACAGCTGGAGAACCGTCAGTCACCACAGCTGTTATTTTGTCAAAGCCACCAAAGCAATTCACAGTGCCCTTCACAGGATTAAAAATAAAATCCTTTTTATAGTGTCATGCAGGGATAACAGCTTCAGCCATTCCTCATGAACCTTAAAATCCTTGTTAATCATATAAAAAATATCAACAGTTGATTTAAAGTACAGGAGTTACTTCTGCACTTTTCACCAAGTGCCAAAGAATAAACAACTCCATTACCCATTTCCAGTTTCATATTTTCAGTCAAAATCACACATATAGCTAACTCAGGTGACATTTGTCATGAAAGGGACACGGATTCAATTTCTGTTGTTGTTACTAGTACTTTCTCATCTTCAAGCACTGTGACAGATGCTATAGCATTGCTATATGACAAATTCTGTGTCAGCTAACCCTATTCTTTGGCTCTGCGACTGATATATTTTACAACATTAGACGCACTAGCTTTCTGGCATGAAATCCTGGCTTCATTGTAGTCAAAGAAAAAAATCCCACATTTTTCATATCTTGAAGAGAGCAAGGACTTTACCTCTAGTTTATGCCACCCCGCATATTGTTGAAAACCCCACCCTGAAGCAAGAGCATTTCTGTCACTGACAAAAATTCTCCTCCTGCGTTCATTTGATTTTTCCACTCCTCATGAAAATAACCTGGCACAGTGTGCTGGGGACCCTCTGTCTGCAAGTAACAGGTCCAGTACACCTGTGCTACAGCTGTTCAAGATATATGTTTTTTCCCTCTCTTGGTGCTACAGCTGTCTGAAAGCTCTTATTTTACTTTATGCTTTCGATATCTGTGACTCACTCCACCCTGTCCATTACAACTTTGCTCTTCCATAAAGCAATGATAGCCATTCAGCTGTTAAATGACCTTGCCCACAGCTAGTCTCTATTGGATTATTAGAAACCAGCCTTAGGAGCAAACCCACATTTCCTTCAGATTTGACTGGGAGAATGATGGCTGAGTTATCAGACTGTCTTATTGCAACCCAGAAAATGCCTTCTTAGCATATATCATAACCATGGATGTCTTAGCGACCAAGGAAATGAGCTCTAGAGTAAACACTCTTGCTGAAGTTTGCCCACCCCTGTCAACATTTGTTTAAAAATATGTCGACATTTTGGACAAGGTTATAAAGATTTCCCCTGTGAACAGAAAAAAATACACTGGATGAAACCGTGAGTGCCAATTCTGTTTCCGTTTTCATCCTCCCCCATTTTTTTGCCTGTGGCTCACTTCTGAGAAAGCTGAAGAAGAAAAGAAAAGGTTATCAAAAAGGCAGTAGGTTACAAAAAGAAGGAAGCAGAGGGATGCAGTGCACACCAGCATTGAGGGAAGGACATGCGAGTGAGTACCTTATTTGAGAGTGGGCCTGCACTATAAATCCCTTGTCTGAGGAATGCCCAGGCAGTACAGCTTAAAGAGAGAATGGGGACAAACCTCTCCTCCTTCTTTCAAGCATTCAGTATGCTTTTCTAACTTAAGCACAACACTTGATGAAATAGAAATACCTCACTGCAGCCTTTTATATTGTTATTTCAATGGTGATTAAAATGAATAAACAGATATGCTTCACCCTTGCCTGTAGCACTTAAAATTCAAACCCTGCCAGTATATGAAACCTGGAGATAGAAGTGACAGGGAATAATATGTAGTAAATTCATCAACCTTGGCTGTCCAGCATAGTGCAAAGAAAAATAAGTGAACATGAAAAAACAGAAATGAATTTAAATTTTTTCTTATAATTACCAAAACAATCTAAGTTTTCAGAGTAACATAAGTAAGAACATATTTTTTTTTTAATTGTGATTTTTTAAACACAGGACTATAACTCTTTTTCCTCAGAACAGTACTTTAAATTGCAAAAGATGAGAGGGACACCTTTCAGCATTAATAAATTGAGGAATATTTATGAGAATTAGCCTGGCATCTTCTTTGAAGAACCAGACCCCTGAGATTAATACGATGAGTACAAGGCAGACCTACTAGCAGTGTGAGAGATGCTCCAGAATTTGTGATGTGGTGCCATTCCAAGGGCACACAGACACACAAGAACACATCGACTCACTGTGGTTCAAGACATGCCTTACATTAAACCTCTTGTCAAGGGGAGCCCACAAGAGGATTCTGAATTCAGGATAGGCTTCTGGTGTGGGTGCCTGTGTCTGAGCAGGCACACCAGCTTTGGAAGACACATATGATTTGATGGCTTCATAGTGCCCCAACAAAGGAAGCCGAATGAGACAGAAACACCTTTTTAGCAAGCGGGAGAGATAAAGCATGAGAATAAAGCATATAATTAAACCTGATTAAAAATGATTACATTTCCACTGCATTATCCATGATAATAAGAAAGAAAACAGAAAATAAAGGAAGTGTTATGAATACTGCCTGTGATTAAAAAGAAAAATGGCCTATCCTTGTCTGACTTTCATTTAGTATGAGAGATGAGCTCTTTGGCTTGTAGTTTATTGGGCTCTTTTTCTGTACCATACCACAGAGAGCTGAGAACACCAAGAAGAAATCTAAATAACCTGTTCATAAGAAAAAGAAAACAAAATGCTGATGACCTTTTAGTATTTGAGGGAATAAACCGTAAGCAGCAGTTTGAAGATGAAAAGTAATTGGCATTGCACCTTCTTAATTCTTTTGCCAGTTTCAGGCCTTTAATATAGTTCTGGCTCTTGCTGACACACCTAAATGAGGTTTACAGAACCCAGAGCATCAATTTTGTGCTCATTAATGGAGAGGCAGCTGGACAAAGGCTGCAGGTATTGTTTTCCTTCTTTCACCTAGCTTAAATCACCACCCACTATTCAGAATTCATGCATATTTGTGGGCCACTGAAATGGAAAGCCTTTAATGCAGCTCCAGTCAAACATGGCTCTGGCAGAAAGAAGGCAAACCAGATGATCTCACTGAAGCATTTGGAGCAACTAGTATGCAAAAAGCAGCAATCTCAACATCCATCACAGCATGATAAAAGAATTAAACCAGGCCAGTCCTCTGAGCACTGTATTCACAGACCTGCAACATCTTTGTGTGTAGAACAGAAAACAGATATCTTGGCTAAAAAAACCCAACAAAATGGCTTATTTAGGGCAGGAACAGTAATGACACAAGGGGAACAGTGGGTTGACTCCTGCTTCTATGTATTATGGAAAGATATTAGAGGTCAAGGATCACCTTCTGCGTTTCTGATGTGCCAGAGGAGTCTTTAGAGTGCCCAGCTAACCTCCAATGATGCTCCTGATGTTGAAAAAGGAGATACCTCCCTCTTCTGAAGCCCATTACCTCTAGAAGGTGCTTGCACTGCCTTGGTGTGGCAGAGTGCTGTGTATCTTGCAACATCAGCCTGATGGCTTTGAGATCTTCCTGCCTAGAAGCACCATACAACTGGAACTTCTCCCAGTGGGCTACATAGGGGGCCTGGGGGAATTCGCATCAACTGGGTGACTAAATGATCTCCATTGCTTTGGCTGAGTGCCTAAAATCATACTGTGCAAATACCAGTCTCCCTCTCTGCCTTGTGTATGTAGCCGTAGGTGCTATTGCAGCATGTGCCGTCATGTCAAAATTTTTATCAGTTTATTTGCTTTGAGTCACAGTGGCAAGGTAGCTCTGGCAGAGACCTGAGCACTGGCCTTTGAAAGCAACAGAGAAGCCCATGATACATATTCCAGCTTGACACAGGGCTCGGCTGACCTGGTTTCACCCTACTTGTGCTGGAGCCAGCTGAACTGCACCTTGCTGAACTGCGCTGGAGTATGAGGCCCTCATATCTTCAGTTACAGTATAGATGGATCACTGTTACCTTTCCATGGCTCAGTAATGAGCTGCGAGGAGATCTGAGCCCACCCAGAAGCTGCCACAACCTGGTAGTGCTAAAGTGTGGAGGAGAGCAGGTTGGAGCTGTCCATGGTGCCAACATGAACAGGTAGCGTCGGTGTAGCGAGTGTGTGGGGATAACACCTAGGAGGTGGTGTCCAACTTTTCCCACGTTTATCAAACTTCTCACTTTCCTGTTCCTTTCTGAGAAAGCAAGAGATGAAGACTCAGTGCCATTCACTCACTAGGGAGGTCAGGGCAGACTACAACCTTCCTTGATGGAGTGCCCAGTGCAGGTGAGAGAGAGCAGCAAGAAAGACTCATCTAGTCAGGTGGGTAGGTGTCTCATAATAAAATCAAACAGGGCTAAGTATGACACTCCTACATTAATTAAAACCTAAGAGCTTGAGCTCAATTTTTTATCATTTCTCCAATTACTTGTATGACATAAAAGAAGTGCCTGGAAAAATAGTAATACATTACTGTCACAACATACAACATGACTCTACGAGATGAAATGCCAGGAGAAATATTATAGGTGGGAGATTTAGAAAAGAAAAAAATGGTTTCATATTGCCTGCCTTTTCTGATGGACAACGTAGGTTTGAATGCCTTCCAATTTTTCTTCTACTCTTTGTTGATGGGGACAGGGAGTGGGGAGAAGGCATGAATACCACATGGAGCTGGAAACCTTCAAAAGTTTCTTGCCATTTTGAATAACTGCTGTTTTAGAAGATGCTAGGAAGAAAACTTATGAGCATGATCAACTGAATCCTTTTCATCACTCTTATACAAAATATAGTGTATGTACCAAAAGGAAATAATGTTGAATATACTCTGCTTGGTTGAATGCTCCAGTATATTCTTGTTCACAGAAAATTACTGGGAACAACTGGCCTCTCACTACATCTTGCCAAAAGCCTGAAGGGAGCTTCTGTAATGAACTCCCTACATTTTGCTTTCCTTAGCATCAAAATGTCAGTGCTGAACGTGCCGCTGTGAACAGTACATGTAGGAACAGCATCATTAAAGATAATGGCAGGCATTATTTGGAAGGAGATTATGTCATATTAAAAATAAACCTAAACAAATAGCCAGTCTGCTGATGCCTGAACATTCCTGTGCTTGGAAACACAAATATGTCATTGCCCAAATCTGTATGGGCTGAATCAAGAACAATTCTACCTCTGAGCCAAAGCAGTTTTGTAGGATAAGATGGTGCAATGGAGATTCATTCTATTATCTCTCTCCTTCATGTATGGAAAACCTAGAGAAAAGGCAGAGCAAAAGACAATGGAGGACAAACACCGGCTTTTTTGCTTATTATTTCTTCTTTGGCTACATGAATGTAGTGTGATCCACAGTTGTGAGAGGCTGGTAGAGCCAAGCTGACCGTGTGTTTGGATGCCAGGAGCTGGCTGGTCATGGTCTGCTTTTGGGTCATTGGTTCCCAATGGAGCTGCAATACAGAAAAGATGGTATTCATGTTGCACACACTGCAGAGCGC
Source organism: Machaerirhynchus nigripectus (assembly GCA_013397975.1). Lineage (NCBI taxonomy): Eukaryota > Metazoa > Chordata > Aves > Passeriformes > Dicruridae > Machaerirhynchus > Machaerirhynchus nigripectus. The sequence goes on along the minus strand of VZRQ01006361.1, from coordinate 89,936 downwards.
TGGATTGGTGCTGAGGGGTAGACTTTAGATTTAAAACAGCAGATCCTTGTGGGCCTGTGAAGAAACCATTGTCAGTATGAGCCACAGAAAGAATAAGAATGTGTAATGTGACGGCCTGGTAAGGGAGAGGGCTTGGGACAGTGAATACTCTTCTTCTACTTGAGTCCAAGAAAATAAATATTTATTCTACAATCCAAATCTAACTTAGCTGGCTGAGAGCTTCTTTGATCACCATCCTTGTACTATTTTTTTTTTGTTTAGGAATTATTGCCAGGAAGAATTAAATTGAATTAAATAGGTTAGTCTGATTTACCTTTGTTTCATCCCTGGAAGAAAAAAAATCTCGAACTGTTGCAGAGTCCATACATTCATTTCTCATGTTTTTAATGTCTACTGTACTGCTATGTCTTAAAAAGCATGCTGCTAAACTGTGCAGCCTGTAAAACAGACATCAGGAGTTACATGCACAGTGTGAAATATCCCATGATTTAATTTGACTTTGCACCATTACTGAGACACTTGTGCCATTATGTGCTGCATTACATTTCCAGCTGGAGACCAGAGATAAGGTGTTTCAGGAATACCTATAGACCAATCACAGTCTTTAAAAATGGATTAGCAGTTGGAGGTCCTGTACTTCAGAGCCTTGAAAGGACTCTGTTTAAGGGAAGGAAAGGAAAGAGGGCAAAAGGAAGGATGTGTTCAGCATCCTCTGAGAGCCAGCTCTTCTAACTTATGCCAAGCTAGGAATCCTGATGTAACAGACACTGCTGAGAATTTAGGAACACAGAAGAATATAGACCTCAATCTACCTGCAGATCTTGCAACAATGCCAGAAGAAGGGGCCGTGTATGCCTGCACTGCTGGCAGACATGACCCTAAAACAAACCCAGACCCACCTCTAGCCCTGGCCAGCTCTCTGGGAGAGCAGGAGATATGGGGAATCCAGAGAAGCTGCTATCCTCCTCAGGCTGCCATCATTTCCACAGGTGATGCAGGAACCAGAGGAAGATGTGGCTTTTTGTCTCTTGTGTCCCCTTGCAAACCATGTTGCAGTGTGACCATTACCGTGAAGTTGTCCTGTTGTCTTCTTCTGGTAGTTTCCTGTTTTCCCTCAGTAACATACAATAGCAACTTCTGGTTTTGGTTTTTTTTTTTTTTTTTACATAAATATTACAGGGACCGTATTATTTATCTCGTGTGGTGTGTGGAAACAAGGCTTAGGTGCAAAGGAAAGACATTTAATAACTCCCGTGACCTGGACAGCCTCATCTATTATGGTATTATTTTATTTGAACTGCGAGACCAGAGTGCAGCAAAAAGACATCTGCTGTTTGACTGACAAATGGCTGGCATAACAAACATCCAGTGTGATGTGAACGATCATTACTTCTAAGGGCAGTGTGAACTCTTTCTCTCCGACTCGGTTTTATCTCTGAAGGTGAATGCCTGCTCACCTGCAATATATTCTGCCTGCAAATTGGCAAATGCCATTGTAATTCTTCCCATTTTATCTTTTTCTCTTAAGCCTGAGGAAAGAAGTTATGAGGAAGAGAGAGAGACATTTTTGCGTTCTCTTCAGAATCTTCTATGTAAGTGAAACTTAATCAAAGGCTACTGTTTGTCATTTGATTTTGAAACAATTTTGCCTTTCAACATTCCCCGTACATGTCAAGAGGAGTAGATGTTTGCAGGAAAGGCAGCTGAAATATCCTCCTTTTTTTATTTATTGATTTTGTACAACTCAGCATGGAAGTTTTGTATAACAAAACAGGCAGCTTAATAAAGATGCCTAAGTTATCAAGAACCACTTAGGTACACAGTGGGTACCTAAAACCACAAAACTAGAAAACCACACAAGGTTATTGCATGTGAGAGGAATATGCACACAAACACCCCTGTATGCACATGTGCACTTCTGTGGAAGGGGTGAGAAACCCCTGGGGAGCTAAAATTACCCCTATGATGTGACAGGCAGTTAGGCAGCCTGTGGGGGCTTTGCCTAGGCCTCAGCAGTGGCACAAATTACAGACACACATCCCAAAATAAACAGAGTCAGTGTTGTCTCCTGCAGCTGATACACAGATGACCACTAGCTGTTGGAAAAAGGCACGTTCAAATACTTTAAAAAACCCTACAAACAACACCACAGACCAAAAGAATTCCTACAAGCACAGAAAAATGGTGATAGTACCATCATGCTATTTTGTTGCGCAATAATACAGTTTCCTCATCAAGATAAACTATTCAGCCTTCAGCCGGGTAGTTTGTCTGCTCAGGAGCTGGATTACTGCCTCATAAAACAGTGCAATGGTGCAATTATCACTTTGGTATTAGGCAGGTACTGCAAGGTGCTCTCGTTCTGTGTCAGGTGGGACACTTTATGGGGGCCATAAAACTGATGTGGCTTCAAGTACTTGCTACAATGATAAATTAATGAATCATGCTGTGGGCTGTGTCTTTAACAAAATGGAATAGCTTCTTTTCTCGCAACATGCACTGGAGGTAGGTGAGATTGTATGCAAGTGGTGTGGATGTCACACTGCAGGGGGAGGGCTGAGATGAAGGTGTATGAAGCTGAGACAGAAGCATATGTTAGATACTTTGCTAATGTGCATTTCTACTTAACTCTGCTTCTCATTTTCACTATGTTTCCCCTACCCTATCCTTTGGGAATGATCAGGCACTAACTTGTGTGTGAAACTGAGGGGGACTCTTTGGACAGGGTAGAGCTTTCCAGTTTTGTTCATTTGTCATGCTCACAGACAAAGAAGAAATCTGCAAGGAGAATGAGTGAGTATTCCAGATCCTGAGATGTAGGTGGGTTGGGAACAAACACCAGCATGTACCAGGATTGCTTCTGGATAAAAAGGAGTCGTACTCA
>VZRQ01006361.1:22649-87024 GCA_013397975.1 Machaerirhynchus nigripectus | reverse complement strand
AAAAAAAAAAAAAAAAAAGGAACAAAAAGCCTAAACAAAAAAACTTGTCTCATTCCTTGCAGACTGAGTAGATGCAGAGGGACGGGGATGAATAAGCAAAGTGTCACACAATATACAGTATTTGCAAAGTCTGGAAAGAGTAGTGTTAGAGCCCTTTTCTGTACATGAGCTGACTAGTTGGTGCAGTGGAAAGAATTCCAGTACTGAAAGTGTATTTGGATTGAAAAGTAATGGCATCACATGCTGAAGGGACAGGTAAAATACAGCTGAAGCAGACAAAAGGAAATCAGACCAAGGTAAGATAGAAACATCCCTAACATGTTTGGTTATCAAGGATATTAGCTACTTTCACAGACTTGAAGAAAGTGATTATTTGGGGTTCTTCCCCATATTTTCCTCCCATGCAGTTTTGAAAAATTCTGGAAGAAATTTCCCACCTTCTACCCCACTTCCCCCAAAGTATCAGATTCAAACATTGTGACAATCACACATTTATTGATTTATTTAAGCTTAATTTTTAATTGCACACTATCTGAATGGGCATTGAAACACCATTTATCAAGAGCTGAAGTTGGTCTCACGGTAAATAGAAAACAGAATCTAATAAAGTGGGAATAATTTTTAAGATTTCGCCAATTAAAAAACCCCAAGTGATTAAAAACACCATCAAAATTTTTAAGCAAACATAAAAGGGTTAATTTTAAGAGTCTAAAGCAAGAAAATGAAATATGCCTTACGCTTTCAAAAAATTTCTCTTTTTTTATTTTAGTAAATCAAAACAACCCAGAGAGTAAAAGTGCAGGTGTTTCAGATGAACGAGTAACTAAACCATCTTTGAGATCTGACCTTCACATCCATAGTTTAAAATGAATGCTTGTCAACTTTATATGCTTGCTTAACTTGAGACTCATTCAAACACTCCCAATCTCTTAGCTACAACGTGCATAAAGGTTTTAATAGCATTTATTGATCCTGGATGCATTACACCTGGAGATGTCACTACTTATAAGGAAAGTAACAAGTTACTGTAAATATGCAAAGCACATGTTTATGAGACAGGGCTGGCTCAAAGCTCCTTAGAAATGTAAGCAGATGCAGTTTTGCTGCCAAAGGATGAAGAGGAGATGGTGCCAGACTGAAAACAGACTTATCCTGCTAAATGGGAGAGAAGAGGACAAAGGCATGCACCTGGGGTATTCAGGTACCCAAAAAGCTGGATCTGCCATGCCAGCCACTGCTTGAGGAGTGGTGTGGAGGCAGTAGCTGAAATTTTGGGAGAATTGCTCTCCTCCCACACCCATGTGTGCCCCTTTATGGCCTCCCTGCTTCATTCAGAACCCCAGTGCCACCATCTTAAGCTGCATTTGAGTCCAGCCTGCCCAGGAGGTGGCAGGGCAGGGGCAACACCAACTAATCCAAGGCCTTGGACTGGTCCCAGAGTGAAACACAGGCAATACATAGAATTTACAGTAGCAGATGGACTGGGATAGTGTTTTGAAAGATGGGAGAATCCTTTATGGCAGTTGAAGCCAAAAAAACGACAGTTTCACAATCTGTTTTCCAGTTTTCTTTTGTAGGACACAGGTAAGTGACCTCTCAAGCTGTCTTAATACCTGGTTACCCACAAGCTCAATACTCAGCCTTTAGACAGACCTCCCATTAGTTTAAACACTGTATAAGCCCCTCTTTTCTCTACAGTTCTTATCTACAAATCCTCTAAGAGGAAACACGCTGCTCAGGCATTTCAAAAACCACAGTAAACTTGACCCCATGGTCTGATTGTGTGATTCCCACCACATGCAAGTGCTCACAGGACTCAGACCTCACTTTTCAATCACTTAAAACACCACCTAAAATCAAGCAATACAAGGTAATCACCAATTACATTCAGGTATAAGCTTCCATTGGCATGAGGTTTTCTGCTCCAGCCTGGTGCCGTGTTCTCAGGTGGTCTGAAGGCACCACTGCAGAGGGGAGCATGTCTGGTCACCGGGCCTCTGCAATTCTTTGTGAGTCCAAACAGCATCACTGAGAAATTGAGCTGGCGTGCAGCATGGGAAACCCTGCACAGCAAGAGGGACCTGGCACAGTGAGTGGAGAAGCTGCATCCGTGGAGCCTCTTCTGGACAATTTTTTTTTCTTTTTTTCAGGAGCTGGTAGTTACTATAGAAATTGGTCCATGGTTTATTCTTTTAAAGTCAAACTTTTAAAGACAAACTGGTGGCCCTCTCTGCATTCATAATTTCCAAGAAGTGGGCTTACATGATTATACCAAACTAAGTTTCAACTTTGCAATTACCTCCTTCACTAATTAGTGACTGGAAATACAGACTCTTATGGTCAATTTACTGACTTTTTCTCCTTCTTGCCCATCTTTCTTTCTCATTCCTACTAACCCCATAAGATTCTTCTTGGCAATCATTCCCTGTGGTTGCCCTTGTTGTATGCATGCTTTCTCTGCCTCAGAAAACAACAGCACCAAAAAACCCTATCACAAATCAAACCTCAGTCTTCTGAGAGGAGCTAAATTTGGTAAATGCTGAAAAGGCAGAAGTAGACAAGACTTTTTTTCCCCCACTATGTACATTTGATTATTATCATGTCTGATAAAAAGAAACATAGACATCATGGACCTGCAAATGACCTTTCTGATCCCTTCCCATGGGCATGAATCTTTGCATGCTTTCTTTCTCCATCTCTTTGCTGTCAAACTCATGGTTGAGGAAGAGGTACTAACACAGCTCACCTCATTCCTCTGTTCTGACCTTTAGGTAGATACTATCCATGCTTGCAAATTGGGAATGGGACATTAATCCCCTGAAGGCATTGAGGTTTACTCTTTGCTGTAAAATTGATGCTTAGACACTAGGAGTAGGTCTGATGGGAATAACAATCTAATGTAACTTTTCACTGATTTCATGTCCACTACTAACTTTGACAATGAGAAAACACGGCTTCAAACTGAAAGACAGCCCATTCAGAAATTCAGTTGCTTTGTTGATCAGAATGGAGCCACAAAAAATTATTAGCTGTCATGCATTATTTATTGTTAAAAAAAAAACCAACCAAAAATATTCACAGTCACTCATGTTTATATCAAATTTTAGAAAGACAAAATGTGTTGTGAAAACTGACAAGTCATATAGGAATTATTCACCATTAAAAAAAAACTTACAAAGAAGTAGAAAGAACAAGCAAAACCCCAAAGTAAATGTATGAAGTAAAGCACTAAAAGGTAGGGGCCACGTTCACAAACCTGTGCTAGTTGCTGTAAGCTTTTCCAATGAGCAAAGCAGCTGGGCACATAGGTGAAACTACTGACATCAGTGCAGTTGTGCTTTCTCCCACCTAGTCCCAATTAGGACCATGAGACTGATGTCAAATAGTGGGGCTAGAAATTCTGCTCGTTTTATAAATTTCCAAGTGCAGCATCCTGTCAGCCTAGCTGTACCTGCAGCTACCATCAGCAAACCCACCTCTAATTTACACAAGCTCACTAAATGGCTAGATGTAACTCCCTTGGTGGTAAAAAAAACCTTTCATTTGTCAAATGCCAAGCACATCATGGATAACGGAAAAGAAACTCTCCTAATCGCATCCTACACGCCAGAGATGAACAAAACCCGAACAACACCCTTGACATATTGTTTGCCTAAGAACCAGTCGCCATCCTTTGTAAAGCTGTATATGTTGATCTTCCCCCTTTTCTAACTGAAAACCCTAAGACAGCCAGTCTCTTGAAAAAGGTTTCAAATCACCTATATTTTATGCTATATTACATTGTGTGCAGTGGAAGCTGTGAAAAACTCCCTTGCAAGCGCTTCAAGTTGGCTGCAGATGTTACACGCAGCCCTCCCTCTCTCCTCTCATATCAATGCAGTTTATTTACACAACACATAATAGATCATACATCAACAAGTAGATTTTTAATGAATAGAACAGCTTCAGAAATTGCACTTCCAGAATGATTTGTATGTTTTCTATTTATTTACTAGTACATCTCAACCTACCTAATTCCATTTCTAATCTCACAAATGTTGTTATCAATGTATTATAATTGAGGTTATGAAAGTCTGCTTCTAACCTATTCAGAACAGTCAATCTGCCTTAAAATATTTCTGTTTGGAAACAGGCAAAATCTCTTTCAAGAGGTGACATCCCTTTCATTGCCTGCTTTATGTAGAAGCATGCTCCATTTGGGCTCCAGGAAAAATGACAGATAAAAGGGAGAAATATAATTATACATATTCTTCCTATCAAATTAAAGCAAAGCAAAACAAATAAGTGGGGTTGGTTTCCATTGTGTGAAAACTACTATCATATTCATATGTTTCAAGAAGAGCAATAAAAATGTCTTCAAAGATATCATATGTTATTTGATTTAGACTCAAATCTTGAAAAATGGAATAATTTATAATGCCACTTTATTACTGAAGAGTGTGCACTACAAAGAGATATGATGTGCTGAATTAAATGGCCCAATTCACTTGTTAAATTAATTAGGAACATAAATGCAGAAGCTCAAAAAAAAAAAAGGATAGCAGAGGAGAGGTGAGTGAGAAGAGAAAAGCTAACCACTACATTTTCTTGCAGAAGTTTGGGGAAACTTTCATGGGCAGGGTAGCCCCCTGGACTCTGCAGCAGCCCTGTGTGGCCCACTTCCATCTTCCATGAGAGGTATTTCAGGAAACGAGCATGTGAGACGCATCTGTGTCCAGGCTGTGATAGTTACGGCTCAGGCCTCTTTCTTCAACAGGGGAAAATGCAAATTATTTAATTAGCATATTCCCGTGAATTAATGTCATTAATCAGAAAAGGTCCAAGTGATAATCACACTGCTTGAGAGCTGATTGAATGCAGAAATCTTGAGTACAAGCTCGATGTGAACTCAGACATCTGGGCACAGCTGGGGGCACCCGGAAAAGTGGCAGGAGTAAGGAGATGCCTGTGCTGCCTTTTCCCTGCTGAGGGGACTGAAAAGAAGGGCTCCCGTGGGTATGAGTGGCACGGCAGCTGAACCTGTAGGACCCAGCACAAGGCAATCCCAGCCAAATCTTTTCAGGCTGAAAAGATCCTCTGAAAAGATTGCAGGATCCTCTGCATTCTCCCTTCTCCTGAATCCTACCCCCCTGCCACTGCTATGAATCTGTGAGGCCAGACCTTTGGGGTGGCAAGATACAGGGAGCTGTTTTGTTTTCTTACAGAGAAGTGTTGGTTTGTCTGCAGAATACATCTAGGCAGACACAGTGCACTAAGGAAGGGCTTTTCAAGGGGAGTGAATGGCACTTTAAAAAAAAAGAAAATGAAGAGAAAAATAGGCTGGCTGTATCTGTGTGCTGGTCTGCATTTGCCTATGAGCAGCTGGTGTCAGTCTGAGAAACTGCATCTTCTGTAGCAAAAACGTACAAACCAGCATTTAGGTCTTTCACTTCTTCGCTGCCTCCTGCTGCCCAGTGCAGAAGGCATTAATGAAGACCCCAGGAGCTGGATGATATCCTTCACACTGGCTGATAGAATTGGGAGCCGGGAGACAGGAGCCTATGGATGCCACAGCATGCCCTTTACCCCCAATGTACTTAAATACCAAGTCTCATAGTGCTTGTTCATTTGTCATCCGTGTGTGTGAAGCGAGACATATTCTGGACAGAGGCAGGTGTAAAGACACATTTTGGCAGAAGAGGTTCCTGGTCATGTTTTCTCGGATGGAAACTGAGAGAAATGTACCCAGAAACATGGCAATCACCATTATGTTTGCTTCTCTGCTGCCCAGAGGCAATCTGGAAGTAAGGGTTTCCTGGCTGTTCCTGGTTAACAAAGATGTTTAAAATGTTAGTGACTGTCCGTGTGGTTGAATAAGCATCTACTCCAACAACTGCTGCCCTGGATCAAGAGCAACGTTCATTGGAAAGAGGTGGTTTGCCTAAATCTTATGAACAGATCTGCAGCTGCAGACCCTTGCAGACAGCTTTGGTGCATCTGGCATCATGTCCTAACCTGAGAGACCTCCTGTCAGCAGAACAAAATCCCCTGACTGCTACACCCCATTACGGTTCATCTTTGTATTCACAGAAAGAAAAGCTTATTTTGTAGAGCTGGAGCTTCAGGGGCAGTCCCAAACCAAGCCAGCACTCCAGCCTTTTGAAAACGGAAACATTTCTAGTTTTCAAACATTAAGCATGTATCCAAGGGCAAATATTATCCACTTTTAACATGCTATGGGAGCCCCATGGCAGTATAGCTGCAGACCCTAAGCCTGATGAAAGAGTTCCCTGAAATTGCCTGTATGAAACAGTCAGATGCTCATATGCTTTATTGTCTCGATGTTTGTCTGCAACAAACAGAATGTTTCCCTCTCCTCAAAGCGTTGTTCTGCACTGCCAGAAAAACAAATAGGGACTTCTCAGATTTGACTATAGAGAGAGAATCTGAGAGCAGGGGGTGAGTCACTTTTCTACATTACTTCTTTAAGCGTTGTTTTATGCAAATTGTCTCACTTCCTCTAACCTTTAAAATAACATGACTGATGAAAAGTGAGGAACACCAGAAGTTTTTCTCCATCTGGAAATACAGCCTTTTAGACATCAAGGATGACAAGGCAGAAAGACTACCAATCAATGAGGCAGTGAGAAGAGGGACTTACTTTTTCCTCTCTTTTATAAGGTAAACCTTAACTGGAGAAGGCTGTTTGGTCACTAATCTAAAACTGTGCTCCTTGTTTAACAATTAGACATGACACAGGCAGAAAATGTGATACTGAAATGACTCAGAGAAAGGTGCTCCCTGTAATTATTTGTGCTAATAATGTCCCTTTATCTTGTCTTTGGCATTTGCTTTAAACTCAAACTGTAAGAATACAATGCATAATTGTTCTGAGCTACTTAATACGATTAATGATGGAGAAACAGGTGCAAGGATGCATTTCTCCCACTCTGTTGGAATTTATCTCAATCTATGTCCCACTGAAGTATTTTAAAAACTGAAGAAACAGCTTTTCGCACAAAGAAATGTTCATAAACACAATAAATTGAGGTAATTATATCCTGTAGTCAGCCAAATTCAATGTGATTCACATATCATAGTCACTTGACTTCTCTCTGGATTTGCTCTGAATGACACATCTCTGACTTGTAACAATTTCTGTTCCAAGCTGTTATGAAACCATTTACCCTAAATGATGGCAGCACTTAGAAGGGTGGCTGAGTGAGTTTCTACTGCAAATAGTGCTCTCGTTAAGGAAAATCATGGCTTGTGAGTATGTATATGGCAGGGTTTTTATTTTTCCTTTTTATTTCTTTTGGTTGTGGGTTTGGGCTTTTTTTTTTTACCATTATATGGGGAGAATAGTTCAGTATAGATGCCATTGTAGAAAGCTTACAGTTTCCTAGGAAGTTACTGTCATGTCATTATTTGACCTCAAATCTCCACCCTTTGAAAGGACATTTTTAAACCTCCCACCCTCAAGCAGCAGCAATGAATTACTTGACAGATGTCCATGGTCTGCAAACCACCTCTAACATCTAGTGCAGCTCTGGGACCCACTGCACACATATTCAGTCCCTCATATACACAGCTTAAGATCTCACTGCTCTGCCCATATCACCCCAGCCCTACCAGTTTTCCAGCCTCATGTGAAGGGAGCAATCTGAGTCCCACTCTCCCAGCTTCTTCAGCCTTTACCCTGATCCTCCTACAGCTCTGAGGTGCTTCCTCCCTGGGCCAGTGCTCAGCTGCCCAGATCCTGGCACAGCAGCACCCTGCACAGGGCGTGCACTGCCTGCATGCAAGTGCTTGCCTGAGCAATGCTCTCAGCACTTCGTACAAGCTGGGCCACAGGAGATGCTGAGGAGCATCACAACACCTGAGGCTTGTTCTTGGACACAAATAAAATGCAGAATCCTTTCACAAATTCTTTGTGCACCCAGAGTGGTATAAGAGAACTGCAGAAAGATTTTGAGTAGAGATATACTTGATTTAGTCTCGTTATGCTTTCCCTTTTATTCCAAAATAAATTCACAGAGAAGAAAATGGGTAAGCTGAATATTCATGAACCGCCATTTGTAATACTTTAAGTGCATCAATGCCTGTTTACAGAAATAGGACTTGCCCTCCAGTACACTAGTTTGTCAGATGATAAACAAATGATAAGCATTTCCTTTCATTTCTAAATTAAAAATATAAAAGCTAGCCAACGCTTGGGATGAAGCACAATGTAGCACTAAGGAAATTTGTTGTGACTCTCCCTCCTCCTTCAAGAGTGTGAAGTTTGTGGTATATTGAAAGTTGTTTTTGGGATTGTCTTTAAAGATTGAAAGAGTCTATAAATTTTCATGAGCAGTGGGCTATGTTGCAGTTACAACAAGAACTGTACGTGCACTCTATGTGTGTTAAAGTCATCTGAATGCTCAAGCAATAATTAGAATACAAACTACCTATGTAGAACGTTTCCCCCCCTTACACACATCTTCTTGTTATCAGTAGGATATTGAGGACTGTAAGTAATTAAAAAAAAAAAAAGTTGGAAAAGAGACAAGAGGAAGAGTTCAAGAGAAATGTAGTAAGAATTCCTCTGAAGTTGGCACGAGCTGCTGAGGGGTCCTACCTGACTCTGGTCTTCTGAGATTGATGGCCACACTATGCTCTCTGCTTTTCAAAGAAGTGGTGAGCAGCTTGGCACAACTCCAGCTGAGTGCAGCAAAGGTGGAAGAGCCCTCCTTAAAGCCTTTTCCTTGCTCCTGCTAATGCCAGTGGGACTCTGCATAAGCCCGCCCTTGCTGGAATGTCCTCAGTTAGCATGGGGGTTCAAGTGGAGTCTGTGGGTCAATGCTAAAATCTGCAGTTGTGAGATGAACATTGTCAGAGGGCACAAGAGAGTTTCCAGCCCCAGCAGGATCAGTCAGAAACAGATACAAATTCTATGGAGAGTATTTTAAGGGCAGATCCATGCATTACTCACTGAAAACATGTATAACATTGATTTTAAAATTATGTTTAAAAAATAAAATCATAATACACAGGCATTTTATCCTGCATTTACTTTGACTGCCACCTGTGTCTTCTTTGAAAGGATATGAGTCCTTGGGGCATGATCACAATTAAACAATGAACTGATAATTATATATTCATTTCTGCTAAGGTGTATGTTCATTTCAGCTGAAGCATTGGGTGTTTGTTATGGTGTTAAAGATGTTCTCATGCTGGTTTCACAGTAAATGTACAGTAGCTTATTTTTTACCTTTTTTTATAAAAAGATGTGGCTTGTAACTCTTCTCGCTTAGGGACACCCAGTGCCCAAGCAGTATCCACAGTTTTCTTGTAACATTGAAGCAGTGCTGGTATGGGAGTGAGATGATCACATACATACTTAGTCTCCCTTCTCCCATGGATTCTAATACATCCTCAATATTAAGGTTTCAAACTGTCCCACTGAAGTCAGTGCTATTCTCTGCATGCTTAAAAGTACAGGAAGTCTATTGATTCAAATTAAGGTGACCTGGTTTTATACCAGGATATTTCAGTGTTGAGCGTGACTGAATTCTAACGTTGCTCTCCATGCATATTCATAGTTCTTTGCCTCTAGGTCTTACACTGTCTCCTAAACAGGATAACATAATCAGAGCATCCTAAAACATGTCTGTTTCTTGAAAACAGCAACTCTGACCAAAGAATGCCAAGGAGCCTGGCAGACAGTCACAGTTCAATAGATGGTTACTCTGTCTGGCCTTCTCTTCTGGGCTACCTCTGTGAAGGTGTTGGCCTGACAAAGTTCAGCGCAGAATTGGGCAGTACCTCTGTTACAGTGTGGTCGGCAACTGCGTGAACACACACAGGGCAGCTGCAATCCCATTGTGAGCTTCATCTCACTTGGCCTAAGAGCTGACTACATTTTCTCTTCGGGATCTTGTCTGTGTGGAGCTCATTGCAAAACAACGGCATCAAAGAATTTCAAATACCTGCCTTAGCAAGTTAGTACCACACTACTGAGGGTGGAGCCCCGTGGGCTTTGCCTAAAGGATTCATCAGATCACAGCAAAGGAAAAGCTATGTCACAGGGGTGTAAGCCCTGGTTGCAGTCCCAGCTGAACAGCTTAGATACTTCAGAGTTATCTGGGCTGGTCTCTGCCAGATACCCAGTCTCTCTTGGGAAGTGATTTCTTTCCTTCCTTTTCCTGAAAAGCCTGGCTTAAACAAAGGCTGAATTGTAATGAGAGAGGGTTCTTCACCTCAGCTCTGAGAGAAGATGGATACAATTCAGCTGTCTGAGTACAAGAAACACCCAAATTCATATTCCTGGTGATTCCCTTTAAAATGGCCAAAGTGATTTCACTGTTTCTCAGATGGGTATATAAAAAAAATTAACCCATCTAAGAATGGAACATTTGTGCCAAAAATGTTTTTTCTCCTCCTCAAATAGAAAGTAAATCTACTAAAAGAATGATAAAAACTCCAGAAGTGAATTCAACTTCCAGGGGTTTGATGGAACACCACCACAGGCCACCAAAGGGTTTGTGTCTGCTGTGGGAGTAGTTTGGTTAGGTTTTGTGTTACCTTGAGTCAACATCAAGACTTTTTATATTCCTTCCTCTACAAAACACATTACTTTCAGCTATCCCTAGATGCATACTTATCTCCTTTTACATGGCCACTCAGATTTTAGGTCAGTAAAGGATTTTTAAGAACACTGTGAAAATATATAAAAATGGCATAGTTAAAGTAGTCCCCCTCCCTAAACTGTCCTAGTCCTCAGGCTCCAAACCAACACATCTTGCCTATCATTATCTCTGCCTTGTAAGCAAAGCCTTGGCAGCCTTATGAGAGCTCTTAAAGGAACTCAAGCCACCCAAGTTAGAAGTACATATCTCACTGGAGCGGTGCCATTTAACTAGTTAATGCTTAGAAAGCCTTTTTTGATATCCACAGATGAAAGGCATGGTAACAGTGTGAGGCATTACTGTTATTACCTGCAGATGGTGAGAAGTTCTCCCACAGCTACTGTGTGTATACCATGAAAATCTGAAGGCTGGCGAATTTCCTGTAACATCACAAAAGAAGCTGCAATGGTCTTCTACTTAGTCTGGCTCAGTACAGGCAGAGTTTTAAACAGCCTTGAAAAACTGCAATAAGCAGCATTTTCCCAGTAGATTCAGAGAAATCTACATAATCTATCTTGATTTGTTAATTGCCTTAGTGTCAGACCTTCAGCTAGTGGTTTCAAAACCTCTGTTCTGATAAGTATCCTCTTCTCACGCTCCAAATACTTCACATCTACTGTGAAAAAAACCTCTCTGATCTTTCTGTCATGCCATCAGCTCTCCAAACCTCTCCATGTGGCGTGACCCCCAAACCTCATCCCTTGGTTGCCACAGCAAGGGAAGCCTGTGCTTGGATTGGGATGTATGCACAGCCCCAGCATGGCAACAGAGAGCATGGCGTGGATATTCCTGAGAGCACAGGGCTTTGGGGGTTTTGTGTTGCTTGCTGCAGCACAGCTGCAAGACCCCTCTTTTGCAGCCTGTGTCCAACAGATCAGGCGGGCAGTCAGTGAGCCCTGCAGCAGACTGACAAACTAGGTGCAGTGTGTCCCCTGGAGCTTAGGACAAGCTGGACTAAGTGGGGAGGAAAAGGAAGCAGTCGAATTCTGGAGCCAGACCTTGGCTGGAAACAGATTTCCACTGCTGCTTAAGGAGCATGGTGCAGCCCAGAACACAAGCACCATCTGATTTGCACAGCCCTTGAGACAAGGAGATAAGACAAAATAAAGTCTCTGGATAATGTGTTTTTGGTCCAGGTGTACCTGAAATAATAATGAAGAAGGTGTTAATGCTTTAATTGAGTTCAAGTCTTTTATCCCGAGTTTGTGTGTATTTCTTGCTACTGTGAATGCCACCCACATCCTTTCTGGAGTTGGCCAAATGGCAAAGGGCAATCCTGCTAAAAGCTAAAGATGAAGCGATGAGAATACAAAGTAGACCAGCATCCCTGGAGCTCTAAAGGCCTCAGGCCTTCTTTTTTTTTCCCTAAAGTTTAGGGCACAGGCATGACTTTTGTCTCACAAAATAATTAAAATAAAAAGAGGAAAAACTGGTTATGCCCTCTATTGGTACAGAAAAAGCATTATTTTGGTTTCTCAGGCAGTTAAGATCACATGTTTTTAAAGATCAACCCCATGTAGAAAGCTATCAGACTGATCTGATCTGGCCTGGAGAGCTCTGATGGCAGCATGAGAGGCAGCTTGGTCTAGTGGACTGAAAGGCAACAATTCCTGAGGTCTAATCCTGGCTGACACAGAGCCACTGTGTGGCCTTGGGCAAGCTCCTTAAAAAGACATGTCAGGTTAACTTAGGCCTAAAATTAAAGTTTTACAAATACACGTATTTGCAAATACTTACATCATTAGAAATGAATGTCACTTTTTTTTATTTAATTCCAGTGGGGAAGGGAAGAGAAGCAATATTTCCAGTTAGAGGACTTGGAGATCTTTTTTTCTGTACTGCAGCCTCTGTGCTCAGCTAGAGATGGTGTCTGAAAACAAAACTGGTCAAAAATTGCTTCTATGAAGTAGAAGAACTCTGTAGCTGTAGGACAACACAACCTTGATTCAGAGAGCTCTGGAGCAGTGGGTGCTTGTAAGTGTTAAAACCTCATTCTCATTCAAGGAACACTAAGTATTAATTAAGTATATGCTAAGCAATAACTGCAGCTAAAGAACGAGACTCTGCTCTCTGGTGAGTGCTTTCCATCACTCTTGCCAGCCTGAATTAGAAGCAAACTTTCAGAGCTGTGCAACTACATCCAAGGGCAGGCACAGGCAGTGTTTCAGAGATTATAGAGGTGTTTAAGATGATTTACACCCTGTGTGATACTAACTTGTTAATATTTATCAAGTCACTACAGCTTCCTATGATTCTGTTTTTCCCCAAACTGCTTCATTATAATGACCACTGCTGCAAGACCAGCCAGCACTGAATTATGGATGGCCCTTATTTAGGCAGAGTTTGGATCTGTGAGACATCTCAATTTGCGCAGCGATATTACTGCAATGTTACTGCCTTCTCTTAAGTGGTGAAATGCTGCTTGGTTCAGTGGATTTTGGGTTGCTCTGGAGTGGAATTTTTCTCCCTTACTGGGAAGGGCAGCCTTTTGGTATTGTTTACATGACTCTCTAGCTCTTGGTCTTTCTAGAGGAAACTAGGAATTTGGGGGTGGGGGAGGGTGGAAAGGATTTACCTTGGGAAAGAGGCCAAGCCTACTGCCTTGCAGGAGTCAGGAACAGCTGCAGGTGGCCCGGTATCCACAGCTAATATGACGAGAGAAAATTAGCTGCCAGACAGGGAGGCATTCAAGGAATTAATACCTCTCTATGGCTTACAGTGGAAAACACACAACCAAAGCTAAAGTCCCATCACTGGATAGAAACTGGCTGTGAGACAGAAATTAAAGAGGAGAAATAATGGTCAAATTAAAATGTGTCAAAAGTTGTCAGTGACTGCACAAAGGCCTGCAGTGAGGCAGGTTAGTTCATATTATCCATGAGAGATCTAAAAATGATTTTCAAGGTGGCAAAAACCTGCAGATGCCACAGAGTTACACGGAATAATTAGGACTAGAGGCTGTATGGCACTCCAGCAACATGCAATAAAGCTGGGTGAACTGAGAGCACAACACATAAAATGCAAGGTAACACAAATTATGACAAAGCATTTGACCTACCTGGATATATTGTTGACTTTTAAATAAATGGTGGTAATTCTGGAAGATGATCCAGGCATCACAGAAAATCCATTGTTCTGTGCACTGTCATGACCCTTATGTCAAGAAAATTATTTAGCAAAAGTGCTTCAGAAGTGGGGACATGGGTACCAATAGCTCAAAAGAGCTTTTGGAGGAGGAGAAAAAGATGAAATTTTTAAGTGAAAGAAAGGTAACAAAGTAACATGTGATGACTAATGGCTTACAGAAATTAAATCAGGTAAATGCTGTATTCTTAGACAAGAGACCGTGGCAGTGAAGCTGAAAACAATGCAAAAATTTGATGTCTTCAGTGAAGAACTCATTGCTGGAAAAAAAAATTGAGGCAAAGAACTGTTTGGGACTTCATTTAAGATATACTCGAGTCCATACCCTTTTGCAATTGTATTAACATCACTATTGAGGAGACACAAGCATTGATACCATGGGACATAACCTAGCAGCTAAAATGTTCAATGTTAAGAGAGACTTTCTCAATGAACAAGTTGTTCCTAAGCTGTTCATGACTGTTCCTTGCATTTCCCTTTGGAATATGATCTGTTGTCCATTTCTTGTTATGTGGATGATGAGCATCACTATATTGCGTCAGAATACGTCCTGCTTGTTTAATGCTTGAAAGCTGTCATGCATGAAAATTGAAGGTTGGCTTTTGCATAGGACTGTCAGGTGACCAGGATATAATTAAACAGTAGATATGTTAATTAAGAACCTTTTTAGTTCCATGTTAATTAAGAACCTTTTTAATCCCATGTTGTCCAGTTTATTAAGTTCCCAGTTTTGACTAATGTTATCAATTGTTGAAATATGATGTTCAGGCTTAAGTTAGATATTGTTAAGTGATTTTTCATTTAAATAGTTATTGTTTAATTGTTAAAAGGTTGTTAAGTGCTTTCCATAGTTAAAAAATGTTGTATGTTATTTCTCTTATCATACTCATACTGTATTTAACCCATTAGTGTAATTCCAAGTTAAGTAAGTTGCGTTTTTCATTAAGAAATGAATAATTCCAATTGAGTTAGCTCCTCAGATAAAGTGCCTTCGTAAAGGTAAAAACCCCTCACCCCACACCTAATGAGCTATTTTTAAGTAGTCAGCCATTGGCCTGTAACTTGGCTCCATGGAAACGTGGAATTTTAATGAGGGACTTCCCGCCTTTTCTAAGAGAAGAACGTAAGCCCTAGATGACAACTAGCCATTGGTGGGGAAAAAAAATAATATGACGAGAAAAAACACCAATTAGCACTCTCCATGGAGGCAGGCAATGGGCAGATCAGGGTGGGACTAGAAGGTGATAAAAGACCGAGGCACGGTCTGAGAAGCGCCATTTCTCCTGGTTAGCAGGGTGATAGCCCGGTGGGGTGGTCGTGGGCCAAGAGCTCTTCCCAGAGCCTTAATTAAAGATATTTTTTTTTGTCTCGGAATAGCTGAGACAAACCACCTCACTGCCGATCCTTGCCTCAGGCTCCAGCCAAATCAGCTACAAAGAGTCTCCTATCCCCGGTCCCGGGTTTTGTTATTTTTCTTTCCCTAATTTAATTTAATAGTTTATAATTATTTTCCCGTTAATAAATCCATATTTTTCTTTTAATAAAAACGAGAGTTGTTCCGTTTTTCACAAAAGCTGTTAAAAGCACAAGCAGAACCACATTGAAATGCATAATTTAAAGGCATCTCTCTTTAGCCAATTATCATCTCGCACCAAAGAGCAGCTGTTAAATATCAATAGAGATTTCAATTAATTTTTCTTACAAAAAAGACACAAATGATAATATGAGACTTCTTCTCTTTTAAATGCACTGGGACAGTAGGGGACAGGTGTTCAGCACATTAAAAAAAAGAAAAAAAGCAGTTAGAGAGTGTTGCTGTAGGCACAGTTTCATCTACCTGACTCAGCACAAATGCCAAACTGCAATGGAGAAATGAAGCAGAAGAATCAGCTCTGTGCTGCCTGGGGTCTGTTCACAGGGCATGAGTATTAGATTGCCTCTTCTTTTAATTAATGTTTTCCCTTTTGACATTACACTGGAGACTGTGACTGAACTTCATTCCTCAACAGCAGCCTATGGCAATCAACAGAGTTCTCTGGGAAAACAGTCTGCCCAGAAGTGCTTAGCAGAAACTAGGAGAAAAATGGATGGAGAAGAAAAGATTCTACAGTAGAGCATTTATTTTCTGCAGCCTATTCCTTGAATTTATCCCCTTCTCCTAACTGTGGATAGCCCATAGGGACATGATGTATGAACTGATCTGTCGTTCAAATAGTGCCCTACAGATGCTTGGTTGAAAACACATTTCAGCCAGGCAGTTTTTCATCAGCTAAACATTTAAGGTTTAGCTAAATGTACCTAAACGTTTGAAGTTCATTACTGAAGTGACTCTGTCAGTCATTACAACCATGTGGTGGGATTTTTGCTCCTTGACTGGTTCATCTATTTAACCAAGACAAGAAGGTCTCCTGGAAAGCCAACAGACAGCAGCGAAACTGTGCTGGGGCTTTCATTTTCTTCAGAAAGAGGGGGTTTCAAAGAACAAAAAGGACACTCCAGGAAAGCAAGGAAAACAAAATGTCAGCACAAGTTGTTTGAAATCTTGTCTTTTTCCCTTATGTAAGAGGATCCCACCAAACTGGGGTACTGCTGTATGGCATTAAGTGCCTCTCCATGATTTACATGCTTTTGGGATAGTGTCTATTTGCTATTCTTACATGCTCTGATGAAGCATAATTTGCTTCATATTTTTGACATGTATAGTATCATTTTGATTGGAGGGTATGTCCACCAAGAGCAGCAAAAGGGGTGTCACATGAGTACCATGTGTCCTCCTAACTGGAGAGTGAGAGCCAGTGCAGGTCTGGAAGCTATTTTTCTTAAGGTCAGAGTGAACACAACTAAAACTGTCTGCACTGAATCACAGAGATATGTCCTGATGGATGGCAGTGTTGAGTTCATTGTTGGACTCAAGGATCTTAGAGGTCTCTTTCAACCTTAATGATTCTATGATTCTATTTTAAATATTTCAGATCTCTATCATTTTGGCAAAATCACTCAGGCACTCTTGTACATGAAACAGCCTGAAACAACATTAAAAAGGAAAAAAGAAGGGAGGGCTCCTGAGAAGTCATTTACCTTTTCCTGGTAAGATCAGTTCACAGTTAGTGTCTTTCTGCATTATATCCCTTTTTGCTTCTGCTTATGGTCGTGGTGTTGTAGGGAATGTGACACCCTTTACAGCAGTCTTCCTGATTTTTGATTGCTCTGATCTTTCATGTTAGAAATCCTTCATCCTGCAAGAATTTAAAAATAAAATCTCTTGTTCATGCTGAAGATCTGGTTTTCTGTTTTGTATCTCCCAGAAAGTGTCCTTTGGTCACATAGCCCACAGACGTTCCGCTGAGTAGCTGTCTTTTTTGTCCTAGTTTTGTCTTGACTCTTCCTTTGAACTACAAGCTCTGAACACAGATTTGAGCACAAATACTGGACATTCATCTCACCGACTTCACACAGCTGCAGAACCTGAGAGCAGGTTTTCTATTGTTAAAGACCAAGGAGCCCATTACCTTAGCATTTTCCACCAGAACCCCAAAAAGGAACTGTCTTTCACACATGCAGTTCTGTCCCCCACGAGGCAAGTTAAATCTGTTCTGCTACCTACTACAGAATGTAGCTCAAGATACCCATCATTTTTTTTCTTGTTTAAAATATGATGTAAGATTGCAAAGCAGAACCAATTTTAAATACAGTCCTAAACTGAGGGCTATGTACTCTGCTTTAGAAGCATTGCTTTGTTATCTGTAGAACTTTTGAAGCAAAAAAAGATTCACACAAAAATATCAATCAATTCTAACTCTAAATTATATGTAAAAGTAAGAGATTTTCCTCTGTCCTGTCTCCACTACACTTCTTAGCTTCAAAGTCAGAAAAATATTAAAATCCAGAGAAAAAATAACTTGGATAGCATGACTTTTGCTATGATTATCTACCAAAGTGTTGAATTCAGCTTCAAAGATTCTAAAAGGATATGAATTTCTTGCTTTGTATATCTTTGATACATTTATATACATAAAATTGTACAATATGTGAATCACAACATGGTTTTTTGCTCCCTTTTCACCCTTTACCTCAGCAAACACGGATTAATCATTTGGCTCCCAACCAGAATCTCGGTCCTGGGTGTTCATATAGCAGGTATTGATACTGACCCCGTTCTTACTTTCTACATTACCTTGTATGGTTTGCTCTCTCTTGCTATTTCCTTCAACTTTTCAGTTTTTCCTTACTCATATTCCTATTCCCATCTAATAGTGGTACATTCGTGTGTGTGGAAAGAATGTCAGCTGAAGCCTTGGAGTGACACCTAAGAATTGTGTTGAAATAATACTGCAAATTCCCCAAGCAAAGCAGTTAGAAATGCAGCAAAATAAAAGAAAAAATTCTTGAAGGAGGAGTAGGATGAAGAGAAGGGAAAGGCTGCTACAGACAAATCACAGATTAAAATATTTTGGTTTTTATAATTTCAGTTACGTTGCACCATAATCCATTAATTATAATCATTATAATGTGTTTACATGCATAACCAGCATCACATTGTAACCTTCACCCAACAGTTTTACATTTAGGTTTGAGACATCTTTTGCACCTGGACCTAGCTAAAAGACATTGACATTTCTTGAGTGAACAAGCACCAAGGTAACGAACTGGGTTGCTGTTAAGTGAGCATCTACCTTTTGCACACATGATTGTGAATTTCACCCCCAGGTGTTCTCTCACTGAGTCAATGTATGTGTAAGCTGCAGCTAAATGCATCCATGTTCATCTGGTTGAACACTGCTAATTTTATATCACCTATTTATGGAGTTATTTTTAATCTTCAACAGCGTTGTGGTTGTGTAGTCCCCTCTATCACAGTGAATAGCTCAATAAAAGCACCAAGAGCCAAGAAATGGCTGTCAGCTATTTTTTACTTCCCTAACAGCAGGGCTCTTCTTTATTTTTCAGATAATGTTAATGGATGCAGTTTTTCCACTGCCACACTTACAAACAATTTGGTTTAGCGGCTGGTAAAAAATACTTGCAAAACATCATTAAGGGAGTGAAAGTAGAGTATTTATGCAATATAGTGTTTATATCTTGTGGAATGACAGACACGCTGTTTAAGGAGATGTTGCTTTTCTCTCAGAAGTTAAGCACTTGGTTATACTCTATAGTTATTCATTCACTTGGTGGTAGTTGTTACTTAAATACCTCCTGTCTAATCTCTGTACACAGACTTGTGGGCTTGGCAACCAGCAGAGATGCCTGATATCATTTTGTTGAGAAGCAACAGCAGCTCCTGGCTCACTCCACTGCCAGGGCAACCCAAATATCGTATTGATGTGGCAGTTTTTTTCATATTTAAGTAATCAGCCCTCTTTCCTTTGGTTATTCCTTCCCTCTTGAATTATTCTGTCAGTTTTGGTTTATGTCTTGTTCATTTAGTTTTAGAATCACGTGTATATATGCATTCACCTCTATTAACACACATTATCCAAACACATATAATTAATGGTAGGGAAGTAATAAATGTCCATTGGGCTTTTACAAACTATCTGCAAAGTTGCACCTGCCAAAGTTTGTCTCATTATACTCAAGAAAGCATTAATCTAGCATAAATAAAGAGGAGATTTATTGCCCTTAGTGTGATTAAACCATGAATAGCTAGGGTGGAAGTGATGTTTGTGAAAAGGCTGTTGTTTAAAAGAATACAGTTGCAAGTCTGATAAAATCTTCCAAAACATCTAAGTAAGGCTCCAGTTAACCACATAAAAGATTGCAGAGCAAGAGACACGGGGGTAGGAAAGCAAATGGGGGGAGGTTTGGAGTGACTGGGCTATCAGGTTAAAAAGGAGCAGTGGTAAGGGCCAAAACAGGATTAGATCACCTGATCTTTTGTCTCTGCACACATGTTGAGACACATTTTGTTTTCTCTTGGTTTCAATAGTTAAGTCAAAGGGTAACTGCATGAAAATACAAATATTTCTTCTGAGAAATAATCTCCTTTTACTAAGAAGACAAGTCAAATCCCCAAGTACTGAATCATTTAACAGAACATCATGATTTCCAAGGGTTGTTCTGAGGATAGTACAGCATTTGAAAACAGATCAAGTTGCTTTTAGTTTACAAGCTGTCAGTCCAGATCCACGTTTTTTTAATAACAATAAAAAACATGTTCAGTTTGTCTGGCTTTTACTTTTTATTTTTGTTGCATCATAAAGACACAATTTGGACTGGATTTTTGATGTTTTCTTTCCCCTTAAGCGCTTCTACAGAAAAAAAAAAGGTTTAGATTTAGCAACAGCATGTTATTAAGTGCAGTTTGCCTGCTGTCCATATAACAGCTTTAATGCATAGCTGCAGAGGCATCACTCTAAGACAGAAACTTAAAAGTTAGAAACTATATAGCACCCAAGATCCTTATCTGGTGTAAATTAGCACCCAAAGAGAATGCTGATTTATACAATTTTCATCTTCCTCATCCTGCATGTTTGACTCAGAAAGGATTTAAAAATAACGGATCTGAATTTCCATTCCTCCCTCATTTACCTGTTAGCTACTTAAGTATCAATTAAGTGTGCAGAGAAGTAGACTGAAAAACGGTAGTGATCTGTAATATATGGGAGTATTGGAACAGAAATAAATCCCATGCAATGCTAATGATTTTTAATGCTGGAGGTAATCACTTCTCACTGCCTGTGCCTAATGCTTTTGCTGATGTTGAACACCGAGGGGAAGGCATGAAGTAATACACTACTTGGTGGTCTGGAGAGAATAAGAGCAAGAGCAGAAAAGAGAAGACCTCCTAGAGAAGGAAATTTTAATTGTTTTTAGTTTTGCTAATGAAACTAATTGTGAAATAGCAAATGTGGAGCCTTTGTTAGCATTTATATCTCTAGGAAGGAGAATAGCATGAAGAAAAGTAAAAGCAGAGGTTATCTGCTTTTCTAGGAAACTCCTCTTGCTCAGAACAAACCAGCTAGGAAACGGGATTTCACTGTAAACAGCTGTTCTCAGCATCTGCATTTCAATCACTCTCCTGCTGGGAGTACAATACATTCATATGCCAGCTGCAAAAATCAACTGGTATTACAGTGTGCTTCAGTGTATTTGCAAAATGGAAACAAGTACTGCAAAATGCATGTTCTAAGGTCCCTGCAGGAACCCAAATACCAGAGCACACATCCCAGAGAAGAATATCAAGAGAACAGGATCTTTCAGTGAAAGCTAGTATTAGAAATGCAAATAATAGGTATGTGGCAAAACAGCAAACTGACATTTCTCAATAACAGTGAGGGTTGCCTTTGTCTCCAAAATGCAGCTAAAATTAAGTGAGTCTGAGAGAAAGATTCCCACAGTTCCAGCTCTCCACCCTCCATCCCTGTCATTTATACTTGCTAAAATAAAGTTTGTAGAAAGTTAGAGTGTTCATTAAAAAATATGACTCTCAGACATCTAGCCCCAAGTATGCACAAACATGTTGACTGCATACTTGTCTGTTTTAATGCTGTAGAAGATCAAATTTTCTAGGAAAATGCAAACAACTTTAGCAGCAGGTGGCTGAAGTATAGCCTTCAGAAAGCTGTTAAGAGCCATTTTTGTCTGGGAAATAAAACATGGTTGCAAGCTATGTTATTTGCACTTACTGATTCAGTGAAAGGAGTCGCCTTATGTTTAATTCAAATTCTAGTCCTGGCTTGGACAGGCTTAGAACAATCAAGTTTTACAAATCCATGTGTTTAAGGGACTCTAGTGGTGGTTGTTCACACTGTCCCATGTTGTTTTCAGATTGTGTCTCCTCTTACTGGCAGAGACAAGAGCTGAAACAGATGAAGGGGTACACAAGGGAGGGAGAGGGAAAGAAAGGTTCTGGTATCCATGGGAGGCGGCTGAATATGACAGTGGCATGTAGGGCTATGGATCAGTGGCAGATCAAGCAAACAGTGCCTCAAAAGGACTGAGAGGCAGCACCATTCTTTTTAACTACCCACTTCCACTTAATGATACATTCAGCATCACATGTAAAATCAATACCCTAATTGCAGGCTGTATTACATCTCAATAAAGATTTATTTTTTGCCTCATTGGTGAAAGAATTAGAGAAAAAAAAATACATACATGCTTAAATATTTCCTCTGCCCCCACCATTTTTTTTTCTTTTTAAGGAAAATCACCACAGCTCCTAGGCAGACAGAAGAAATTACATCCCACAAACGGAAGGCTGTTCCTGTGACAGGGTGGTGAGTGCACTCATGAGGTGATCAGCTTCCCATCTTCAGAGTGAAGATGTTCTTGCCTGTTACTGACATCTGTCAAACATGGGCACTGCTGATTCATCAGAATAGGTTAATTTCACAGGAGAAGGTCACTCTGAGAACGCTATAATATGAATTTGCTAATTTGGTTGGGTCAAGACCCCTTCAAAACAAGGGGCCTGCCTCATCATTACTGGATATACACAAGCCTGTGCGAAGGTTTCGGGTGTGTTATTGTTCCAAATAAGAAGTACTTTGTAAACAAAACAAAACCACCCAACATACCCATTGCAGATATTTAAATTTAAAAATGAATGCAAAATCCTGTCCAGAGTTCCCTGCAGAAATTTTCCTCAAAATATACATTCTCCCCAGAGACCATTTCTTTGCTAAAATCAGCTGTACCTTTTCAAAGTTACCAGAAGATTTTGTACAGAGTGGGATTTCTATGGCTGTGGACATTTTTCTTTTGTTTTAATTTATTTTCTCACATTAATTGCTTTCACCATGGAAGAAAGAGACAAGGTAGGCTGTGAACAAATAGGACCTCTGCCCCTGCCAATCTCCTGGGCAACACATAAGCACTGTGCTGGACAGAGGATGGCTGCCCGGTACCTGGACCAAAACAGCATATGCCCTCCTTTTTCAGTTCCTCACAAAACCTCAAAAAAACTTCAAATTTCCTTGTACATTTGCTAACACCTGTCTCAACAACATTTTAGATGAGCAAATGGCTGGTGGTATACTTTCATGACAGTATCAGCTAAAATAAATGCTGCTGTGACTTGATGTTTCACTAGCCTCCCTTGAGAATGTGATGTTGGTGGGTACATAGTAAATAGGCAGACTCACAGCTGTTCACACATATGCAAAACACTTCAAAAATCCTCCCAAAAAACCAAAAACCCAGCACTATGTTCCAGGGTTTCAATGCTGACAAGAGAATATTGAGTCAAAGACCAAATAGAGAGACGAAAACCATGTTGGGATTTCACAACACAAAAATATTTGAGGGACTCTGAAAAAAGCGTAAGATAGTGGCAATGGTGCACCTATGGAGCAATTACAAATTATAACAAATAGTCTGCTCAGCCTTTCACCCTCCACACAGGCTGGGACTGAGGCAACAGCACAAATAAAGACCATGCATTTAAACTCAGATGTGGAATGAGACAAGTTTTGTCAGTTTAGCTAGATGCATATATAAATATATGCACACATAGAGGTGAGACAGCTCACAAATAGTCTCCCTCTCCCCTGTCCCTGACCTCACATCACCACCCCAGCTGCTGAAAATTGCCCTGCCCAACCTGGTGGCAGAGCATGCAGAACTCTCAATATTAACGAGCCATTTTTTTAAAAAGCAGCAACCTTGGTGTCAGCAGCACAGTTAGTACTTATTCTTCCCTACAAGTGCTTTAAGATGTTCAATATCCTCCAGGGAAGGCAATGCTGCTATCAGTTATATAATTCACTCTGAGCATGGCATTTCTAACTATAGACTAATGTGGTGCAAAGTCAGCTGTGGGTGGGTAGAGCTCAGAACAGAGAGGAGATGTAGATATCAGCCAGAGAGGCACCACAGTAAAGCATCAGGTTTTGTCATAAGGTCTTTTACTGAACAGGTCAGGATATCAAGATGAATTTTTAAAGAAGATTATGCTTGTTACCTCCCTGGACACCCTGAACCATGCCATTACAGATACACTGCTGGGCAAGGAAGAGTCACTAGGGCTGCAGTCTTTCTTTGCTTTTTTAAGGCCTTTTGTAACCCTCCTGGAAAATCTTGGATACTCAGATCCCACAAGACTCTGTGAGTCACAAAACACACTCTGTTATGGATAAGGCACACTGTGCTCAGCTGCTGTACCTAAAAGCTCTGTGGTCTACGGGCAAGTGGTCAAGATTTTCTGAGACAGACTGTGAAATATTCCAGGCTTGATACTTCCACTGCCCAACTTGGAAATGAGACATGGAAGGTTCACCTAAAGCATGATGTCTAAAAAGTCTGATTGATTCTAAATTATGAAGTGGGTAGTAGTAACAGCATTTTTTCACTTCTAAAGTAGCTATTTTGTAAAAGGTGCATTTTCTTTACTTTTAGCCAGAACCTTTTTAGAGGTATGCTATTGGGTTGATTTGTACATCTTGGTACACTTGCAAATGTAGAGCTTTTGGGGCTCTTTTGATGGCAAACAGAATCAACCACATGGAGAGAGGTGCAAAGGTTACAGGGCTACAATTTCCAAAAGTAACTTCTGGATGTCACCGAAGAAGCCTTGTAAAGAATTGATTAGTTGAATTTTGAAAAAACTATCTAGGCTCTCTGTATCCAAATCCATATACTGTAGCCAAATAAATTCTAGGCTGATTATCCATCAGCTTGATCAAATCCAGCCAGAACTTAACAGATGAAGAAAAGTATAAAACTTAAAATACTGGAACATGGCAAGATAAAAATCATGTGAATTTTAATCCCAACCACATACCAGCGGATATTCCACTCAAACTATGCTGCAAGGCTTAAGTAGTATCTACAGAAATAAACTGTTCAGAGACAGGAATAAGACAGCAGGAAAACAATCTTTCTAGCTATGTACTTTAAATTCCGTTATTATCTTCAGAAATCCTCCCTTCTGCCTTGAGTTGGAGGGAAAACACATGCTGGACTCAGATGCTAATTATCTCAAAGATTATTTCAACAAAGGCAGGAAAGCAAAAGTACATCAGGTATATCTCAGCAGAAGGTTTCAAGTTAGACTGATTTTGTTCTACGGTGATTTGAAGGGTCTATTAACCCTGGTTTTGGTGATAGCTGAATGATAGGCCACTAGCACCACAAAGCCTGAAAGTAAAATTATCTTCCAATTTAAATAAACCCAGACAATCTCAGAATCCTTAGAGAGAAAAAAAACAGGTACCATTACTTCTTTATTTCTTCAAGAAGTCTAGTAATGCTGCTAAAAAAAAAACCCCAAAACAAACCTGAAAACTGTTCTGTTATACATAGCATGGTTAAGTACATATTCAGGAGCAATCCAGTTTGACTAGACTCATGTGCTGGATGATCAAAGTATCATGGTGTAAATTCCATCTCCTCCCCATCCAAATGGATGCTGTGCAGGGACAACGCTCTGTATGTGATATGTCCAGAAAGGCTGTAAAACTGAATGATGATAGTTTAAACTCATCAAACTCAAGCTAAGATTATGATCAAAGGTAAAATTCTTATGAACTGATAAGAGTTTACCTCACTGAAGCACACGAGGTAAAATCAGACAGCTACTAATCAAATGCCATGACCGGAAGTAAGAACACTGCAGCAAGTCCTTATTAGTAAGATAAAAAGGGTGAGAAACCAGGCAGATTTGGCCTGGGCATTGAAGGAGGATGAAAACTGAGCTAATACTGCAGATAAGATTCAAAATTTAGATCTAATCTAAATGTTTCCAAAATAATAACAGAAATTACACACAAATAAAAGGTCTGTCATCAGATATGAAGACCACACGGTGGGGCACTCAGATGGTGAGAGGAGACTCTCCAAAGCCTTTTCTCTGCTTGCACACAGCTTGGAACAGGAATGAGCTTGGAATCACATCTGTATCCACGGAACTGGTCATGGGTTGTTCAATTGCAAGTTCTTGTATTCTTAAGGAAGATATCTTTGTGGTCTAAAGCAATGCAACATCAGATAGTTGACAAACAATTCAAAATAATTTACAAACTTCAAAGGTGAAGAAGTGCAGTTTTTCTAAGTTTCAAAAAGAGTTGTATTGAAATCCCAAGTCTGTTCTGAAAAATTCATACAAATATAATCAGTGAGATCACAAAGAGTTATTTTAGAAGAAAGGGCTTGATTAAGTTAAATTTCTAACATCACTTTATCCATTCACTTGGGTGCAATTATTGGGACACCATCTTCTCTCAGGCATCACATATGCTTCTGTATGTAAGAAATAAAAAGGTCTCTTAGGTCATATAAGGGAAGACATGAACAGCTGCCCATGCAGAATAATAGCCTCTTATTACGTGGCGCATGAGATTTCAAAGCAAATTCATTTCTTCAAGTTTCTCCAAGGATGAAGGAACCCCTATTTCAGCTGTAGCCCCATCGCTTGGGTAGTTAAGTGGCAAACTTAATACTTGTAATGCTCACCTGTATTTGTAGATCATCCTTGCTGGTCTGTGCACTTAGCAAGAGAATAGCAGAGAGAAGGGGAATCTATTGTACATTCTCAAAAATAAAATTTTAACTGCTGACACTAGCCAAATTAAAATCGATCTCCTCCCTATTCCCTTCAGTAAAGGTAATTCAAAATACAGTAATTTCTCTTATTTAAAATACCCTCTTCTTATTTGCAGAATATATTTTCCTTCCCAGATTTCTTCTTATGAAGAAAAGACTTTTTTCTGCTCAGATACTAGAAGCAAACTATTTATGTTTAGGCAGAGTTGAAGAATGAAGTTGCAGTCAAGAAAGTACATATTTCAGAGAAGTTGCATGTGATTGAAAACCAGAGGTTAGGAAATTGCTGCTCAGAGCTAATGATAGTAGTCACTGTTGGACTGCTTTGGCAGGTCTTGCCTCAAAGGAGATCTGTTATCTCCTTACCCAGAGTTTCTATATTTGCATACTCTTCCTACAAGAGGTCAGGGCCATGGAGCCATGTCTCACATCTTTTTCAAAGACAGGATTTTCCTTTCCTGTCTTTTGGTCCCTCTGCTCAGTGTGGCTGCAACTTCTACGATCCACAGGGAGGTTAACCTACTTGCAAATAAGCTGTGCCCTGGGTGCAGGGTCATGGGAGATGACACAGTGCAGAGCTGTCCTCAGCCCAGCATGACATAACAAATAACATGCAACCCAGTGCAAGCAAGGCTATATTCTTTCCATAGTATGCTGCTCTCAAGACACACAGTGTATGCCAGTTATCCCACCAATCTTCTATTATTTCAGCTTGTAGAAAATTTACTGTAAAACCTGTATGTTTTAAAAAGAAACAGACTATAAGCAATTTTCATGTGCCACTCCATTATGGTAGATAATGAGATTTCACATTTTATTTTACTGATAATAGAATCAGGGATTTAAGTGCCCCTGTCAGAGCAAACAATGAAGCTTTGTGAAAATAGGTAGAGTTTTATTACTAAAAACATAAAGCAGAATACTTTTTCTCAGAAAGTTCTGCCACAAACATATGACAACATGCCAGGCAAGAAAATCCATTTCCTTGTGCCTTAGTTTGTACTCATCTTCAGCAAAAAATTAATGGCATGTGGCTGCCTGATAGCTAGCACAGAATTTCTTTTTCACAGAGTATGTATTAAGAACAGATAATCCTAGACACTGGAGCTTACAGAAACACCATGAAGGAGTTCTAGTGCTCTGCTTCTTGCTCATGCCCTTGGGAGGAAGTGCAGGATCCAGGAGACGTTTTCAAATGACTCTCCTATTTCCTAAACTATTTTGTAAGTGATCCTGGTTACTTCAGTTATCCAGCAGATAAAGGAAATGGAAAGGTTCGCTGTTTTGCTTTTGCGTAAAGTATCTACATCCCTTAATGACTCTAATCTTAATGAAGAGGTAAATGAGACTTTCAGAATTGGATAACTCTGAATATATTGGATAGTTTTTCATGGGTTTTTTTGGGAACAGTTCCTCGCCCTAAGAAGCCACCAGTCTGTACAAGTAGCTCTGTACACAAGGTGGTAACAAAGTTTGTCTTAATTTGATCTCCTTACTTTCTTCCATTACACAGGGTGCAGAACAACACAGCTAATTACATACATAACCATGGCTGGTTATCCTTGAAGCGTACAATAAAGGCTACTTCAGGGAAGCTAAAGACATGTTACAGTGTAAAGAACTGGGCCTCCATCAGTGCTAGGCCAGTCTGCACTCTCAAGGCCTTGAAATTCTACTGGATAAAAATAGTTTTTCTCTGGAACAAGACTTACATCTTTCTAAATTTCAACTTTTAATCCCAGCAATAGAACTGTTCAACAGAAAAGGTAGGGAGAGTGTATTTTAAAAAAGAAGAATAAAAGTGTATAATTTTATGTGTTACTTTTTTTTTTTTTTCCAGTAGTCAGGTGTCTTGTCCTCCAATTTTAAATGAGGGGGGCTGCAGGCCAAGGGAGGCTCCCTTCCATACTACATGTGGTAGCTCACATTTCTGTGCACTCAGTCTTACCTTCTGGCCTTGGAGAAGTATTTTGGATACTCTTATTTTTAAATCAAGTGTCGAAAGCTAGAACACTCCAGAATGAAGGCTACAACTATGTATTCCACTTTATTTTTTTAAAAAAAGGAAATACACCTAAACTAACAAAAAATCTTTTCTCTGTTTGTTACAGACCTGGTTTTCATTATTGTGCTGTAGAACTAATGCTTGCAATCAACTCTCGCTCACTTGGGACTTTCCTAATTCTGTTTTCTCTAACACTGTCCTCAGTGTTGATTAAAAAAAGTAATTTTAAAAAAATAAATCTGACATTTACATATCTAGACACTAGATTATTAACAGTGGTTGTTCTCTAATATCTGTGAAATTAGTTCTCAATAGCCACAAAGGCTTATGGCAGTTTCTCCAGAGAGAAATCTTTGTCCTCGTCTATTTTTATGTAAGAGATAAATAATCAAGATGAATTTAGTGCTTAAGATAAAAGGGAGGATATGATGGTTTGGCATACTCTTGGCATAAATGCTACAGTCTTTTAAAATACAAACCAACCCCCAAAATACTCCAAACATTCTAATGCTGAGCTGATATCACTGCTCTAAATAAAAGAAGCATTACTCTTGTTACAGTCTCCCTTTACTTCAATTGAACTTCAACCATGGTGAAGTCACTGTATGAGAAGTCACATATGGGATTGCATCTCATTGATGCACTGTAAGGGAAAAGACTATTAAATGAGACAAATTCAGCTGCCAACCCTGAGAATATCAAAGTATTTAAATGACAGCAGCGCTGGAGTTAAAATAGCTGAGACACAAGAGTTTAAGAGATGACCTTCTCTTGAATGGTGACATGATTTGCCAATTATCCATCAAGCTCTCTGTGGGTATTAGATACATGTATCAAATATGAAACCATTCATTTTAATATAGTGGAGAGCAAGGTTTTATTCATTGTGAGGTAGCCTCGTTATCCCATTGCGCTTTATCACAGAGACAGCAGAGCCACCTTTTAATGTTTCACATCCAATGGTCTTTAAGAGTGAGAGACGCTCACCTGTCCTATGCACTTTCATAAAAAAGATGCCCATTTATAGCAGAGAATTAACTGCATAAAAAAATGAATATACGCAGTAGGACTACTACACCTATCCCAATCACACTGCACTTCTGGACACAGCACACATCTCTGCCTTAGTACCAAGGGATATTATAAGGGATCAAGGGATATCTGTGCTTCTCCAGCACAGATTCTCTGGGTGATCGCTAGCCTCTGAGATTTGTCTCTGTCTGCAGAAAGTTACGATCTTTTCTTGCCTTGAGTGAGCAGACAGGCCACATATTGGTGAATGCATTGCAAACGTGTCGATAAGGAGCCAGGATAAATGCAGGACATAAACTACAAGGGACTGCCATCAATGAGACAGACTGACCCGCTCTAGGAAGGTGGAGCAGAAAGAGCAGAAAAGAAGGGACAATCGGTGATTACTTTTGGAAAGAGAACATGAGTTTTAGCTCCTTGTTTTACAATATCCTCTTAAATAATTGAGTGTTCTTAAAAAAAATGAAAGATACATGTTTGCTTCTTAAATTTCTCTAAAGAATAACTATTTATATATGACTGATAAGCAAAAATGAGATAATTCAGACTAACAGAACTGCTGAACATTGGCTAGATAAAGATTGTCTTATGCAAACTCAGTCTGACTATAATCACTACAAAACACTGAAGGGCTCTTCTGAAGGTGATGTAAATGGGGAGAGGGAAGATGATTCATCTTGAAGGAAGAGAGGATACAAGAAACATTGTTAAGATGTGAGACCAAATGTCAGGAAGACGTGGATGGTCACTGGAGCTTAGAAGGAGAGCAAGGATGAATACAAACAGGTAAAATGAGATTGTGTGATAGAAACTATACAAACAGCTGTAGTCCCACCCCATTGCACCTATGTACTTCATATATATTCTCTGATAAAAAACAAACCCTGTCAAAGCATCTGTAGTCTCTACAGGAAAGTAAGAATAGACATAAAAGAGGAAAGGCCAGAAATCTCAATCAAGTGATTGAACAATATCAACAAAACCAAGATGAAATTCAGTTTGCATAAATTTGACTTCATTGCTTGTTCACAACCTCAGCTAAAATGTTAGTGTCCTGAGGTTTGCAGGTTGCCTTAGGAAAACGTGTAGGAAAATAAGGTGTTCCAAGGACAAATCAGACAAAACAGGGAATGTATATAGGGCCCAAAACACAGAATATATGCCTAAAATAATAGTAAATACAACACAATTGTAGAAAAAGAACAAGGTGTATCTCACACAGTAAATTTAAGCAGTGGCACCGAAGGCAGTGAGGGGAAATTGGATGCTGTAAATCCAAAAGTAAAATACTGTGCAGTAGTGTAAAAATACCAACCTATTACAAGGACTTGAAGAGGAAACAAGCATCTCCTTTATTGTGAATACACTAGGCAGTTTTCCCCATTCACTTTCATGTTATTAACTCAATAGATGGAGAAAAAACAACCAGATTGATCAAATTATTACCTTGCTTGGCACAAGGTGGTCCACTGATACTTTCTTTCCTGACTTTTTTATTACTGAGGTTCCTAGTAGTAAAGTTCAGTGGCTTGGAGAAAATGCCCTTTCTCCACTTGGCAACATTTCCTTACCGAAACTGAAGTAAATAAATAAAAAAAATCCCTGACAACAAAGAAAACAACAAAACAAAAATATGTATAGTAACATATCACATGGGGATTTCTGAGTTGCAGCCTGAAATATGAAAGCCTGATGAAAAAATCGAATGCTTAACAAGAGTAAAGGAAAGCAAGAGAAAGAGTCAAGAATAATAATGAGCACTATTAAAAAGAAATGCAGAGTCCCTCTCTTTTCTCCTCACAGAACTGTAGTCACAGCTACTGAAGACAATTAAAGGCTTCAGTTCACATAAAAATCTCCATCACTAAGTGTTATACACACACTCGGCGAGGATGAGAAATGATTGCTGCCTCAAGCACTGATGCTCCAAGAGGACAGGACAAAGGACAGAAGATGAAATAGGGGCACAGAGGACTTCTTGAAAGATGCTGTATTCTTTAAGTACTGAATCAACAAAGGTCTTATATATGCACAGTCTTTCTTTGAAGACAGTTCAAGGTGACTGTTTCAAGATAAGTACGTGCTTAAGTGCCTTGGTGGACTGGAGCCAGGTGTCTTGGCAACTGACAGCACTGAGCCCAGAAGATGTCTGTGGCTGTGTTGAGGATGGGCAAAGGAATAATTACAGCCTGTTGATTTTATTGATGTGAGCCTTTGTATCTCTGATAAACTCTTGTCAGAGCCACTCATAGGCACATGCAGAGTGTCAGGTCCACACAGGGCCGTTTCTTTTAATAAACATTAGAAATGGCCAAGAAATACGGAATTAGGCTATGAAATACAAAGAACCTCACCTTCCAGACACGCGTTTGCGTTGTGCATGTGGTAAAGCACAGAAAAGTAGCCCAAATGTATATAATTTCCCTGAGAGAATTTGGAACATTTGAAAACACTAAATTGTTATGTTCCACCATTCAGTCTTACAAACGTAGTTCCTGTTTGCAACAGGAAAGATGGCAGAGAGACAAGCTGTCCCGTGGGTGGTATAAATCAACAAAGAAACATTTCAAAGGGACATAAATATAGAAAACATCCCAAAGTTTTCTTACTTATCCAATCTTCTTACTAATTCAAAACTGCCACAAATTCTGTTGTCTACTTGCATATTTTCTCAGCTGCGCCAGCTGAGTTTGAAGACTCCAAGTTGCATCTGGAATTCTGTTTATACCTGAATTAAACAGCACACTCTCCCCAGAGACAAAAGAGTCAGGATACATTTGGTGAGCAAAGATTTCCTTAACGAAGGCTCAAAATGTACAGAATAAGGTGCCCTGACAACACCTGCCCTGCAACATCCTTATCCCATCACTGCGGAGAACAAAAGCAGATCAGGGAGCATGGGGAGAGAGGGGGCAAGGTGCAGAGAGGGAAATTAGTTGCTTGCAAATCAGCTCACAGTTACAGAGAAAAGACTGAATTTTCTTCTACAGAAGGCAGATAAAAATCAGCAACCATCAATGGCTGGGGATGCAGCTTTACCCGTGAAGTTTACATTTCCTCAGGTAACAAAAACCAAAATAATCAACAAAAACCCCATGAGTTCTGTGTTGCTTGGCTATGTTGGACCATATTTATTTTGTCCTCAGGTATTTGAGTCTTTGAAACCATATTTTTCACAAGTCTCTAAGTTTTATGTTTTCATGAAATAACTACTATGGATCCTTAATGAGACTTGTAAAATGGTTTCTGCTATAACACATCAAATAAAGGGTAAGTAGTGCACCTCTGTGTCCCTCTTCCCTACTGTTTGTTCTTTCTTCAGACATCTGTAGCCACAGTTGTTTTCCGATTAGTTGATTGCTGATAGGAGCTTTCAGTAGCTCCTGACTCCAAGAGAAGGCAACCCTTCCCAAAAGCTGGTCAGCAGCATCCCTCACTCTATGAAGCACTTCTCCACGTAGGAAAAGTTTCACCAACCCTGGAGGTATTTAAAAGATGTGTAGATGGGTTTGGGACACACCGCAGCGTTGGAACGTGGCTTCGTGATGAACATGGCAGTGCTGGGTTAATGGCTGCACCCAACGATCTTAGAGGTCTTTTCCAACCTACGTGATTCTATGATTCTGTGATTTTTCAGTGTTTTCAGTGGCTGTCTGATGAAGTAGCAGCAGCCACTTTTTCTATTGACAGAAGATGTTTAGAAAGAGCTGTGTAAGGAGTGAAAGGGATTGCAGTAGTTGCTTCTTACTTAAAAGAATTGCATGATTACGAGAGAATGAAAAAAAAATGGGCGTAAGGAAGACAACTGATGGGAAACTTATGTACCAAAAGAAAACAAAGTGTTAGCAGTAATTTCACCTAATATTGTTGCCCATGCAATATTTAGGTATCATCTTTTCTGTCTTCTGAATAACAGTGATGCCACAAACCAGCAACAGACTGGTTTGGATAGAAATAATGGACTCAGAGGACTGAGATTTCTTCCTTTATAGCTATCTCCTGGGACATTTCAGGATTTGCATATCTTCTAGTTTTTAAGAGTGGTTTTATTTAACTATCAGTTTGTAAGAAGTGCACTTCTCTTCACCTCCCTGCACATTTCACATTGGGACAGGAAAAGAAATGAATGAAAAACATCGTGAGAGCCACAAGCACTAAGAAAGAGGAGGTGAAAGGGACATAATATATATGTCCCTGAAGGAAAGAACCATGTTAGAAATAAAGATGAAAACCAGACGAGATTTCAAAACCACTCAAACGTATGAGAGTGCTTGTATTAAAAATGAGAAGGAAATTTTCATACTCAGTTCTACTTTCTCTTTCAACTTTGCAAAAAAATTCTCTGCTAGTAGAAGTATACATTTCTAATAAAATAATTGCATTTAATATTTATAAGGTGCCTTTCAGCTGTGGCCCTCAAGTTGCTTCACAAAATGTGGATCTCACAGTTTTTCAGTCAGATGAACAGGACAGTTTAATTAGGTCCATCTCACTCTAGGAAAAAAGAGGAAGAGAAGCTGAACAACCCATATTCCAAACACTTGTGCTGAGTGTTGACTCTGAACTCACTACTACACATTCATTCATTGGTGCGGTTCAAATTCCTGGCACAAGGACTTCAACCAGAAATGGAAAACAGAATAAATATTGATTTGTGTAGAGACATCAGACTTGAGAAAACCAAATTCAGTGTAGTGTTTTGCAGTAGGTGTTAAAGTTTCTGAGTCGAGGTACTGTTTGTGCTTACAGCTGTCATGAATCTGGTAGCACTATGAGTGTAATTACATCAAACACGTTCCTTAGGTGGTGTTACAAATCTAGGAATTCAGGCTCAATTAAAGGGACTTTAACCATAGAGACTCTAAAAATCCTCACTGATGTCATGGAGACAAAGAAGTTAACATGCAATGCTTTTGACCCATGGTCCTTTGCTCTACATGAGGCAACCTTTCAATAATTACTTGCTCTAGACTTCTGACTTCCATTTAATACCACATGCCAAAGGAATGATCAGCCTGGGATAATTTAGGTCCCCAGGCTCACACTGTCACTGCCAACTACCATTCTCAAGACTACAGCCCTCATGCTGACACCCCCCTGTTGGTGTTACCTGTAGGCAATGCAATGGAGTTTCAAGATCACCATGGCTCAGTTGTAGCCTTCTCTTCTGACTGATAGCACAGTTTTTGAAGGGCTCCTGCTCCACTGTGCCTGGCCTGGCCCCTGAAGAGCAAGCAGCCAGGAAGTCTTGGATACATCTTTTGTTCTTATGGCAATGCCATTCCATTCACCAAAGCTGCTTGAGCAGGGAAAGGCAGTGGTAAGAACACACAGGATATCTCTGTCTTCCCCATCCACTGTTTTAACCCAGTAAGTTTAAGATGAACATGAGTCTTAAACACACCTCTCTGACAAATCTTCAGTGGCTTCCAAAGGATTCAAAAAAAGCTTCAGGGGCTAGTCTGAAACTCATGAAGTAGTGCAAAACAACCCAAAAATATCTCAAAAGAAAGAAAACCAAAGCCCTGTAGCGCTTCTCTTCAGTTACACGTTGCTATATGATTTTTTTACTCTTTAATAATGTTTGTCAATAAAGGCATCTAGCAAAAATCTCCCAAGGAAGACCATCAAAATTTAGACGTGGTCTCTTTATGCTAGGAGAGATTTATTGACAAAAAAAAAAGATGAAAAATAAACTCACTCAGGTTTGTCCTGTTAAATCTGACTAGGCATTTTACACGATCCTTATACAAATACTGAATAAGATGAGAGCTGTGATTTTGACATTGGTCCCATCCTCTAACACAAGAGATTTTGATTTTTATTGCTGTGAATAGTTACCCAGACAGAGGAAGAAGAGGCAGAGTGAGAATTTCAGTGTACAAATATTTATATTCACAAGTCAGAAACTGATAAAGTCATCTACTACACAAGGCAGTATCTTGCACTGCATTTCCTTGCCTAAACAGCTAGAAATTGAGATCAGACTTCCCACAGGATTAAAAGTATACACTGAATTTGTCCATATTTAAAGTAGCAGAGAGGCAGATAAAAGTTTGAATGTCATGAGACTGTAAAGGAAAAAGAAAATAGAGAAAGGTCATTGGAGGCCAGCAAGTGAGAGACTAAAGACAGCTTGCAGAACAAGAAGTTCATTTAAACACAGTAATTTGAAAACAGGCACAACAGGAGACGATCTATATTATCTTTTATTTGCTGAATCTTTTTGCTTTTACTACTGCCAATTCCTCCCCTGCAGTTTAGACCTGGCAGCTAAATCTCTGTTGCTTTCCAGCAGCTTTCAGAAAACAGATAAGAAACCAAGCTAGCAAAGAAATAGGCTAAAGTACTCTCACTTTCTTGTTCACTCTCTGTTCAAGTACAGCAAGTGAATCTTTCTTTACAGCATCATCTAGGGGCTTGGGAACTCTTGACAGCAGAAGTCTTGTACTGACCTAGAAATGTCCAAGTCTATGACTACCATAAACTTCTTGATAATGGTTTCCTGAGTTATTATATACTTTTTAGCTGTATTGTGTACATCTTGGCAAAATAATGAGACTTAGTTCACACTGAGGCCCCACAAAGGTGATACTCTCTTGATATGTAAGGCTCTGGAGTAGTTTGGACCCTGCAGAGAGAAAAAGGATGAAAAACCCCTAGCTATTATCTCAATGGCAGAATCATTCTGCAGAGAAAGACTCATCATATTTTACAAGAGAAATTATACACAAAAGAGGCTTTAAAAAAAAAAGGCAGCATACGGACTAGTCTGTTGTTGTGCATTTGTTGACAGACTTTTATTTTTCATAGAAATAAATATCTACTGAGTCCAAATGTTCTCAAGCTATTAAGAAATATTTCCCTCACATCCTTTTTAGAAACAGCTGCTGCATTCTATGTGGACTACAAAACCAATCTTTTTAAGCTATCAGTGTTTGTGCTTGTATCCAGTTATGTTTGCACTTTGTTGACTGTGCTTTAAAGTCTTAAAAATAAATCAGCAATTCATTCTGCACGTCTTTACACCTTAGAAAATTGTTTAAATGCTATAATGAGGAGACAGAATTGGAGACCGTACTGTGTTGAATGTACTTGTGATCACTGACTACAGTGGGAGTGCTATGCATTGTCCTTGCTTTAAAAAACCCTAAACTTTGAGCCAGTATCCCACTGTCTACCATGCCATAACACTGCAAAGCAAAACCTAGCTTAGAGGTCTGGAAACTTTGTCTCCTTTTCTTTCCCAAGTGGTAAGTTATGCTTTGTTGTTAAAACTACCAAACTTTACATTCCTCGCGAAGTCCAAAATGAGATCCAACTTTGATCCTCTAACCAACATTTCCTTAAGGTTCGTCACAGCTGAAAGTCTCTAATTTCAAGAATTCTGGTCTCAGACTCTGGCAGATGAATAGTTGAGTCCTGCTTGCTTCCTTTCCTTCAAGAATTTCTTCGTATACCCTCCTTACCAGTAGTGATAAGCCTATGACTTCCTGTTCAATTGCTACTCTTTATTGTTGAAGTAGTTCTACCCAACCATCAAAACAAAGTTTACAGGCAGCTTGTCAGCTCTTGTGATCAGAGCTGAAGATACTAACGTCAGAGTAGAGTTTCATCTCCCTCCTTGGTTTCTCTCAGCACAGAGAAAGAGAAGGTTTTCTAGAGTGCCTTTGCAATCACTGCCTACTATTCTGCCATCCTTGAAAAAGAAGATTCAACATTCCTCATTCTCAAGCGCAGTCCTCTGTGTGTATTTATTCTGAAGCACAAGGTGTTTTCCAGATTTATTTATTTTTCCCGTTATCTTTACACAATTGATCATATTAATAATCTACAGATTATTTTGGTAAAAGCATGGGATAGGACTCATTCTCTGATCTACATGTCTGACCACCTAATTGTGTCAGAGGAGACGTGGAACTAGAGATGATCAATCATTTCTCAAGAAAAGTTTAATTCAGCAAGACAGAAAATTTCTCAGGAACAAAAAGCTTAAGTTTTTCTCTCAAACAGGAGAGGCTGGACAAGAAATATCTGCTATTTGGAACATTTTAAAAAAACTTAACAAGCTATCTACATGACCCAAACCAGTAAAACTTTTAATCAAAGCTTGCAAAAATTTCTTCACATCCAAGGCATCTAATGACGATCCCATTAAGAGCAAACTTCCAGAAGCTTAATGAGAGAGTGAGATTTGGGTGTTTTTTTCAACATTGCTGGAATGGGTATGCAATCACCTTCAAACTAGATTTAATTCAAAGACTAATTCTGAAAGGATATTGGTACAAAGTCACCAATGCAAAATCCTACTGAAGTCTGTAGGAGCCTTTCAATTGCACAAAGACCATGACTGGAAGTGAATTCATTTCAGGCTTTGGTCTTAGGAAAAACTTCATGAAATGATGGAAGAATAATGTAATTTTATAGAGACATAAAGTCTGAATGAGACCTGAGACAGCCCAAGTCTTCCTCCGTCCGTGTACTCATAATCCAAAGAAAATTGATGATAATACTGGTATTAGTCTAGGGGGGAAGTTATACAAGTATAACCAAAGCATTAAAAAATCATTACGCAATACTGAAATTTAAAAGGTTGTTTTCACTTGATTCACTGGAATGTAAGAAGAGAAGACTCAAAATGTTTTATATACTTTCTACAATAGAATGTTCATAATAAAACACTATTGCTTGCGGAAGAAATTTCCTAAGCTCTAAAAGCTAACTTGGCACATGTAAGTTGATCAGTTACTTTACTTCAGAGTTGAGAAGGAATAAGTAAAGATAATAATTTCAAATTTTCTTGTGCTACAAATGTGCAAAGTAAATCAGGTTGGTGGCATTCTTTTTTGTTTGTGGTTTATTTTTTGGGTTATTTTTGTTTGTTGGTTTGGTTTTTGGTTGTGTTTTTTTGTTTTGGTTTTTTTTTTTAAATTGTGATGGCTATAAATCCCATAAAAGCATTTTGTGAACAGGTTAATACATTAGGTCTGCAAGCTCAATTAGTTATGCTACCACCAGGCTGTGAAAATCTACAACAAAAATAAAACACCCTTAGCCCATTAGATTAAAAGTAACTATAAATATTAGTGTTGTTGTAAATGGAACCAGCTTTTGGATATGTCAGCTGATTTTTGAAGCCTTGTTTAAGACTGACTTGTTAAAGGACTTCGGCATGTTTTCTTGTTACAAAGTACTAATACCTGACGAAAAGCATTTAACACATGAATTGAGGGAGCATCTATTAGTAATAAAATACAGCTTTGTTCACACTCTATTTACATTTTTTAATTTAATTTTTTCACTGTGTTTCTCAAAAACTTATTTGTTTTGAAAAAGAAAGCAGTCAAACTTGGGAAGTAACAGATATGATTTCAATTACCAAATGCAGCATTTTAAAGAGGTTGCTTATAAAGCAAATGGAGACCCACAGTAGTTCTAATAAGACAATTTTGTTTAATAAATCACCTTTTCCAAACTCATTCATGTTTGAGGGCAAGGTATTATTGCAAAATAAGATGAAACAAAAGATAAGAAAATTGATTCCTTCCCCCATTCCCATACCCTCAGTGATCCTGCAGTTCTGGGATCTGATGCCTTTGTAGAAAACTCTTAGGAAAGCAGTGGTATTAATGAACATGAACAAACTTCTCAGAGAGGTTCTGGGGAGGCTCAAAGAAGGAGAACTCATCTATTGGTCATAAAGACCCAATATATCTGAAATCCCACTGCTGTAATACCATTTATGAAGCTGCGAACTTCCATCTCAGAAGTTTACTAAAACACAGGAAAGCCAGTGTGTTATATTCTCTGTATTTGCTCATGAACACAAAGATCATATTTATCCATATATAAATGGAAGACCTACCTGAAGAAAAGGGTCTAGTTCATGTGAAGTTCAACCCTGTTTAAAGGACTTATTAAGGAAATCCTCAGTAGTACTAGTAGTACTACTAGTAGGAGCATTTACCAGCATTTACCTGTGGGCAGACGTGTAAGAAAACACCCAGACAAATTTGAAAGAGCTGCTTCATGGTCTGTGACAGAGCAATGCAAGCCAGATCTGGTCCAGCTGTAACACAGTCTTGTTAACAAAGAGGGACATTTAGCAGGGACAACGATCCTTGCAGCTATATATTTGCCAGACGCTGACTAGCTCCCATACAGCCGATTCACACAGAAAATCTGTGCCTACTCTGACGTGCCCTTTGTCAGTGTCAGGGACTTGTTAGTACTGCTTCCCTATTTGTCTAAATCCCTGTACTGTGCCCATCACGGAGGTGGCCAAGCATACTGCCCCGCTACAGACAGCTATTCTGTGGCACTCGTGGTTTTAATTTGTCTATTTTGTACAAGCTGCGTGGTATTTAAACAGCCCTGTCTCAAAGATTCAAAACTTGCATGTACATCCCTTTAAGTTGTGTTACTGAGGATGAGCTGGTAAAGATCCTGTTTCCCTCTCTGTTCTTCTCTCATAATTAATAGTGACAGCTGAAAGTAAGTGGCAGAAGGCCAAACAATCAAAGGGCATAGCAATAACAGTTCTGTTGCCCTGCAATTCACAAATTATTTCATTATCTTTCAACATTGCAATCAGGCAAATCCAATACTGTGCCAGCTGCCTGGGTTACAGACATTCAGGCAGGTTTGATCTGATTAACGTCCACTCTCCAGAAAACTTTTTCCAGTTCTAAGAGTAGACAAACCACTGGAAAATTTTTTCTTCAAAGACCATGTCAATGTACTTGACTGCAAAGAAATCATTTTTGTGCAAGCATTGCAGTCTGCTGGGTTTGAAGGATCTGAGTGCTCATGTTTTGCATCTGTTAAAAAAATGGAATGCATTTTTCTACCTACTTTATAAGCTGATTGTCAATGTACTTCAAAAAAGACAAGTGGAAAAATATATTTCATGATGTTTTTAAATCATCTTCTTATGGGCTTGCTGAGATTGACAGCTCTGAAGAAAAAGAAACATTCTTCATTTGAAAGTAAATAGAATAACTTGGAATATCTGAAATT
Organism: Machaerirhynchus nigripectus; assembly: GCA_013397975.1. Lineage (NCBI taxonomy): Eukaryota > Metazoa > Chordata > Aves > Passeriformes > Dicruridae > Machaerirhynchus > Machaerirhynchus nigripectus. The sequence continues at coordinate 46,689 of VZRQ01006361.1, read as the reverse complement.
GTCAGGAGGCTGTTTGAAAGGCTGTCCTTATGCACGTAACTGCAAGTCCATCTGTTGTTTTAATTTGTCTCTCTAATAATTCCCTGGAGTTCCACTTGGTTTGAATGTTAGAATAAACAGAAAGGAATCAAACCATGCATTCTTTAAACAAAATTTATCCAAAAATACAGTTCTGTGCATTAACTCTTGCCTGTGTCAGCCTCATTTCAAGTTTCGCTGTTTTCATTAACATTTACTGAGCATCTATTTAAAGAAAATGTATTCATTCCAACAGCTGATGTGCCTTAAACAGAACTTTATACAGTTAAGAACTTAAAAATAATTGAAGTATGCAGCTTTTTAAAGCAGATAGCTGTATAAACCATTTCATCTATTTGTACTTCTGGATGTTCCTAAATTGTCAATTTTTCATTAAACATGTACTTCAACTTTCCAAATAGTTGGAAAAAAAATTTAAAGGCAATTTGTTTACCTGATTCCAAGTCATTCTTTTTATTTGGATAAACAAAGAATAATACACTGCATATTAACAATATTCCTAGCACTGATGCATGATTCATCGTGCCGTGTACAAATTTGTGAAATTTGAAACTTACTACATCTTTTTCAAAGACTAAGAAAATATTACTAACTCTACCTTAGTGCTGGAAACACTGAGGATCCAGGCCACTTATGGACTGATTTAAAGGAAGGTTTTCAATTACATTTAAATAGCAATTAAACAAGAGTATAAACTGATTCTTTAAATTACATGAACTCATGGTTTACATTATTCTGCATCTAGAAATAAAATCAAATATTTGCTTCTAAACTACCAACGGTATAACAGCCCAAAGAGACAGTCTCCAAAATTTTTCAAGTTTTTCCTCAAGCCTAAATTGTATTATTTGTGTAGATTAATTGATTGTTTCAAGATGAAGCCTAATCCTGATCTTCAAAATTGATAGAAATGCATTGGAACCAATATGCCTGAGGCTATTATACATGCAAACTGTATCTTGCATTGAATATCATCTCCGTCTGTTAAAATTGACATTTGTAGTGAATACGTTGGAATGGGTTTCTAAAATTGCGTACTAAAACATAACTTGCCTTTTTTTTTCACATATTAAGGTGAATTGTTTTTGTAACCGACTAGAAAAATCCTACAGAATCCAATGAAGGAAACTTCATTCTCACTCATATGTCATATGGAATTTACTACTACTTACAGATGTGTCATTGAAAATCTTAAAATGTCTTAAAAAGAATAAAGTGTAGTGAACTAGGCACCTTTATTTATGTTTCTTTTATGTCCATTTAAAAACCCAGGATAATTTCTGAGCGTTCTGGATTTTACCTGCCCACTTCCACAAGTGATGCTGCATTTAGTTGAATTTGAATTTGCACCCCCGGAGGTCTCTGCATATGCCTGTTCAGTTTTATTCCTGGACATGGAAAGCATTCTTTAGGAAACTCAGAACATGTTACAGATTCTTAGGAGTGCCTGTACTGTGGCTGTTTCCATGATCTACTTCATAGTCAAATCTTCACCTGGGAGAAACTGGCAACATTTTGGCATAAACTGCAGATAAAATTATTGGAGAACACATAAAGGAGGAGAGAAAAAAGAAGTCTCAGATTTGAGGTTCTATTAAATCTCCTCAGTTACCTAAAACACACACTTCTGTGGAGGCCATGGACAAACTGATTCTCCAGTCTTCACCTGTGCTTGCTAAAGAGCTTCCACACCTGTCTCCCCCCCATGATACTCATGGTAGGCTACCAGATCCCACTGATAACCCTGAAAAATTAACTAATAAAAAGTAGGCAAAAGCCGTGACTGACTATCTAAAAGTGGTTTTAAGTAGCTCAGACTATTTTAACCCACAGGTGAGAGGGAGAGAGCTCAGCTGGCACACGAGCAGTGCTGGTAATGTCTCACAGATGTCCCACAGGATTAAGACAAAGGGTCACAGAAGCTGGATGAGACCAGCGGCTTCTTTTGATGGTGCAGCTACTTGGAAAGGTAATCCTAGGGAGTGTCTTAGTATAAAGTGCAAGCCAGGGAGAGATTGTTACTGTTTTTGCATTACTTATTTTTCCAGCAGTGCATACAGTCATGTCTGATTTTTGATATCTGTCTACTGAAGCCTTCCTTATTCAATGCCATTATGACTCAAATACATAATTTTATGTTGTTTTTACAATACATTGCAACCTAAGCACCTCACTCTCCAGAAGCTTTGTTCATAACTGCATTAGTTTTACCATCCAGTATCACCACATTCCACTGACTCTGCTTAAATCAGCAGCTTATAAATGGATAATGTCCCTCTCCCAACCTCCATGAGGTAAAACTGTTATAAAAACTGTGAAGAGTGAAGTATGTCAAACCGGCAGGCAGTCCAGCATGGCGTGCTTACTCCAGCAGAGATGCCAGAGTGAAGTCAGGCTGGATTTCTGCTTTGAAAGGCACAGACAGCTTCTGCCAAGAGATGCCAAAAACTGCATACTGAAGTTCAAATACAAAATTTCATCCTGTCCGCCTCCATCAACCCTTGGTCACCCATGGACCTGCTCCATCTGCAGCTATGAAGGAGACAAGGCTTTAAAAAGATACTTGAAGTAATATACCCTACACCACTGGGTGCCCAAACAAATACAGAAGAATGAACATTCAGCTTCCCAAGAGGAATAATAATGATTTCTGAAGGCAAAAGTACACTAATTGTAACTGTGACCAACATGGCTGCTTTAGGCTCTCAGAGAAAATAAAAGAGGCTAATAGAGATGTGGAAAAGGCAACATGTAAAGCTGAATTAATAAGGAGAAGAAAGAAGAATTACACGTCTTCCATCAGAAGGGTCTGTTCAATTGTAGCCCGTATGAGGTTTCACTGAACTAGAGCACCTCCTTAAAATACTCAGGTTGCTCCTTGCTACAGAGAAATAATGAGGGAGCACAAGAAGGGAAGGCTGAATTTAAGTTCTACGTTTTCCCTGCTTCCTTCTGAAGCTGCATGCTTATTTAGTGCCTCTTATGGGCTGCTGTGACTAATGCCATAGTCAAGTATGCAAAGTTCTTCGAAGACCTAAAACCAGCATGGATCCTGCTAAAAACACATAGATCTTTCCCACTCTGGGAGTATGCAACATTCTGCACATCCCTAAGGCAAATAACACTCAGATTTTAACAGTGGCAACGTATTAATTTTAAAAATCACTGAAGTGTCTCTGGCTAGAGGGAGCTCAGCCTAATCACTAATACTCATTGCCTCAGGGAGGTCTGAAGATTCTAGTTCCCCTGTATTTCTGTATTAAGTCTTTTAAAAATATATAAGCCCTAACCAAGAGCAAAACAAATCTCTAAGTCACTCGAATATTCTCCCAGTGATGCAAAATCCCTGCAGCCAGAAATATCCTTTAGTTGTTAGTTATGCTGCTATTAACTATGAAAAAACCCTCTGAATAAGCAGTAGGTGGCAGACAGTTCTGACAGAAGAGACAAAAGCTTGCTATACATAGGCACTGCCATGTAAAAATCTTCAGCATGGTGCATGGACATTAAACTCCACCTAATTCCCCTACTGAAAATGTTTCTCTTTTGTTTTATTTGTTTCATTCATCAAGACTGTTTTGCCAGACTTTCATGTTCTTTTGGGACAAATTCTAGGACTCAGTCTGCTGCCGTGCTGATGGGGACCAGGCAGACCAGCAAGTTATGCTGCATCATGCACAGAGAGTACTTGAAGGAAGTTTAAGACCGAATAAACTTGGCAAATATCATCACTGGGTTTAAATTACATGCTTGGTGAATTCAGTTCTTTTTGCTGGATCTAATCTAAAGAGGATTTTTTTTCACTCTCCTTCTTGAAGGATTCGTTTGCCCCTGCTGCTTATTACTCATCAAAAGTCATCATTTTCTATCTGTGACATCCGGATAGGCTGTTGCCGTGGAAAAGATTATGAAGCTGAAAACAAGCAAGCTGATTTGCATTAAGAAGTGAGTTTCAAAGAGTGCAACTTCTATTCACAGAGGAACTTAAGACACATTTGATCAAGCAGTGATAAGGTTACAGGAGAAAAAGAGAAGATTTACTTGAGAGACACCTTTGCTTTTTTAAGTAGTGTGATGATTGGTATCACAGAGCAAATTATAAAACCAAATTATTAAAACTATTCTTTTCAAGCACTCCTTTCCTGAATGTTCTTCTCCAGTTTGTCTTTCTCTTCTACTGAGCTCTGAATCAACACATTTCCTACTGGCCGTGTATCCATCTGATGTGGCTCTGCATAGCTCCATTAACTTCAGGGAAGCTGTACTACTTTATCAAGCAGAGGATCTGAATCTCTCTTTCAGGATGGAAATAAAATGGCACATCCAGAAAAGGAATCTCTGTGCAAAAAGGATCATTTGAGGGAAATCAAATTGGTGTACTAAGTGTAGCTGAGTGTAGCTAACAACTGCACTGCTTCGTGGCATTTACATCTACCAAATAACAACTGTTAATTGATCGGAGCATGAGATAAAAGTGTTTATAATTAGGCCTAACAACATTCACACACCTTGATTCGAGATGAAAGCATTGTCTTACCTCTGAGTTCTTTCGGCTACATACAGCACTCCAGATGTCAGGCTTAGCAATAGAAAATTCTGCTGGGGTGAGGAAGGGAAAAATTTATTATCCCTTAATATAGCAATTGCATGGGGATGCTTTGCTGCTTTCTTTTTTGTGCTTGTCTTAGTTGAGGAAAAAAGAAAAACTAATTACCTTTGAAGTCTGTCTGTAGAGCTGGATTTCTCTATTCTTTGATCTACCACAGGTTTTTCTTTCTGCTATTTAGAACATCACTTAGGCCCAGAAAACCCAAAGATGCCTCCAGAAGTCAAAAGGAGTGTGGTGGGTCCCTCTGCCTCTAAAGTTCACAGCTTTTCTGCAAGATGATTCTGGGTAACTGTCTGTGTATTAAACAGTGGTACCTACACAGAGGAGTGGCTGCACCCAACTATATGTTTGACTGACAACAACTTAGAGTACTGCACTTTCATGGTGAAGGCTGGTCTCCAGCAGCATAGGCTGCTGCCTTAGTTGAGATACTCTTTCTGGGCAAATATCACCTGCCAGTTAGTTCATGAAGGATGAGTTCCAGAAAGATTCAGGTAGCTCTGTTTATCTGCCTTTTCCAGCATGTGACTCTCTGAGGCTTCAGGAGGAGTTTGCAGAATTCCTTAATTCAACCTTAGTTTTTGTTGTGACTTTAGCTCATACAGCAGTGCAGTAATCAACTCTACCACTTATTTATTCATTCACAGAACACTAAAAAGTGATGAATTTCAAAAGTAAGTGGCTTAATTATTTTATTTTCTCCCCCCTTTCTTTCATTACCTTTGTTCATTAAAACTAATATTCCTTGATGATACTATTAGAGCACGACACAACATCAATTTTTACAGCAGTTTCTCTATGAATACAATAAATTAGCTTATAATAGACCCAGATAATTTTCATTTTAAATAGCATATTACTACACATCTTACTGAATCCATCATTATATTACTGTTAATCAGTTAACAGAGTGTTGAATTTGCTTGTTAAGCTTAAATAATAACCTTTATCTATACTGTTGACCTTATCTTTTAATGTCCTATAGTCTTGCATCTGTTCTAGCATTTGGGGGGATCTTTCCAGAATGATTGCATTGAGAGGTCAGAGGCTATATTTCTTCAGGAGGCTTTAATCTATGCTCTGAAATTCTTTACTGATTATAGAGGAGACAGACAATATATCCCAATATATTTATTGTTTTGATAAACAGAATAGTTTTGTGTTTTAATTAAATAGTGGAAAGCTGTAGATTCTGGGCCTACAGGTTTTGCCACTGAATTCAAAGACATAGTCAAGCAAATCAAAAGAACATTACGAGCAAAGGGATTAAAACTCACGAGCAGGAAGTCCCCTTAGCCTTGAACCAATACAAAGTACACATCTGTTGACACTTCCTCATTACCTGTGAGAGCTGCTTGACTCCTCAGCTCTGCTGAGTCCACTTCCTCCTCAGGGCAAGAAAGCAGAGCATCACTTGGGTCCAGTGAATTACGTTGCAGGCTGTCCCACAGCTGCATGTCCCAGTGTGTCTGTTGGCATACAAAAACTGCACTGGAAAAGGATAATCTTAACATGTCTAAAATCAATGGCTGATTTTTACCTGCTTTGCATCAGTCAAGTGGAGCATGGTCTTCAGTGCAGTCACCTGGTGGCAAAACCCACCTTTTGCAGGTTGGGCTCAGTTTGGCTGCCATTAATAAGGAAAGCAGCCTGTTCACATGTGTAAGGATTTGCACTAGGGAAGAGAAATCTGCAGAACTAAGTAAATGCTTTTTAATATAACAAATACTTTACCTCTTTGCAAGCCCATCCTAGTCCTGAAAGCTAACCATCATCCAACATGACCCATAGTGAAAAGGGAAAAATGTTCCTGCAAACTGAAATAAGGTGGCAAAGAGTGGGGTAGGAAGGGAAGTTGAGACTTAGAAGGTGTCTTTTTCTTCCTCCGTTTTGCCTACAATTTTCTATTAAAAGTGTGATAGAATGGCAGATAAAGATCTGTAATAAAATTCAAAGTGCTTATTTGATCTCCTAATCACTTAGTTAATGCTTGTTCCCATCTTGCCAAAGCAAAGAAATACAGCCTTCATTACGCAAGATCTTAATTCCTCCACTGCCTGCAATGACAATGCTGCTCTTGCATTCCCTACCCCTAAGAGTGCAACTACACAGTCTAATCTCCTTCTACTAAAGTCAATGCAAGCAGGGATTTGATCGGCTCATTTTTAGCCTCTCATGGCCATAAAAGAGAGAAATATATAACCACAAATTTAAAAGTTGGATTGATTCCTGAATATTTTTGTTATGCTTTATTTAAAAGTGCTTTGAGTATATTTTATTGTTTAGCCCTTGCAGAAAGTTGGAATATTTGCCTGAATGTTATATTTATTTGTATTTTTCACTTACAAGTGCTCCAACAAGAATTTAGCTCCACTTTTTTATTTAGCCCTTTTATGAAATAATCAAATTACCAATGTTCTCTGTGTGCAGTCTATAACCACATGTCACCCACTTAATTCAAGCTGGAACAGCTGCAGATTGTTTTGGTTTTGTGCTGGTGTTTGCCAAAAGAAAAAGTGAGAATCATTAAAAGAAAATAAAATGGATCACATTAAAAAAATTTCAAAATCCTTCCTTCCTGTGTTTTAAAACCCAGGTCAGTTTTCCAATAAGAAACGAAAACAGTTTTTATTTTAAAAAATACTCGAAATGAAAGATGTTGTCCTAAAAATTTCACTCATTTGGGTTGAATGTGTTTGAGGAATTTGATTGGAGCTCATGGAGTTTTTATCCTATTGAAACAACATTTTAAATAAATAAAATTCAATCATTCTAAGTGTAATTATATAAAACTGTAGAAATGAGTTTTAAGTTGTTGGTCTTTTAGGAAATGGGGTTAAAGAGACCCAGAGAATAATTCTACCTTTTTATACTACTTTTCTGAAACATATACAAAAATGCTCCAAATCACTCTGGCATTCTTATTTCTTAGAAGTTGTTGACATATTGAAAGACTTGTGTAAAGAAATCAGACAGTTTAGTTTAGGTTTGGAGAAAGTGCCTTACATATGGAGGAACATAAAGATCTCAGTCTCCTTAGCTTACCATAAAGAAGATTGTAAGGTAATTTGATTATAATATACAAATATATTAACTAAGGGGGGAAATGATTTGCACAAAGCTGTCTAATTTAGCAGGAAAAGGCAAAACCAAAGCTAGGAGCAGGAATTTAAAACCAAAATGAAATAATATTAAATGAAAAGAGAAAAAAATTATTATAGTAAAAAAGTAGAAAAAGATGACCTGGATTCTCCACCTCCTAACTCTATATCAAAAAGGCATGCTCTTGCAGAAGACAAGCTTTAACTAAGACAAATTGTTTTAAATCCCAAGTAGTAATTACAGTAAATATTGGGTTAACTGATTAAAAATTTAAAGGCCAGAAGTACTCAGGAAATCAAACTTGGAGAAAGTGTGTTGGTTCTCAACTAATGAAGTATGTCTTACTAGCAGAGCAGAGAGCAAGACTAGACTGAAAAGTCCACTGAGAGCATTAGCCTGGGCTTTGTGCCAGTGTGGCAGAGGCAGTGCCAGGGATGGGGGAGGCAAAGGGCTTACAGAGTACTGGGCTGCAGCTTGCTCCAACATCCTTGGTCCGAGGGTCTCCTGGCCTCAACCTCTACAGAAGACAAGCTAATACTGCTAATTTGTGAAGGCAGTGCATAATAGCTTTGGCTGTAATAAAAGTGTTTAATAACGTCAACATTCAGCACTTAGAATTAATTTTATCAGCATGCCTGTGGACAACCCAAGGTTAAGTGCAGCAAGCAATGGCACTTGAATTGTGAAGTCATCAAAAATCTACTGTTGACTTCTGTTCCTCCAGGAATATCAGCTATTTGAAGTGAAGGCTTCCCCAAGCTCTTTGCGGGTACCAACATCGAGTAAATATGTAAATAGACAGTAGGCATTTTAAACACTTATCTTCTTGTTTATCCTTTTCCCACCTTCCCCTCCAACCCTGCTAACCGAGCGAGCATCAGCAACAGCCATGTGATAGGCTGTGTGCAGGATTTTGTGCAGCCCACTCCTAGAAAAGAACATCAGGGCAGGCAGATCATGGTGATCATAGATACTTTAAAGGGCTGGAGGCAGGTCCTAAATAATACTGAAGTAAACGGAATAGTTTTGCAAAGTTTACCAGGGGAATTAAGCCTTTCAAAGATCCCATCTATGCCTAGCTGCACGTGGGCCAGAGGAAGGGGAGACGTTGACAGTAATGTTACTGAGTTCACCTTTACAGGGAATTTCTTTAGATTTTATGCACACAGACACACCCTGACAAAACACACACACATTTACAGGAAAATAGTTTCAGTAAGAATGGATCACTTCCAAAGGTCTCAAACAGAGGATGTTTTTTAGAATGAAGATAAAATGAGATGTAAATAGTCAGAATGATACGGCATTGAAATCCAGATTCACAACATTAAAGTGAACTGTTAGTCATTTAACATGGCAATATACTGTCCAGTTGATGAACTGCAGAAATGACTAAGCTCATACCAGTGTTTTCACATGTGAAAAGCCTTTTAGTACTTTAAAAGAAATCTCAAAGCCTTTTTTTCTCTAACTAAAAAGCTCTGAGTCTCACAAGCAAAGCCAATAGGACACAACCCTCTAGTGCTCTTCCCTGCTTACACCCTTTCCATGGGATCTTTTAAGCCTTCCAGGAGTAAAAGTTATCAATGCAGGAGAAAATCTGAGCTCATGATTCCCAGTCCCTCAGAGACTGGAGACCCAGTGTAATGCTAGCATGTATTAGGTTAATGACATCTATTAAAGGGTGTATAAAGAGGGCAGAAAAAAACCTGAGAACAAACCTTAAGAGTATGTAAGAACCTTTTTGATTCTTGAACACATTTGTTATAAGCTCTGCCTATCAACACTTGTATTAGGCATTTCTAAGCTTGAAAAATGAAAATATACTGCAAAAATGGCAAAAGGGACTTTTCCCTTTCCCTGTAAAGCTCATCAGTTGTGTGACACAGAAACTTTTATCTAAACATACCAAAAAAGAAGAAAATACATAAAAATGACACCTTCTACATGCCTTGTTGTGGCGAACAGTGTTGCTATTATGTCAAAATAGTAAAACTAATTGGGGCGGTTTGACTGTGGCTGGGTACCAAGTGCCAGCCAAAGCCTCTCTATCCCTCCCCTCCACAGCTGGACAGACGAGAGAAAATAAATTGAAAGGCTCCTGGGCTGAGATAGGGACAGGTAGAGATGACTCACTGATTACTGTTATGGACAAAAACAAGCCCATCCAGGGGAAAAATTGTTTAATTTATTGCCAATTAAATTAGAGTAACAAAAACTAAAAAAACCCAAGACTTTATACGCTTTCCTCCCATCCTTCACTCCTGTTTGAGCCCAGCTTCACTCCCAATTTTCTCTGCCTCCTTCCCACCAGTGGCACAGGAGGACAAGGAATGGCAGTTGTGGTCAGTTCATCACATATTTTCTCTGATGCTTCTTCCTCCTCAAAGGGAGGACTCATCACACTCTTTCCCTGATTTAGCTTGGGGTCCCTCCCAGAAACAGTCTTTTATAAGCATCTCCAGCATGACCCCTTCCCACAAGCTGCAAAAAAACAAGCTTTGTAATATACATGAGTACATATACATAGAAATAGTATCTATAGTATCTATATAATACAAAATCTATATATAAAATAAACACACTTTAATGCATACAGTGAGTGCACTACATTTATATTAGTAAAGAAGAAATCACTCCTTACTATTTGCAGACTTTGGAATGTGCTAAATACAGAATAGCTTGTTAAGTCCACTTTAATTTTGGCTAAGTATCATCCCAGTTTTTGAAAATAACTGAAACATATGTCTTACTGCTTTCACAAAAACAGAGTTCTGCAAAAAAGTTAGGTACAGTATAGTGTCTTATCTGATGTGCCACAGCTGAAGATCTTGCCAAATCTCTTTATACTGTAAATTATCCTGATTAGAGCTAATTTCTTAGCATGCCTTTCCTCATCAAACCTTTATCAGATACCAAGTAACTAAATTATGTCATAGTTTATGTAGACAGGTCAGATCTGTATCTACATCTGTAGTCTTTTTCGCTTCCTCTCCCTTAGTCCTTGACAGACGTCTTGAGTCTGCTGAAGACCTTTTAGAACTACTTTTCCCCCTGAAACAGAAATAGCAAAGAATCTTCACAGGATGAAAACAAAAGAACAACAAAGGAAAACGTTTTTCAAGGTGCAGTGTATTTCCATGTGGAAGCCCCAGGATCTGTACCTGTATTTTCATTTCTTATGGAGAGATATTCAAACCCTGTTACTATTTCACTGGGTTTTTTTAAATGCAAATTCAATAGAAACTTTTCATTTTTCAGACAGAAGAGAAACCTTTGCTTTTGAGTTACATTTTAGAAGAGCTTGATTTTGATAAGTTTGTTTTATTGTTTTCCCACAGGTTTTAGGTAAACTGTTTTTCATTTTGCTGCTTGATGTATCTAGGATGTGACAATGTCATTTCTGAACAGTGTTACTGAGAAAAAAAGATTTTAGAGAAAATCTGTATTAGTCCCACTTTTTGCAGAGTTTTGGCCCAGTTTTGGCTGTGCCATATCTTGAACACTTAAATTACACTACCGGGATATGAAAGAAATAAAACCCGGCAGCTATATTTTTGCATAGAACGCCATAACCACTACCATAGGAATTAAAAGGTACAATTCAACCACATAGGGTTTTTGACTGACAAATAACTTGTTTTTATAATACATGCATTAATTCCCATAAGTGCTGGATCTGAAAATTTAGGGAGAGAAGACTACTTTTTTCGCTAAGGCCTTCAATGCTCTTGTTGCCACTTGCAATAAAATCAGGAATTCGTTATAAAAAAAGAGATTATATAAAGACAGAATCACCTGAATTTACACCATCCTTAAAGTCAATACCATGCCCTTAAGATGCCCATTTTTCCTCTGTCTTGCACCACTGCATAGTGCAAACAGAATTAGCTCAGACATAGGAGGTACAGGAGCTATAGAAGTACTATCATATATGGGCTACAGGCTTCTCTACATCACCTTCCTGCCACGAGTTTTCTGAGACTTGTGCAGTGTTAAAATAGCCTAGAAAAGGTAAAAATTGTTTAAGCCCTACAATAATTATTAATAATTTATCTATGATGTGAGTTCATAGGAGTCAAAACATTCATGAGGTCTAGGTTCTATTTCTTCATGTTTTTCATATCACACTTTTTTATTGGCACAAAATTTTACAGATCATCTAGAGTACATACATGCATCTATGACTCTTAAAAGCAAGAGAAAATTAATAGGTCTTACTAAATTTTACGCATGACTTACTAATGACACTGACTATCTACAAGAAAACAAATATTGTAATCAGTTCTCCTAGAAAAGCATCTCTAAGTTAGTGTTGCATGAAATAAGACTTGCTTATATTGTAATAGATAAAGCTGTGAAAAATATTCCCTTTAATTTAAAACCAGGCATCTCAGATTTGTAAAAACTCTTTTGGCACTAAACTTTATACATTTAAAAAATTCAAATTTATGATCTAATTTTTCATTTGTCTTTCATGTAATAATAGAGGGAAGCTGGAATTTAGGCAAAACACAGGCAAAAACACTCTTGAGTTGATATTATAGTTCTATTTGAATACAACAAACTGTATTGCATAAATTAGACAAACCTCTCAGGACAAGAATTCAATTTCACCTCTTTTGTTGAGCATCATTGCAATTACTCAAATGATTAAAGCTATACATGACTTTAAGGACTTAACTAAATCAGGGATTTAGTACTTAAAAATCCCAGCATCGAATCAGGCAGCACCAATATGGTCATGATTAGGGGGGAAGGTATTCTTCTGGTCTCCTGTTTTCTTCTCACATATTGGGTAACATCACGTCAGGTGGTTCTGCTTGGTGAACTTAGCATTACAGCACTAGAACATGAATTCAGTTTATTGGAATTTGTGGAACCTCCATGAAAAAATAAATTAATACCAAATCAACTGAAAAATATCAGTTGTCTTTGGATCAATCTCCTGGCCAAAAGAAATTAAGGCAGAGAAAAATACATCTCAGGAACAGTAACCAGTGTTCTGAAATTATGAATACATTCTCAATAAATCCAGGCTCACATTTTATAACATAATAGCTTAAAAACTCATGAATTTTATGAAACACACTGCTTATGCCTCTGGTAGTGCAAGTAATGCTTGCTATAGGCATTATTGACAAAATCAAATAGGCAAGTATAAGGCTTTTTTGTATTAGAGGGCATTATTGGTATTTTCCACTTAAAATAAGCTTTCAGTGAAAGCCAAGAAAAAAATTCTGTTTATAAGCCTGAAACATAGGCAGACAGAGAAACTCCATCCATAAAGATCTTCTGAGCAGAAAAAACACTCTCTAAATAAACAAACAATAACTCAGTACTGGCAGACAACATAACAAGGGACAACAGCCATAAATTGCAACTTGGAAGGTTCAGATTGAACAACAGCAAAAACTATTCCACCATGACAGTAGTAATTACTGGAACAGGTTGTCCTAGGAGACAGGCTTTTTTTGTCTTGGTCATGTAATTAATGATGACCTGCGGAATACATTGTTCATCTCTGGAGGGTGGGCAAGGTACAAAAGGCTAGGTGAGGGGAAATCTGGTAAACAGCCTTTAAAAGCAAAAAAGAAAGAAAGGGTGACTCAGTCTTGATTCCAATTTCCATTCAAATACTCACACACATTATTTAAAAACACTTGGGAAAAAAATAAAGACATGAATCACATGCTGTGCATACATAAGCAGATTAGATCAAACTAATTTATTTTCCTTCTCTGACAGAGAAATAGGTTTTGTGGATATATGAAGTGGTCTTTTACACATCTTAGCTTTAGTAGAGGATTTACCTCAAATGCCATTTTTGTTGGCCAACTGAGGAATTACTAAAAGGTCTAGAGAGGCTGCATAGATGTTTAGAAAATCAATCTCAAACTAGCTGTCAGCTGAGGGCATCATTACAGGACTCCTCCTTAGCTATAGTATCAATCTCTACAATCAATAAAAAACTTGATGAATGAATATAGCATATGCCTATTAAACACTATTTATGGCACCAGAATGGGAGGGACACAATATACAGTGAAAATACTGAATTCAAAAGGATCCTGGCAAATTAGATATCTGATATTTAGGGTAAAGTAAGATTACAATTCAAGAAGCAAGCAAAAATCAATTGTAACAGAATTACAGAAAGATTATCACAACAGAATTATAAAAAAAATGCCTACCCATCAACGATGTCATGCTGTTTCAGCACTGTGTAAAGACCTCATGCACTGGGAGACATTAACAGGCATGCAGCCTGTCAAACACAGAATACAGCCCTTCAGTCTTATCCAACCTTGGAATGGCCTCAAGGTATGGTGTCTACAAATATACTTCAGTGAAATGCATAACCAATTGGAAAGGTCAGGAGGTCAATAAAGAGACTCAAATGTGTAAGAAGAAGAATTTAAAGGCAGATTAAAGAAACTAGTGCTGGTTTTATTCTATTCCGGGGGAAAAAACAGGTTGAACAAGTGGTTAAATTGTGGTGTTAAAATATTTAAAAAGATATTGTGCTCTTTGTCCTTACAATACGTTCCTCATGCTCACAATCACTCTAAGTGGAAATAACAAACCTGAAGTGGTCCATGGAAGTTTCCGATTAGTCTGCAGAGAAGACTTTGTAAAGGTAAGAATGATAAAATACAAGAAGCCTCCTGCAGAAACTATGGATTCTCCATCATTAGGAAACATTTGGGGGCAAAATAGGCAAGCATCCATCAGGACTGACATAGAATAAGAGGATGAAGTTAACCTTTCCAGTCATCTGATGACACAAACAGTCAAACTGTTAAGAAGAGATCCAAGGAATAGACATCAAAACTGGAGGTCTCGAGAAATTACTTCGGAGAACAAACTGTGGAAGGTACAAGGTTGCTTTGAATGTCAGAGTAACCAGGTTATGTTTGAGTGTTCCTAAGGATGAATGGGCAGGCACAGGGGATTAAATTTAGGGGAAAATACACAGGACAACGAATGGGGGAGAAAAATCTCACTGAAGTAGAAAATGCCCAATATAGGGTTAAGAATAGATTTTTGTCTATTGTTTCATGTGAAGTATAAATTCAACAGAAGAACAGAGGGCTGGAAAAAATGAGAAACATATCTAAAGATATTTTTAAGAAAAAGAAGATATCTACCAAATTATATTATATCTAATATTTATATTTTTTATATATATATATAAAATATGAATCTTCAACATCCATGCTGGTGTCCTCAAGAGAAACTTGTTAAATTAATGAAGTTGCTCTCAGACTGAGAAATTAAGTCTAGTTCCCTTTTCACTGTATAAGGTAAGAACTCATACATGCATCCAAAATAAATGGGGAAGAGTATAAGATATTTTCTTCCTGCTGCTGAGATGGGAGGGTCTAGGAGAAATGGCCAAGAAACTGTGGTCCATCCCTTGATGAAAGACAAAACCTAAATACACACCCAAATCCCAAAAAGCACTCCAGTGACTTGGAAGATTTTGTTTCCTTATATTGCAGTTTATTCTGTGTTTGGTAACAGTTTTATAGAAAACAATCCCTTGTGGATGGTATAAAGGGATATTACTTGGATGAGATTCTAATTTGAAGGAGTAAGAGAAGAACACAATCAGGTATTTTTGGTAGCTCAAACAGGGAGAAATGAGAATGGAGAACAAGAAGAAAAAATATAGTAAGATAGAAATCAGAGGGACAGTAGAACAAAAAAAAAAGGGGTAAAAATTAATTAATTGCCTGTAATAGAAGGCACATAACAGGGAGAAAAGAGACCTCTCTTTTGCACAGTATTTGGAAGCCAGTGCTGATCATTCGTTTCCCAGTAAGAGCAGTTATAAGGAAGCAATGAAGATATTTCTTTGACTGTAAATTCAGTGTTGTAACTTAGCATCTCATTTAGATAAACCAGTATGAAATGCGTGTAAACCACCCATTTCAGTGAGTGAGACAATCTTGAGTTCTCAGTCAGTTTCTCAGGTTCTAAAAATTTTTTTAACGGTATTGCCAGAACTGGCGACCAATATCTTCTTTTCCTTTAGCGTCTGAAACCACAAGTATTGATGTTTACAAAAAGAAAAAGTCTCTTTGGCCCAAGCCTACCAGTGTAAAAAGTTCCCCATCTTTATTTATGGGAAGCCACTGTTTGATGAAATTGACCATAAACTACTTATTGCTGTTGCCAAAAAAGGTCTGACAAACACTCCCACTGAGAAAAGAGAGTGCTTTTTTTTCTGCTACAAATATAGGATTTGCAAATTGAACACAAACCTGGAAAGATTTGTAGCTGTAGGCTCACCCTCCAGAGCATTTCAGCAAAACAAAGCAGCTGAACAAAGTCCAGAACTAAATTAAATGCATGTCAGTCTGAGGAAACAGAAACATGTACACATCAACCACCAACTGTCCAATCTCAGATAAAAAACAAATGACAATTATCAGAGATATGGCTAAGAATGCACAGAGTAATGAAGGCTGTGATCACAGTCCTATTATGAATCTGAAGGACAGCAGCTGACAGTAAATGAGGTTTTATCTAAGGGCACAAGATGGCAATTCCTGAAGGGATAAGGTCTAAAGACCTACAGGAACAGAAGCTGTTTCTTCCTCATTGAGACAGACTGAAAGCTCCTTTAAATTCTGTCTAAAATGGTCACTACCAAACCTGCAAGAATACAGGGACTTGTGGGGCCATAGGCTGTAACTAGACCATTATGTTTTATTCCAGCCAATTATTTTAATTCACCTTTAATTTAGACATTTCATTTCCATGCCAGTCATACTTTTCAACTTATACACTGAGTTCTGTTTGGTTATTTTTTTTTTAAAGGCAATAGTGTCAAGCCTGATGGTTTTATTTGTTGCCCCTAACCTCTTGCATTAGGTGGTTCTGTGAATAACCATTCCTTTCGTGGCACTGTATCAGTATAAAAACATACTCCTCTTTTCTGTGGTGAAGTAAATAGTCTACTCAATTCATCTCACACATCTGACCATCTCTGCTGCTCTTATCTTCTCTTTTTTATTCTATTAGCTCTTTTTCAAGGTGGGATAATAAGGATGCCATATTGTGCTTGAGACGTGAGAAACATCATTATTTATACAGCTGTATACTGCTTTCAGTTCTGCTCGCTGCTCCTTTATTAGTTAAAAGGAATCTTGTGCTTTCCATGACTGTCTTTGAGCACTGACCAGCTCTCATTCCTGCATGATGACAATTCATTCAAATGCCACCACTCAGGATACAGAATTACTTTGCATTTACTCATTTATTTTGTGTGAAAGTAATTAATGAACTTAGAAAAAAAAAGGAATGTAAACAAAAAAACAAGATAGAAGAAAAGAAAGTCTTCCTCCTCCCTTGTTGGCCAAAAAAACTACTACAGAAGCCTCAAATTGAAGAAATTGAGCATTGGATCAATTGCAAAATATAACTAAAAACAACAAATACCACTGAAATGGTGTTGTTGCCTCCAGACCGAAAATCCCTAAAGCAAAGTAGATTTCTATTTTAGACAGAAACAATCCCATCTCAAAACAAAAGGAGACCTTAGATCATTATTTGAACTCTCCCAA
Source organism: Machaerirhynchus nigripectus (assembly GCA_013397975.1). Taxonomy (NCBI): domain Eukaryota; kingdom Metazoa; phylum Chordata; class Aves; order Passeriformes; family Dicruridae; genus Machaerirhynchus; species Machaerirhynchus nigripectus. The sequence continues at coordinate 29,364 of VZRQ01006361.1, read as the reverse complement.
CATAACCTTACCAGAAAATTGTATATCTGGATGAGTATTTTGTCATACAAAATCCATTTTCTGTAGAAAAGGCTGTTTCTGACAGTGGATGTTAGTTTGGTGAGGACGGCGAGAACTCAGACCTTTAAAGTTCTCCTTATTTCAAGTAGGTGATCCCTGAACTGTCTGGTGAAGTCTCTTATAACATGGCATAAACATGTTTGTTTCATGGCTTGTCCACAGTTAGTAACTTAAATTTTTTTTCTATTAAGGGCCATCTCAGTTGCATCTTAATATTCTGTTTTCCTACCATATATTTAGAAAGTACAATTTTTCATCGTACTTGGATTTCCTTTTTTTCCCCTCCTCCTCCAAACAATAATCTAAACCCTTTTCCATAGGCAGGAAAATACGATGTGGTCCCCTCAGAATTCCAGTGTTCATACTTAAACGTAAAAAGAAAAGCTATGTGACTTATTTTTCAGACATCAAAAATAGAGTCATAGGTCATCTAAATTCTTAAGATTAAAGAAAGCAGAAAACATGAGCTGAAAACCTGCTCATCAGAAAAGACAACAGAATCAGATGCCAGCTGTAATGAATATTCTAAGTTCTGTAGTATTTGCTAGGGTCTGGGAAATTGCAATACCATGGTTTAATTCCAATGTGTAATACGAAAACATTCCCCCTTAGTGCATCAGCTGTACTGTCACAGCAGATCTCATATCAGAGTATAAAACACATTCTGGGTCCTGCAAGCAATGCAAAGTTATCTCTGCTGTGAATTTGTGACTTCACACAACCAACAGGAGAGATGAGTGGCATGCTCTCATCTCCTCAAAGAATAAGTCCCTTGCAAAATAAGCAAATTAAGAAAGGACCCAAGGACCCTTCAAAGGCACAATTTTAGTGCACCAGCTGCTGGAAAATATAACTTCAGAGAAAGGTACAAAATAGCTGAAGGGTTTAGAGACACATAATAGCCCTGTAAATTTTCAAAATGAATAAAAAATGTTTTTCTGTGCCTCCTACACAGTGTTTTGTTAATGTCTTGTTGAATCTCTTTGAATTCTACATTTTGCACAATTTAAATAGAATCCTCTCATGGAAAAGACAGACACAATCTGGGAACTACAGAAAAAATAATTACACTAAAAATCTGCACTAATAATCATATTGATAACTCTAATTCAAACAGATGAGAAATTATCTTGTTATTGTAAGCAATTAACAACCCATGAAGTTTTCTCACACCAAAGCTATACATTTTTGTATAATTCCACATAGTTTTTACACTTATATCTTCAGAACATGTAATTTGGCCTTCACACTTGCCAAGATTTTTCTGTCTTTACAAGCCTAATCCATTCAAGGCTACAAGAGGCTGAAAAATCAGTACAGTAACATTCTTTGTCTGCCACAGACACCTCTAGTGAAAGAATCAAAAATTTAAAAAAACCCAAACAAACAAAACATTATTTTGCAAACCCGTGCACATATGGTCAAGTAATACACTGTGCTTAAATCATAATAGCAGCACTCAGCATACACAGACATCATCATCTCTGTTGCTGGTTCTTTAGCTGGCCCCCACCAATTCTTTCCCAGCTACACTGATACAGCGAAAGATTTAGAAAGGAGACATTTATCAGACTTCACCACTGTTAGAGGAAACATTCAGGAACAGTGTTAAAACAGTCTCTAAACATTCACACAAGTTAATAAACTGATTTACACCAAGCTAGCTGCAGATCACAGCTTCAGAAACTGCTGTGTGCTAATGGTTGTCAGGTAAATGATTCCCTAATCTGATTTAGTCTGTTTCACTGTGCATTTATTCCTCAGGATATCAAATTACCTCAGGGACTACCTATCAATATACAGCTGCTAATCAAAGCACTTGCTCAACATCTGAGATACATGTTGCTCAAACAGAAATATTTGGAACACTTGGAGGTAAATAACCTTTCAATAATGTAATAATAATGGTCTTTAAGTACAACCTTCTATTATGGATGTACTATAAAATTATTTAAGCAGTTTTGATAACATAGCATGCTTAAAATATTCTTTCATGTTCAATATTGAAAAAATATGTACATTGTGATGCCATTTGAAAGTGAAAAAAGGTAGTTTTACATCCTTTTTACTATCACCATTATAAATACAAAGTTGTAGTAAAATATAACAGTATGTTATTTTCTGCTAAATGTTTGCCTTACTTTCCAAAATTATTATAGGAAAAAAAATTTCCTTGATAATCTCCACAAAGGACTCTGGGTAGATAGAGAAAGTACTCACTGCTTATACTTTACATAAATACTAATGAAAATATGAAAGAATGAATGTGCTGGACAGAAATGGACTATAGGTGACTTTGAGGCTACATTCGCTATTCAATCCCTCTTTTTCTCAACTTTATCAGATTCTTGAGTGCCACAGAGGCCCACTGTACTGGGAAGCATTAGACAAAATGAAGGCCTGTGTTCCAGAAGCATGGGCCATACACTGAAGCTTTTTATAATAACAAGAGTATTTCAGGTCTGTTGATCCTTACAGGAGAAACAAGTCTAAACTAAATCAATTATTGAAGAAATCACCATCACTTCCCCATTTCCTACAAATTAAATCTGTTTTAAAATATCACTAATAAGAAACTTTCCATTAAAGAAAAATACAAAATAGGCAAATAAAAAGAAAAAAGACCCATAACTGGTGATTGTGGTATGGAAGAAAATACCTTCAAGACACAGTTAAAACACTAGTGAAAATCTGTCTGTTTTATTTGCACTGAAACGTCAGAAGTTAGTTATCTTTGTCTCTCATCATGGATTTGTACAGCAGAGACAATAAACACTGTGGTACATTATATTTTACTTTAAAGCTCTACATTTAGAGAAAAAAAATACTATTATCTCAAGGTCAACATTTCCTCAACATTTACATGACTACAGTGTGGCTGTCAGTTTACGGTACATGTGAATGAGCCATACTACTCTTTCCAGTAAAGTATTTGCTTTGCTCTTTTTATAAGCTTATATTAAAAAGGTCAATAACACAACACAAAAGTAAGAAAAAACAACAGAAGAAATAAAAATATTCACCACAGAATATCTGGAATTTCACTTGATAGCAAAGCAATGCAGATGGAGGAATGAAATTGTAAATTGCACTCTAATTTTGGGCAAAATTATGATAGACAGAAAAAAAAGATTGTTCAGCATTAGGTAGTTTAAAACTAGGCTGTGTACAATTTTCCTTCTTATCCTGGCAGAGAAAGCTGTAATAAACATGCAATTATTAATATTAGTGAAATATATTTTTCTTCAAAAGACAGTCATATTATACTTGCTTACAAATATGTTAAAAATTTCAGTCTCTTCCAGCAATTATGTGATACAGAGTGTTAAGGATTCAATGCAAAGAAGCAATTACTATTTAGAGAGAATATTTTTTTGTAGGCAGGAGACCATCATCCCTTTTGAAGAGCTGTGATAATAGTGAAGATGAAATTACAATTTGAAAAAATACCATGTAGTCACATTAAGTGCCTGATTTCAGAAAGCACAACTGTCTCACCTGGGATAGCTCTTTTGGTTTTTTGTTTTTCTTTTTGTGTGTGTGATGCTTTGGTCCCTTAAATCAGTATCTGAAGCACTTTTGTGTACTGTTAATCAGCCTCTTTGACCAGTGTAATGTGAATTCAGAGCACTAAATTTCCTTCAGGGAATTCCACACTAGCATAAGTGAGTTCACAAATTGCCCAGTAGGGTCTTATCCATAAGATACTGTGCACCTGTAATTTCTATTCCTTTCATTGGAGCTGGAGGAAGTGTTCAGTAGCCCATTCAGAGCTTCAGTGTACTTACTAAATCCAGCTAATTTTTTGGCTGGTCACAGCTAGCTGTAATTTAAAATAACAGGGGTCTCACAGCATCCTGCTGAATGCCAAAACTGAAACTAGAATGTTCAGTTTTCACAGTCCCAGTCTCAAATACTGTCCCAGATTCTCCCAGGAACAATACCACTGCATCCAATTATCTTCATATTTCAGCGCAGAATGGAAACCAAAATATCATTTTGGACACCTCCTGCACTTTGAGGACATTAATATGTTTCCCAGCTTCCAGGACAGTAAGGAACTAGTACCAAATCAAACACCTAAACACAACCAAATGGACTGTTTACTGCAACAGCACAGCTACAGCCTGTGGTCCAGATTCTAATCCTGGATAGATATAAAATACAAGACTGCAGAAAATTTTCATCAGTGAAAAATGAATACCTTGGGAAATGGAAGGCAACCAATTTCTTTCTCATTATGTGTTCATTTCTTAATTTGCAAGGGATAAGTTTTGTCTTCTTTGTAAAGCCTTGCTAGAAATAACAGGATTTACACAGGTACAAATGAGGGCAAGATACGTCCAATTATTTTAGGCTTTGAAATTAAAAAAGGAATTACTACTAGATTGCTGTGACCCTTCACTTTGCATAGCTACCAGCCTGTCATCCTTTTGTTTAAGAGAGTTTTTGTCCTTTCATTGTAAGCACTTATCATTGATTTGCAGTCAGATGACTAGAAATGCACCATTTTCATTCTAGAGGGGAACTCTGCACTTTCTCAACTTAGGTGCCACTTGGTAAAGACGAGGAGAATTAGAGATGTGCATTTCCTTTAGCATGGTTTATCTTTCACTTTTCTAAGAGCAGTTACATTTTCTTTAGTTCAGGAGGATAATAAAGCTTCAGAAGACGCAGGTCAGCTGTGATCAGAACCCTTTGCTCCTTCCACACTTATGTAAAATCTACATTTTCATGGAATTGTCATTGTCTAATGAGGAAAAAAAAGTTAGATGGAATGGCCAATAAAAGGGTCAGCAGTGTTTAAAGAGCTGGTATTTTTTAAACACACATCCCCACTTTGAAACTCTTCTAACAAAGTTCTGAAGCTTTCCGAAGATATTTAGCTCTGATTAGAACAGAAAGTTTTTGGCAAGAATACCAAAACTCTGATGATATTTGTGACAAGAGTCTTCTATAGTATCATAGATGCACAGACTGGCCTGAAATGTTCAAAAAGCCAAACAGTCCCATCTAAGATCTAATGAGCAAATGTAATAATAGTATGAATTGCTTTTCTAAATCCTCCCTGAAAGAACATGACAACAAATCATTCTGCTATCATTTATTTTGTGCACTCCAGAAAGTAGAATATGTTACTTTTTCTCCTTTCTTCTGTGGCTGACAGAAGAGAGTGGAAAAATAAATGTCTTGAGTTTTACTGTAAGGCAGAAAAAGCTGAGTGAATTATTGTCACACAGTAAATTGTACTTGCATCAAAATTATCAGGAAAAAGGAATAACTGTTATTTGGGTTGACTTGCCTGTTCAGGCTACTCTGCTTGCCAATCTGACTCTCACCCTTCATATCCTCCAGCTGTTTTTTTTCTCATCTGGATATCTTGGGAAGGAATCCATCCCAACAAGGAGAAAATGGGGCAAAAATGTCAGGAGGCCTCCACGGAAGGATAAGGAGCTGCTGAGCAAACTCAGAGTGAACAAAGTCTTCAGAAGGTTGAAACAAGGGCAGGTGGCCAGGGAACTATAAAGGAAAACTGTATGGGAAGCTAGGGATAAGGTTAGGGAAGCCAAGGCCCAGTTAGAATTGAGTCTGGCCAGCAATATCAAGGATTACAGGAAGGGCTCTTACAGGTATGTTGCAAGTAAAAGGAAGACAAGGCATAACGTAGGCCCTCTACGGAAGGAAATGGGGGATGTGGCTACCCTGGACAAAGAGAAAGAGGTTCTCAATGACTTCTACACTTCAGTATTCCATGGCAAGTGCTCTAGTCAGTCCAGCCCAGTCAGGAAAGGCAACAGGGAGAATGAAGACCCTAAGCCTGCTGTAGGAGAGGATCAGATCTGAGACCATCTAAGGAACCTGAATGTGCAGAAGTCCATGGCACCTGATGAAATTCATCTGTGGGTCCTGAGGGAGTTGGCAGACAAATTTGCTAAGCCACTATCTATCATTTTTGAAAAATTGTGGCAGTCTGTTAAAGTTCCCAATGAATAAAAAAAGGGAAATGAAACTTCCAGTTTAAAAATGGGAAAGTAAAAGACCTGGGGAACTACAGACTGGTCAGTCTCCCCTCTGTGGTAGGCAAGACCATGGAGCAGATTCTCCTGGAAACTAGGCTGAGGCACATGGAAAACGTTGGTAACATTGGTAACAGCCAGTGTGGCTTTACAAAGGGGAAATCATGCCTGATGATTTTGGTGACCTTCTCTGATGGGGTTACAGCACTGGTGGATGGGGCACAGGAACTGACAGAGTCTGCCTGGACTTATCCAAAGTGTTTGACACTGTCCTGTAGGACAGTCTTGTCTCCAAACTGGAGATACGGGTTTGATGGATGGACCACTTGGGGATAAAGAACTGGCCGGATGGCTGCACACAAAGAGTTGTGGTCATCGGCTCACTGTCCACAGGGAGACCAGTGACCAGTGGTGTCCCTCAGGGGTTGGTCCTGGGGCTGACACTGTTCAGCATCCTGCTGGTGATGAGGACAGTGGGATCGAGGGCACCCTTGGCAAGTTCACTGACAGCACCAAGCTGTGTGGGGCAGTCGACAGCTGGAGGGAAGGGATGGCAACCAGAGGGACCGGGCAGGCTGGAGAGGTGGGACTGTGCAAACCTCCTGAGGCTCAACAAAGCCAAGTGCAGGGTCCTGCAC